>JAVGWX010000020.1:45736320-45925972 GCA_036924085.1 Ariolimax columbianus
GATTAAACCATTGCCACCTGACCTCTTTACTAGATATATATCTTTGCATAAAAGATAAGAACAAATTGTTTAAAAAAAAAATTCATTGAAACAAATTAGTATATTGAAATAATTACTCATATATTTATTATATATTTAGGGAGTCGTGTAGCGTAGTGGTTAGCAAGTTGGCTTCTTATCTGATTGGTCCTGGGTTCATTAACCAGTTGAGGCGGAAATGTTTCAAAATAATATGGGCCAAACACCATATTTCCTATGCGCCACATGGAGTGACGGGATCTTTGGAACCATTCATCTAGTATTCTGTCTACAGAAACTGCACTTGATGCCTTCACATAAAGGTTCTCAATTACCTTCACAATATTACAATTGATCGTGTAATGTTTCATTGTTGTCCATAGCGTCACATGTCATACTCTGTCGAACGCCTTTTTTAAATCGATGAAGACATGATAAATGCGTTGTTGTTGAAAGAACCGCTAAGATCCCTGTTTGCTCTTTGGCAATATTCTGTGCTTGTGGTTTTAATCTGTTGAGGATTATTTGTAAGACTAATTGTTCTATAGTTCTGACACATCATCTTTAGGTTCCCTGATTTAGGCAGTGGTAAAACCACTGATTTCGTCCTGATGGTTGGCCACTCTTCTGTCTGCCAAGTTCTGTTACAGATGTCTCAGACTTATATATCAGAGAAGAGATGAGATATCAGAGCCTCAATTATTACCTCACCTCCCACTTGTAGGAGCTCTGCAGGGATATTATCCACACCCACAGCTTTACCCTTTTTTAACATCTTCACCACTTCAGTTACTTCGTCTCTTGTTATCGGTTGATTCATTTCGGACAATCATTTCGGGGGCCATTGCATTTACTGGGTCACCTTGACCCTCATGCTTATATAATTCAGAACAATACTTTTTCCAACCAGCCAAAATGTTTTGGGCTTCTGTGAGACATTTCCCTCTCTTATCCTGAATATTATACTGGAGAATAAACAAGCCATGTACATCAACAGTGAGGGGGCAGTTTAGACAAGTGTTGGATAGACAAACTGGTTCCCAGCAAGGAATGGGGTGCATCAGGGATGTGTGCTATCCCCTCTTTTGTCCATCAGACATATGGATAAAATCACTAGAATGGCCAACCACTATGAGGAATTACTTAACAAATTGATTTTTGCAGATGACCAAAGGTCTGGGAGTTTATGTACCTGGGAAGTGTTTTCACTGATTATGGCAGACTGGACAGAGAGATGTTTGTTTCGAATAGATTTACTCCTCTGTGTGTCTTGAAAAGAACGTTAAGTTGTGGGTTGCAGTAGTTTTCCTCACATCCCGAGCATGTTGAAGAAGGTAGACCGGGGTCCTCCAGACGGTTGTGCTATGCTTGGCTTCAGCTGCGTTTTGCTCACTACTGTGAGGAACATGTCAATCCCTCACCTCGTTAGCCAGGCTGCCATGAAAACAGCCTGTTCCAGGGAGGGCTATGAAGAAGCTGAGCTGGGGGTCTTGATCAGTATATTTTGCCTAACCCTGGCTAACATGTCTGATCAGTATGCTGTACTTAACCAGATGTTAGTCTTCCTCCCCCGGACAGAGAGATAAAAAATAGAATTCAAAAGGCAAGCAAAGTGTACCTCCAACTGGCATTTATATTGAAACATCTAAGTATCACTATGTTCACTAAACAGATGCTGATAAACATGCTGACCATCCTAATATATGCATTATGTTATCAGTATCAAACTTAGATCGTTTAGATAGGCACAAATGTAAGAACAAAACCTGTGAGATGGGACGTGTACAAAGTGCATGAAGAAAGACAATTTGTGACAAAATTTGCAACAGGGAAATAGTGAGACTACATTAATTAATTATGATGTTGAAGGATTCCGTGGCGTAGTGGTTAAGCTGTCGACCTCGTGATCAGGTAGTGTGGATTCGACTCCTGACTCCGCCGTCTTTTTCACAGGTGCTTGATGCGGAGTCCCCTGCATCTCGTAGTCGTCTTGTCCTTGTCTTGCCATTGGGGTCGGGCGGCTCGAGACAAGAAAGTGAGGATAAAAAGTAGCACAGTTAATCCATGCTAAAAATAGCGCTAGAAAAATTAATTATGCCATCATTGTCTACAATGGACGGCGGCCTTTGCCTTAGTAACAGGATGTTGTCAGGAGATTAGAATGTGCTGTGTCATAGTTTACAGCTTGACTGCGATATTTGCACCTTTCGGTCCGGCACATCCGACTTCAGCAGACATTTTTAGGTATCGGGCTAGCCTTTTCTCTTCAATCCCTTCTCCTTAACCTGTCTCTTATGTTGCAGCCTGTTGTCTAGGATCAGCGCGTGGAGGTGTAAAAGGGCTTGACAGCTTTGGTTCGCTGGACCTGACACTAGCAGTCAGTGACTGCAGCTCATGCACTCCTCCGCATCTTGTCCTCTTCAAGAAAATTAATTATTCATTATTTATAAGCTGTATATTTGATGAAAGTCGAAATGTTGATAAAGTCTTTCTAACAAACTAAAATTTGGTGGTATACATCATCTAGAAAATTATGCTCTGTTTCCTGCTGCATAGTTTGTTCATTTGTTTTCGGAATGTAGATGCAGAAGAGTGAATGAATTGACAGCAGCCAGCAACTCATAGTTGCATGCATCAGAGTCAGCAAACCAGAGCTGACTAAGACTTTATTTCTCCTTCAATCGTCAGCCCTGAAAAACGGCTGCAGTAATACAGTTTGACTAAGAGAACAGAGATCACAGTGGGAGAGCAAACCTGGCACTCGAAAAACAACTGTAACCAGAGCTGACTAAGACTTTATTTCTCCTTCAATCGTCAGCCCTGAAAAACGGCTGCAGTAATACAGTTTGACTAAGAGACTTTATTTCTCCTTCAATCGTCAGCCCTGAAAAACGGCTGCAGTAATACAGTTTGACTAAGAGAACAGAGATCACAGTGGGAGAGCAAACCTGGCACTCGAAAAACAACTGTAACCAGAGCTGACTAAGACTTTATTTCTCCTTCAATCGTCAGGCCTGAAAAACGGCTGCAGTAATACAGTTTGACTAAGAGAACAGAGATCACAGTGGGAGAGCAAACCTGGCACTCGAAAAACAACTGTAACCAGATGCCGGGTCTTCTTCTTCTTCTTCGTACGCAGTCAGACAGTAACCATTATTTTTTCGAAAAAAGCAGCGGTCATCCTGAGGCTCTCGCCACTGCCATAGAGCTTGTCTTGCAGTTCCACTGGTAATGGCCACATCTGCTCTCTCTGATCCTCGTATGTCGGGCAGTTCTGCAGCAGATGTTCAGCGGTCATTTTACCAGTACCGCACGGGCATTCGTCGGTACACCCTATCTTCAATTTGTTGAATAGGTGGTACCTCAGTCTGTTGTGGCCAGTGCGAAGTCTGAAGACAACGACCTGCTCTCTTCGGTTCAACTGGTAATAGGCATCGTTTTTGGTGTAACCAGTATGTTCGGTTTCCCATTTGGTCATGTATCTGGCTTTGATAAGCCGTTTTGACTCTTCGTACGTCATACTGGTATCTGTTTGTGGTAGTCTTGCACCTTCTTTTGCCAGTCTGTCTGCCTCCTCGTTGCCTTGGATGTTGCAGTCTGACGGAACCCACTGTACCACTACCCTTTTTGGTGCGGATTGCTGGCACAGTTTGCAGAGTACTGCTCTTAAGTCATTAAGCTCAGTGTTTTTCTGGCTTTTTAGCGCTGTGACTACGGCGAGAGCATCTGTCAGCAGGACTATATGGCTCTCATTTTCACTGTGTGTCACCATTTCTTCCACTGCCGCCCTCAGTGCCTCTGCCTCCGCTCTGAAATTGCTTGTGTACTTACCAGTAGCGAGTGACAGTGTTATTTGTCTGCCATTTGGTAGGTTCAGGAATGCTCCTGCCCCTCCGTTCTGTGTAGTGTTTGTTACAGAACCGTCGGTGTATGCATGGGTCCAGTCCATGCTTGGGTAGCTTTTCGTTATGAAGCTAAGGGTAGTATCTCTCCTTTCTTTTTCAGTCTGGCAGTTTTTGTTTGCAATACCTGGTATATTTTCTACCACCTCTGGAAATATATCCTGCCTCCAGGTAGGCTTTCGTACAGTAGTGATGGGTTTTTGTGTTGTTAGTGCGTTTATGGGATCTTCGTGCATCTTTGCTTAGGCTATTTCTGCAAAGTTTCTCCGCTTTAGTTTCCCAGTTCCCAAATTGTTAAGTCTCTGGTACATTGGGTGGTCCGTCAGTCTTCGGAGTTTCTCTGACTGCAGCTGGGCTCTGCAGTCTCTTCTGTCGGTCATGGATTGCAGTTTTGTAATCTTTTC
The DNA here is from genome assembly GCA_036924085.1 of Ariolimax columbianus. Lineage (NCBI taxonomy): Eukaryota > Metazoa > Mollusca > Gastropoda > Stylommatophora > Arionidae > Ariolimax > Ariolimax columbianus. The sequence continues at coordinate 45,740,645 of JAVGWX010000020.1, forward strand.
AAGTTCTACAATTGGCGTTGACTTCATGCCACCTGTTATAATTCTCATGGCTTGGTTTTGAAGTTTGTTAACTTTATCGAAGTTCGCCTTCGCTGCTGTTGTCCATGCCGCGATGCCATACTCGAGAACTGGACTCACTCTTCCAGTGTACAGTTTCTTTAGTATGCCTTCGTCTGCTCCCCAGCTTGTGCCAGCAAGTTTCCTCATGATCGCCATTCTTTCTCTGGCTTTCATTCGGTTTCTCTCAATCTGACTTTTCCATGTCATGCGCCGATCAAATGTGACTCCCAGATAGGTTGGGTTGTCGTTTGGCTGCAGGATTTTGCCATTTAGGCTTAATTTGGTACTTTGGGGTTTTAATGAGAGCGAGAATATTGTGCACGTGGTTTTCTCCTCGTTTATTTTGACCAGCCATGAGTTCGCCCACTCTTCCAGCGATGTTAGGGCCGTCTGCATCCGATTTCTTGCTATGGTGAGATTCTTTTCAGAGGTCCACATAGCCAGATCGTCTGCAAACATTGAGCTATGGACTCTTCTTGGTATATTTTCTGTAATATCGTTTATATATACCAGGAAGAGTGTGGGTGACAATACTCCCCCTTGGGGTACTCCCTGCTCGAGTGTCACCTTTTTGCTCATCTGCCCTTGTACTTGGACTCTGGCCGTTCTTTGTTTGAGGTAGTGGTTGATCCACTTGTACATCTTCCCACAGACATCACTTCTTCTTAGCTTGACTCTAAGTCCATCCTTCCAGACTTTGTCAAATGCCTTTTCCAGATCCACCCAAACAGCTACTGTGTGTTTCTGTGCCTGGTAGGCATCTTCTATCTCCTGGGCTATGAGGATGACCTGGTCCTCAGTGGATCTGTGCTGTCTAAAGCCGGCTTGCTGTGGAATTAGTATTCGTTTTTCTTCCAGATGCCACATCAGTCTGGTGTTTATCATCCGTTCCATCAGCTTGCCGACACAGCTCAGTAGGCTGATGGGCCTGTATCCATTTGGATCTGTTTTATCCTTTCCTGTTTTTGGTACTGGTACCAGTATTGCGTCTTTCCATGCCTGGGGTACAATACCCCTTTTCCAGCTTTGGTTCAGGACTGATAGTAATTTCCTCTTCGCTGTTTGGCCCAGCCCCATCAGCATTTCGTTTGTTATCCCGTCTTTTCCGGGAGATTTCCTTTTCTTTAGTGTTCTCATAGCCTCTTCCATTTCGCGCATTGTTAGTTTGGCCATCATGTGCTCTTCAGGAGCCGTATTTATGTTTTCGTGTCCCTTTAGCTCTTCGCTAATGTCTGTATGCTTATCTGCAGGGACCTCGATGTGGTTTACTCTGGCATAGTGATCGAAAAAGGCGTTTGCGGCTTTCTTACCTGTGATCAAGTTCTCGCCCTGCTTGATAGTAATTTGTTTATTTGACGGGGTTTCGTCGTTCATGGCTCTGACTAGCTTCCATAGCTTGTTCCCGTCTTTGTCCAGGTTTAGACTTTCCGTTTTATTTTTCCAGCTTTCTCTTGCTGTTTGCCTGAGAGTGTGTTTGTACTTCGCCGCGGCGGCTTTGAGGGCGATGTTTGCCTCCATGGATTTTTCTCGCTCTGCCATGTTCCTAGCATTTGTTACTGCATCTTCCACTTTCTGCAACTCATCATTCCAGTAGGGCTTATAGTTTTTCCTAGCTCCTCTTGGGATGGTTTCAGTGGCGGCTTGCATTATTGCCTTGCTTAGGCTCTCTACCATGGGCTTCATTTTTGAGTGTCGTGTGTTGATGGTTTCACACAGCCCATCTGTCAGGATTGCAAATCTGTCCCAGTCGGCTCGTTTGTAATTCCAACGTGGGAGCGGTTTTGTTTCCTGTGGACCTACTTCCATGTCAATGGTTAGTCTGATCGGCCTGTGGTCGCTACCTGCCAGTTGGTTTAGCACCTGGCGGTCTATTTTATGGAGATGTCGGGTCAAAAGGTGCAAAATCCTCAGCCTCACTGTAAACTGCAACTCAAAGTCACAATTATCTTTTCAGGACAAACTTAACTTAACGTCTTTATACTGGTTTAGAAGACCCTGCAGAGTCTGTATACAACCAGTTACATTTACATCACCTTGCTCTAAAAGCTATGTGCATCCAGTTTATTCTTAAATGCATTAACTGTCCCTGCCTTCACTACCTCCTCTGGTAATGCATTCCAAGCAGACACCACTCTCTGACTAAAAAAATATTTCCTAATATCTAATTTGGACCTCTCTTTAGTCAGCTTGTGGCTATGCCCTCGTGTTATTGTAGGTGGCTGTATTTTAAAAAAACTTGTTATAGTCTAATTTATCGATTCCTCTGATCATCTTATAAACCTGTATTAAGTCACCACGAATTCTTCTCTCTTCGAGACACTGTAGGCCGGTTTTTCTGAGTCGTTCCTCATAACTGTGAAGAATAAGATGTAAATTTGTTCAGTGCAGTAATGTTCTTCCTCAAGTTAAAAAAGTGAAGCGATAATTTCTATTTCTGACTAAATAAGACAGTGATACTTTTTTATTTTTTATTTAAAGAATGAGCTAATTTCTTTTCCTAGATAAACTGGAATAATAATACTTTTTACTCTATGTAACAAGTTAAGTGATACTTATAATTTCTATATAAAGAGTCAAGTAACACTTTCCATTTCTAGGTAACTGGAACAGTGACAGGCTCTGATGGTTTGTGCTTCTTAGCTGAAGCAGATGCTAACACTGTTCAGAATGGTACTACTTTCGAAATTTATATCAAATCACAAGCTCATGTATGGAAGTCGATGAAGGTAAAGTCATCTCAAGAAATTAAAATGGTCATTGTCTCATACCATTGTCATCAAGGTTATATTTGAAGAGGCAATAAACTCATCACTAATTGTATATTTAATTTGCACTCAACATACTCTAGCTTACCCAGCTGCAATTCTACACCTGACAAGCTTTTAATGCACAGAATGAAACTCAGAAATCCATCTCAGAAAAAATTGGCACATAGTACAAGGAAGTGTCACTTTCTATCCAACAGCACTTTCTGGAAAAAGCTTTTACTTAGTACAATGGAGTGTCTAACAAGCTATAATTAATATTAAGTTTCTGGAAGAAGTTGCTACAATTACAATTACTACAATAAAGTGTCTAATTAAATTTAAGTGACATCAGTTTCTGGAAAATGTTGACAATTAACGCAATGAGGTGTCTAATATTTAACTCCAACATCAGTTTGTGGGAAAAGTTGACACTTAGTATAATTAAAATAAGGCGAGGCTGCGCGGCACTGTGGATATATAATGTAAAAAACATAAAGTTAAAAAAAAGAAATAAATAGGTATAGTCAGACACCGCACTGAGATGAAAACACAAATGAAACCTACGTTACGACCAATAGGCTGATGAAGGTCACTCCCTCAGACCAGACTGCCTCTCATTGGTTTGTATAAGTAGGGTAGTCCTGTAGGATATGTTAGGGTAGTTGGTTGGGTGCTTCACAATCGTACATGGTGGCGTCTCATTTTGTGGAGTATGCAATGTCCCATTCTGAGTCTGAAGATCTCTGTCTACCCATCACTGCCAAGTTATTCTATGCTGTCATTTTCTGGCTTGTATTCTTTGTGCTGGTCTCTCCATTCTGGTCTCATGAATCGTTTGATGATGAGTGTCTTTGCTTCTTTATAGCTTTGTGGAAAAAAAGTCTGAGTGCTGCTACTTCCGGCTTTTGCGAGCTCATCTTCTTTCTCATTTCCAAGGACCACAGAATGGGAAGGAATCCACTGAAGGACTAGATCTTTTTTTTTTTAAAATCAACATTTAAAGGCATGAACGTTGATTTCTCTTTCTTAGAGTTACTTGCAAAGAACTTTTCCACCTGTTGCGCTAGTATCACTGGAGGTGCTTAGATTGCAGAACAATTGTTAAAGCTCAGAGAAAGCCAGCTACCCAAAAGAACGAAACACATAATGACTCCACAGCCAACTTCTTACATTTGTGCCTTGGGTATGGCATGATCTGCTATGCCATGATTGGTTTTTACATTCTTCTTCTTCTTCGTACGTTGTCAGACATCAACTTGTATTTTTTCGAAAAAAGCAGCGGTCATCCTGAGGCTGTCGACACTGCCATAGAGCTTGTCTAGTGTTGCCACTGGTGATGGCCACATGTGCTTTCTCTGGTCCTCGTATTTCGGGTAGTTTTGCAGCAGATGTTCAGCGGTCATTTTTCCAGTACCACAACTGCATTCGTCAGTGCCACCTATCTTCAGTTTATTGAATAGGTGGTACCTCAGTCTGTTGTGGCCTGTGCGGAGTCTGAAGACAATGACCTGCTCTCTTCTGTTCAATTGGTAATAGGCATCGTTTTTTGTGTAGCCAGTATGTTCTGTTTCCCATTTGGCCATGTATCTGGCTCTAATAAGCCTTTTGGACTCTTCGTAGGTCACACTAGAATCTGGTTGTAGTAGTCTTGCACCTTCTTTTGCCAGTCTGTCTGCCTCCTCGTTGCCTTGGATGTTACAGTAGGATGGAACCCACTGTACCACTACTCTTTTTAGTGCTGTCTGCTGGCATAGTTGACAGAGTACTGCTCTTAAATCATTAAGTTCAGTATTTTGTGCTGTGACTACGGCCAGGGCATCTGTGAACAGGACTATCTGGCTTTCATTTCTTTTGCCTGCTGTCAGCATTGCTTCTGCTGCAGCCCTCAGTGCCTCTGCCTCCGCTCTGAAATTGCATGAGTATTTTCCAGTTGCCTCTGACAGTGTTATTATTCTACCATTTGGTAGGCTCAGGAATACCCCCTGCCCCTCCGTTCTGTGTTGTGTTTGTTACAGAACCGTCGGTGTATGCATGGGTCCAGTCCATGCTTGGGTAGTTTTTCTTTATGAACCTCAGGGTTATGTCTCTTCTTTCCTTTTCAGTCTGGCTGTTCTTGTTTCCAATACCTGGTATATTTTCTGCCACCACCGGAAATATATGTTGCTTCCAGGTAGGTTTGCCAACAGTAGGGATGGGCTTTGGTGTTGTTAATGTGTTTATAGGGTCTTCGTTCATCTTTGCTTTGGCTATTTCTGCAAAGTTTCTCCACTTTAGTTTCCCATTTCCAAATCTATTTAGTCTCTGATGCATTGGATGGTCTGTCAGTCGGTTTTTACATTGAAATGAGCGCACATCTCCCAGTACAAGTCTGATGCTGTTGCCATCTTCACTTGTGATGGGCAACTATTAAAATATCTATCTATCTTCAGTCCACTTATGCCGTTAGACGTCATGAAGAGGTGGGATCTTTGTTCCATACTTTTTTGGCAAACGAAAACCGCTGGTGACTTGCCCAAGCAACAGCCATTAGGTCTACTCTTTTCTATTTCCAACTGCTAAGGTATTTTTAACGTGCATGCCACTGCACACGGGTGTCTGATCTCACTGCTTAGTAATCATGGGAAATATTTACTGGATGATCCACGAGAAGAAAATCTCAATCTCCGCATGATTTGAACTCGTGACCGCCAGCACCGGATGCGACACACCTTACCTCGAGAACACTGGAACCCCGCAACTATTATTACATTGGCATAAAGTATTAATTTAATCGGCCAGGGATTTCTGGCACACAACGCATCCCCCACAATAGGAAAATTTGAATAAACAACAATAACTTTAATTCATATGACCACAAATATATGTGGTACATAAGAAACTAATCTTAAGCACTTTCTGCTAAGAATAACATCACGAGGAACGAAACATAACAAGAATAATTGCTACAGCATGACTAATTGCTCAAACACAAAACATTTTGGCTGCTCATTTAACTGATTCACTCCACAGAACCGATATTTTGGCTCGTAAAATTTATAATAATGCTGTAAAGCTGATATTTTGTGGCTTGAACAATTGTCATTCAAATACAAATACGTTTCTTAACTCTTTCCTCTTCTTCTTCTTCTTCTTCTTCTTCTGTGTTCGTTCTGAATCACCAGCTACCAAGCCCTGAGCAGGGCCTTGCAAGTAGCAGGATGTAGTCCAGAGAATGGAATGCATTGTGCCACTAGTTTACACTTGTCTGCGATATTTCCACTTTTTGGTCCAACACATCTGTCTTCTGCAGTAACTCTTTTCATATGCAGGAATTTTACAACACAACGTGCCTTCAAAAATGGGAAAAAACTGCACATGCGGTGATCTCAAATTAATGAATATTCTGAACATTGCAAATGATCAAACATCTCATGTCATATATACATTTTTAGCAAATTGAATTCGTGAATTAAAATATGGCCACTCATCATGTAGCATGTCCTTTATAGAACGTTGCTCCCATCACAGTTTGTCTGAACGAAACTTGTTCCCTTGCCAAAACTCCAGCCTCCGCCACAATCATACCGAGGCATTCCTGGATATCCTGGTGCCATCGTCTTCTTAGTCTACCCCTTTCTCTTTTGCCTGGCACCATACCTTCCATCACTGTTCCTTTGAGACCGTTTTGTCTATTGATGTGACCAAAGTATTTGCATTTTCTAGCCAAAATGGAATTGATAAACCAGTTCTCCTCTTGCAGAATGTCTACATTTGTCTTTTTCTCTGTCCAGGCTGTCCATGATTTGCAGCCATAAGCTGCCACAGGAAAAACACAGGCTCTCAAGACTTTTTCTTTTATCATTTTGTTGGTGATCTGCCATAATTTCTTCAGGCTGTTCAGTCTCTGCATTGCCGTGGCTAGTCTTCTTCTGATTTCTTTCGAGCAGTCGCCATTTTTGTCAGATATGCGAAATGTATGACCTGATCTATTTCCTCACTACCCACTGTAAATTTATGCTGATATTGTGTTTTGTCAGTGGTCATTATCTTTTGTTTTATTTATGTTTATAAACAGGTTTTGATCTGGCCACAACATAAATAATTTTAATTCATTGTTTAGTATACAGAATGATATGATCAGAATTATTTTAAATTTTTGTTTTTTTAATAATAAATATTATTCCACTCACCAGGTCCCTGTTATCAAGCTAGTGAAAAAAAAAATATAAATTCCACACAGAATAGTGTCCATTATTTTTCTGAATGTAGGGACTATGTTGTTCATCTAAAAATATTTTTATATTTCATGGTCACAATAAAAATACCACTCTCTTCTTCAAAGGGTGGGAGGGTTGAAATAAATAGTCTTCATCATCACTATCATTGATGATAAAATGAAAATTTCAACTTTGTTACTGTCGCTGTCAGAATTATTATGCTCTCCATTTTCTCACATGTTTTCATAATGCATATACAATGTTATTAAAGATCGTGCCTTGTTGGCCGTTGATTAATTCATAACACCAGATAGTAGTGAATTCAAACTGTCTTTCTTTTTATTATAAACACTGAAACTAAACTTATCAAAATTAACTTGAATTCAATTCAAAACCACATCTATATTGAGGCAAATGAAATTAAAACTCTTCTTGATTGAAACTGGAATGAGCTTTTGAAAGGTACTTAAAAACTTGTAAATTTAGCAAAGAAATAAAAGAAGATATTAAAATGGCTAGAAGTATGTAACTGAAAATTCTGTGGCTTTTAAAGTGGTTAGACGTATTCAAAGAGTTTAACGTAGTTTTCCTTAATGTGTGAGTGTGTCTGTACTTCCTATCAGTTATATCACATTACAAAAATAGACGTTTCTAGAGGCCCAAAATATTCTAGTAAATATGTTGAATAGACAAAGATAAAGATGCACCCACAGCACGCACAGCCATCAAGGATAAAATGCTGGAGTAAGTCTCACATTTTCTGAGTTGGTGGTGCAGTATCCTTACTTGTTGGCTTGCTCTTCATAAGTCAGGTGTGCATTTGTAGGTGGGTAAACTGGAGTATGTAAGGTCTGGAGATAAAACCCACCTTTTTAATGTGAGAGGAAGACACTTTAACTGCTTTTGCTTTTCAGACACTTACAGACGATTAACACAGCAAATATTAGTTCAATATTTACATTTTTGTTTGCAAACAGGTCATTCCCTTGCGTACTGGAGGCCTTAATGTGTCTGTGGATCTTCATAGTAAACATATTAGGTACAATGACAGAGTGATGAGGACCCTAAATGTTGTTGTAAGTATACGTATTTGATATAGACTTTTAGACTTTGCAAATTGCAATAAGTATGGTATGCATATTAGGACATCTAAGATAACTCTGCAGTTGGGCAGAATGCAGGGGTCACTTAACTTGAGCATTCAGAATGTGGCTCTTCAGCAGGCTCAGGAGGTCAGGTACCTGGGCAGCATCTTCTTGGAAGACTGTAGATGTGACATAAAAATTGAGAAAAGATGCCGGAAAGCAGTAGGAGCGAATTGTTATTGAATGTCCGCAATGAGTAGGTTTACTCTTTTGTACGCCCTGAAAAGGATGTTAAGTGACAGGTTGTCGTAGTTTTCTTCACATCCCGAGCATGCTGATGAAGGTGGATCGGGGTCATTCAGATGGTTGTGCTATGCTTGGTTTCATCTGCGTGCCGCTCACTACTACGGGGATCACATCGATCCCCCACCTCGTTAGCCAGGCTGCTGTGAAAACAGCCTGTTTCCAGAGAGGGCTACAAGAAAGCCACGGTGAGGGTCTTGGCCAGTATATTTTACCTGATCCTGACTAACATGTATGTTGTGCCTGACCAGATGATAGTCTTCTTCTTCCAGGAATAATTTATCAACTGGTACCACTGCTCAAACATCTCTACATTAATTTAGCAGCGAAGGAGCAACTGATTCACAGCATCTTCCTATGACCCCTGCGCTACCGAGATAAACATGGACTACGTCCAAGGCACAAGAGGGCAAAATCTCCATCTATGAAATGAGATGTCTGCGAATGGTTGCTTGCGTCTCCAAGAGAGACAAATTGAGGAACATGGACATTCGAAAAATAGCTGGTTACATCCCATGTGTTGAATACATGTCCAGACAGAGTGCAATGGTTCAATCATCTCATAAGTATGCTCTCTGATCAGCTTTCTCAATGAGCTTACAATGGCGAATAGTCTGGTTTCCTATCGAGATAGCCATCGAGGGGAAGGTGGATATTTAACGCAAAGGTGATCTTCTAGTGGCAACACCAGATGTGTTGCATCTGACCCAGACTCCCCATGATGTATGTCAGGGTATAAATCTACTGATAACTACATAACCTAAAATTTAGATAATTAAACTTTATTCCTCTCTTATCATTTCTTTCAGTTCCTTTACTACATTGCTCCCACATAATGCAATAAGGCTACAATTGAAACCTCCTTTATAAGAATCCTGTATCTGAGCAGTTGCTGCTGCAGTTTTAATGGCAATTGTTTTACATAATGAGGTTGCTAGCCCCATACACAACTGTCTTTAGTCACTTTTTACAGCATGCTTGGAGTCTTACAGAGATGCAATTCTTTCCACCCTGGTACAGCTTGCGTGTTGCTATCAGTTCGAGAATATTTTCTTTGTCCTTACTAAATAGATGTTTGACAGGCAAAATAAAACGGTGTTCGAACAGTTAAAATTAATAGCATTTGATTGAGTGATTGCTTAGCATCTGCTACAAATGTGTCTGCCATATAAGAAACAAAAAAAAGCCCATATGGCCACCATCAATATCATTCTTGGACAAGTTCTATGGATATACCAATAACCTCAGACTAACCACTGCTATCTTTAGATATATTCACATCAGAAACCTTGCAAAGACAAAGAAGAAGAAGAACAACAACAAGATGAAGAAGAAGAAAAAGAAGGAGAAGAAAAGAAGAATTAAAAGTAGGAATAAAAGAGTCTCCACTAAGACCATCTATATGTGTGCTGTCACTAGAAGTACAACAATAATTCATAAGGATCCTGCAGAATACAAAAAGGAAAGGTGTTCTAACCTAAGCTCAAGGATCTCGAAGGCTCACGTCAGTCAGGTGCAATATTATAACCAAGACCCCTCCTCCTCATCCACAACATGCATCTGGAAATGGCCTATGTTACAAAATAAATTCTGGCCAAAAAGGTCAAGATTGAAAACATATTCCCTAAGTGTTTAGCTTATGAGAAGTTTCATGCTGCACTGCAGTCAGGAGGATCCAGGTCCACCTTCTTCACTCCTCATCATCAACATAGGCATCTCAGTCTCTGTAGACCATGCACAATGCACCCTGTGAGTAGCCTCTCTAGGGCACAAGCCTGAGTGCTGAATATGGAGACCCTGGACTGCCCAAACTACAGGACCCCCCTCTCAGCCTCACTGGTGTACTCAAAAGGAATGCAAAGCATGATAATTTGGCACTAGCTCAGCTGCAGGAACTGACGGATTGAGTTTGCAATTTTGAAATCATCCACCTTAGGTGCTACCACTTTGGATTTTACTAACATACCCCTACAATCTCCCAAGGTTTCCACAAAGCAATGGAGTAGCTGCTACCCGCAGATGCTAGTTACTTGAGACGTCCGATGGTACTCTCATTGTCCTAGGACTAGCCAGCACTCCACGGCACTTGTGGGTTTAAAATCAGAGTTCCCCCTTCTCCTAGGCAAACTGCCTGAACAGGCTAATGAGCTTCGTCTACCCGAATTTAGAGTCAGAGTTTACCTGCTCTTAGATTGGCTGCCAACCAAGGCTAATAAGCCCAATCTGCACGCCCAGTTATACCGCCGGGTACTCGGTCACGCCCCACAGCAGGCTCTGTAAGAAACAGGGAGCCCCTCATGAAGGTGCTGCTGGGGACACAATAATGTAGGAGAGGCCATTGGCAAGCCGAACAGTGAATCCAGTGGCAATCTCTACACCTGAAAAGGAGAGGCTATAACAGACACTTCACTTTCCTTTAACAAGCGGGACGTCCAGCCCAGACCTTGCTACCCCCCACCTTCTTCACTACACCTTGAGATATAAAAAAGCCACTGTAACCCAAAAGCCACTGTAACCCATTGTCAGAGAAAAATCATCAACAGTGAAATAGCATTGAATAGCAACAGCTTCTGCTCAAAATAAATAATACCCTATCCACTTGTTTTGTTAAGCAAGACATTCCTAGCCATGTCCTGGTAATGGCTGCAAACTCAAACTGTATCGTAACTGTAACAATTTATAGCTGTGCCCTTTTGTTCTTGTAGTCAATCAAACTTTGAAAAACTTAGTATAGTCTAATTTATCCTTTAGTTTTTCTTTGTTTGAGACACTGAAGACTATTTTTTTTTTTTAGTCTTTCCTCATAACTATAATTCTAAATCCATACGATAAATTTTGCAGCTCTTCTTTGTATGCTTTCCAGCATGTTTATATCCACTCCATTCTATGGACTCCACACCTGAACACAGTACTCTAATTTAGGTCTCACTAATGATCTATATAACTTGACTATTACTTCCTTGCTCTTATGTTAAATGTTTATGTTAATCATGCCCAATATGGCATTAGCCTTTTTTACTGCCACCTGGACTTGATCCCGCATCTTTCATGTATGATCTATTATAACTCCTAGGTCTCTTTCCTTTTTTATTGTCCTAATATTGTTCTCTCCCATCATGTAATTATATTCATTATTGGATCTTCCCATGTGGATAACTGTACACTTTTCTACATAGTATCAGTATCAAAATGTGAAGTCGACATGTAACTAGCAATCAGTTATGAGGTTATAAATGTTATAGAAATGACCTGTAAATCGCTAATATTTAAAGAATTTTGTGTGTTCTCTAGTTAAGACTTACTGTTACTTATTGATAAAATCATGCACAAGTAAACAACATAGCAGCTTCTGGCTGTGTATTGTTACTAATAGTTACTTCATATTACTACTAATAGTTACTACATATTACTACTAATAGTTACTACATATTACTACTCTTTGCTTGACCCCCTCCTTTAACCGCTTTTTGCTTTAAGAAAAAAAAAGACAGAAACATTGTTACTCATGAACAGATTTGTCCTCTCAATTGTGGTTTTATAGGGAAGTGTGGTTTATAGGGAAGTGTGGTTTATATTGAAGTGTGGTTTATATTGAAGTGTGGTTTGTAGGGAAGTCTGGTTTAAATTGAAGTGTGGTTTATATTGAAGTGTGGTTTGTAGGGAAGTCTGGTTTAAATTGAAGTGTGGTTTATATTGATGTGGCTTACAATATTTAATCTTGTTGAAGTTGACATTTATTTTTAATAAGTGAAGATTCAATTTACACCACTGTGTGACATATTAGGAATATGGTGTTAGGCCCATATTTACTTGACCAATGGCATACTAAATTTGATGTGGCCAGCATCATGCCAGCCACCTTTACTTCTCAGACTTCCTCTAGTACCTAATGAGGCTGGATCAACCCTGGCGCCATTAGAAAATTAAAAAAGTCATCCTGCATAAGTTGGAGATTGATTTAGATTGCTCGGTTGGAAAGCCATTTCACCGAGCTGCCATGGCTCCTTCTATGGTTGGTTGGTAATTGATCAAGCAGCCTGTGGGCTCCTGCCCTTTGACCAAGTGCTATGTAGTGGCATCTACAAGTATAAGGTGAGCTGCTGTTTAGTTTCAGACAGAGTTTTCCATTTATCTGGCATTGAGAAACAAGCTCCTTCATAACACCATCAAGTGCTGGACACTCAGGAAGATAGTGTTCCAGTTTCAAAGGGATGTGTACACAGCCGGCATTCTGGAGTATGTTGTGGTTGGATTCTGTTCAGGTGACTGTGGAATTGTATGTGTTGAGTTGTATGTGTTGAGTAAAGGAAAGATGAGCGAAGACCCTATGAACGCATTAACAACACCAAAACTGTACGCAAACCTACCTGGAGGCAGCATATATTTCCAGAGGTGGTAGAAAATATACCAGGTATTGGAAACAAGAACAGCCAGACTGAGAAAGACAGAAGAAACATAACCCCCGAGGTACATAACGGAATACTATCCAAGCATGAACTGAACCCATGCATACACCGACGGTTCTGTAACAAACACAACACAGAACGGAGGGGCAGGGGTATTCCTGAGCCTACCAAATGGTAGAAAAATAACACTGTCAGTGGCAATTGGAAAATACTCAAGCAATTTCAGAGCAGAGGCAGAGGTACTGACGGCTGCGATAGAAGAAATTGTGACAGGCAAAATAAATGAAAGCCATATAGTCCTGTTTACAGATGCCCTGGCTGTAGTCATAGCACTAAAAAGCCAGAAAAATACTGAACTTAATGATTTAAGAGCAGTACTCTGTCAACTATGCCAGCAGTCCGCACCAAAAAGAGTAGTGGTACAATGGGTTCCATCCCACTGTAACATCCAAGGCAACGAGGAGGCAGACAGACTGTCAAAAGAAGGTGCAAGACTACCACAACCAGACCCTAGTGTGACCTAGATACATGACCAAATGGGAAACAGAACATATTGGCTACACAAAAAACAATGCCTATTACCAGTTGAACAGAAGAGAGCAGGTCGTGGTCTTCAGACTCCGCACAGGCCACAACAGACTGAGATACCACCTATTCAATAAATTGAAGATAGGTGGCACTGACGAATGCTCTTGTGGTACCGGAAAAATGACCGCTGAACATTTGCTGCAAAACTGCCCGACATACGAGGACCAGAGAAAGCAGATGTGGCCATCACCAGTGGCAACACTAGACAAGCTCTATAGCAGTGTCGTCAGTCTCAGGATGACCGTTGCTTTTTTCAAAAAAATACAGGTCGACGTCTGACAGCGTACGAAGAAGAAGAAGAAGTATATGTTGACTGTAACGCTGGTGGGTGGTGCTTTGATCTCACCTTTTCAGGAGGTTGATGTTGCTTTTGGTATTTAGGATGGCCATGTGTTTGTAAATTTCTCTCCCAGTATTACCCATTCCCCATCTATTCAGCCAAACCTCTTTGTTTACAGTTTTCAGTAGTTTTTTGACTGTTTGTAGAGTTGGTGTGAAATGCTGTTCTTGACTTGATCCCTTCTTATCGGGATTGTCTCCCATGTCATTGCCAAGTGTAGTCAAGAGGCTATAGATCTACTGCAAAACTATTCTGACTTGATGGGATGTAATAAAATGGTTGGTATCTAGGTATAAGCTCCTCCTATAAAAAATCAAACTGACCTGACTGGGTCTGGTTGCACACTGTTATTTCTTTCTTATTTGTATCAGAAGTGAACCTAGGCTGTTGTATAGTTTGCTAGACTGAATTTTTAAACCTGAATATGTATTTCTACATCATTCACAGGCCGAGGGGCAAAAAGTGAGGAAATCAATTACTTTTGTATTAGACCCAGAGACAAAACATGCAGCAATTGAGTCTGTGGGGAACAAAATTCATATTTCTCAGCCAGCAAAAATGAACAGTAAGATGTTTCTTCATTTAAAAAAAACTATCATTATATGGGTAAAGGAGACCAACAGGGACTCAGTGGTCTCAAGGTAAGGTGTCCACCTCGTGTGCCGGAGGCCAGAGTTTGAATCACGGTGGAGACCAGGATTTTTTCATGTGGATTTTCTGGTAAAAATTTCCATGATCTCTGGGTAGTGAAATTGGACTCCTGTGTTCAGTTTCGAGCACATTAAAAATACCTTGGCAATTAGTAATCGAAAAGAGTGAGCTTAACAGCCGCTGCCCAAACAAAAATTCTAGTTAAAAATGTACCCAAATTATTTGTATTTTCCCCCAGGCCTAGTAAGCCGCAGAAAGTTGTAAAATACCTACTACATATAGCCGAAGCATTTAGCTACCTGGCAACAGACATTAACATGCCTGTTTGAATACCAGGATTCCAAATATTCCAAGGAGACTGATGTCTGGTCAGGCAAAACATACTGGTCGTAACATGTTAGTCAGGGTCAGGTAAAATATATTGACCAAGACCTCCACCTACTTCCACGCTTATCTCCCTGGAAACAAACTGTTTTCATTGCATCTTGGCTAACGATGTAGAGAATAGACGTGATCCCCATAGTAGTAAGTGACATGCAGATGAAGACAAACATTGCACAACCACCTAGAAGATCCAAACCCTCTACATCAGCACACTTGATATGTGTGAGGAAAGCTACTGCAAACCACCACTTAATGCCTTTTTCAGGGCTCACTAAAAAGTAGGCTTAGTGAATGTATGCAATCAACACAAATGTGTATGCTCAGTGATTCATTGTAGTCAAGTCATACACTTTGAGAGGAAGTTTTAGTCTGTAATCATTACATGATTTTGCTTATTTGTTAGGACTTTTGTCTCATGTTTGCAAAGTATGATTTTTTTCAAACTATAGTTTTACTTTTATTTGATTATATGAAATTTAGACATAATAAAAAATACATAAATTTATATCATGTTTACCATATGACTGAATGGTTTGAAATGAAATAATTATTTTTGTTTTTTAAGATGTGTCTGATGTCAAGAGTAAGAAACAGCAAACAACAATTGACCTTTCTCTGCCTGTTGAGATTATAAGAGGATCAGAAGTGTGCCACATAGCTGCCTTTGGTAGTGTTATGTTTTAAATGTTTCTTTTTGTAATATTTGATTTAAATTTAGTCAGTACACAGAAGGTTCCCGTATCTATAGCTCATGTTTGTTTTAAGAACCAATAAATTCCCTTTCCTTTCTTCTTCATTACCCTTTTCTTTATGTCTCTCTTATTTCCTAGATCCACTTTTTTTTTGCGTTTGCCTTATTTCTCTATTTCCCAGGGTGGTGTGCATTGCACTACAGTTTTTATTTTGCCCCTGTTGGCCCAGTGCATCCAACTTCAGCGTGCATTTTATGTAAGGGTCTGCTTGCTCCTGCATTTTCTAAGGGTTTGCTTCCCCGGGGTAACGGCCAGTGCTGTGATGGGGATCGAACCCAGCACCTTCGGATTGTGAGCCGTGTCACTTAACCACTAGCCCAAGCCGTCCCCATAGATCCATTTTATTGTTACTTAACTTTGCAGAGTCTGTATACAGCCAGTTTATTCTACTCAACAATCTATGAAGAACTAAGTTCATCCAATCTATTTTTTAATGCATTAGCTAACCCTGCTCTCACTATTACCTCTGACTATTCATTCCAAGCATTCACCACCATCTGACTAAAAAAATACTTCATAATATCTCATTTGGACATTTCTTTAATGTGGAGCATGTAGCCTAGTCGACAGTGACCTGGCTTGCTAAGACTGAGATTATACTGCACCAGGGTTCTAAATCATAGACAGACAGAAACAAATCCAGGTGTGGTTAGTTCTTGGTAAAGAAGAGTAAATGGCCACCCCGCCTCACATAGGCTGCGGCTTAGT
Organism: Ariolimax columbianus; assembly: GCA_036924085.1. Lineage (NCBI taxonomy): Eukaryota > Metazoa > Mollusca > Gastropoda > Stylommatophora > Arionidae > Ariolimax > Ariolimax columbianus. Next base: position 45,756,865 of record JAVGWX010000020.1, read on the forward strand.
CTATGAAGTCTTCATCCCCGACAACAACTGTTGCCATGAGACTCCCCTTTTAATTAATTTGTAGCTGTGCCATCTTGCACTTGTAGATGACAGTACTTTGAAAAACTTGTTATAGTCTAGTATTAAATCGCCTTGAGATCTCTTTTATAAATACTGTATGCGCATTTTTCTGAGTCTTTCCTCATAATTATAATTCCCTCTCCAATAAGGACTCCACACCTGAACACAGAACTCCAATCTAGGTCTAACTAATGCTTTATGCAGTTTTACTATCACCTTCTTGGTCCTATGTTTAATAATTCTTATTATCATACCTAACATTGCATTTGCCCTTTCATTGCTACCTGGACTTGTTCACTTACCTTACCTGTATGATCTATTGTAACCCTTAGATCTCTTTCCTTTTCTATCATTCTTAATATTATTCTCTGCCATTCTATTTTTATATCCCATATTGGAATTACATATTTGGATGACTGTACATTTATCTACATTAAACTCTATCTGACAGCACTTTCATTTGATCTTAACTTAACTTAACTTAACGTCTTTATACTAGTTTAGAAGACTCTGCAGAGTCTGTATACAACCAGTTTCATTTACATCACCTTGCTCTAAAAGCTATGCGCATCCAATTTATTCTTAAATGCATTAACTGTCCCTGCCTCTATGGCCTCCCGTGGCAATGCATTCCAAGCATTCACCACTCTCTTGACTAAAAAAATATTTCCTAATATAATCTAGACCTCTCTTTAGTTAATTTGTAGCTATGCCCTCTTGTTCTTGTGAGTGGCTGTATTTAAAAAAAACTTGTTATAGTCTAATTTATCCATTCCTTGGATCACCTTATAAACCTGTATTAAGTCACCATGAATTCTTCTCTCTTCTAGACACTGTAGGCCATTTTTTTCTGAGTTTTCTACTTTAAAATACATTTTTTGTGATCTCGCAGATTACCTTATCAAGTTAACACTTGGTTTTGAAATATTTGTATATAAAAGTAAACAAATTCTAACCTTCTTAAACAGTGTTACGTTTATCCTTTCATTTATAAAAAACTGATATTATGGCTTGGCCTGGCTTCGTTCGTTCTCAATCTCTCGCTACCAAACCTTGAAAGGGCTTAAGTAGCAGAATGTAGTCCAGAGAACGGAATGCGTTGTGTCATAGTTTACAGCTTGACTGCAATATTTGCACCTTTTGGTCCAACACATCCAACTTCAGCAAGCATTTTATGAGTACCGGGTTAGCATTCCCTCTTCGATCCCTTTTCCTTAGCCAGTCTGCCCTGCTGCAGCCTGTTATCCAGGATCACCGCGTGGAGGTGTAGAAGGGTCTTGGCAGCTCTGGTTCGCTGGCCCTGACGCTAGCAGTCAGCTATGGGTCACTGACCACTGCAGCTCATGTGCTGCTAAGCATCTTGATCCCAACTGATATTATAATAAACCTTGTTTTGTACTCATAATTTTGGTTATTTAATGTTACAACACATATGTGACAAAACAATTTTCTTCTATATTGCAGGAGATCTAATGGGTGATATCATTAACTATTCTGTGATGGGGTCAAGGAACCTATTAGACTCTCATATTCAGGATGCAGAGGAAGTCCTTGGTGACCTTGCACCCGCTGTATATGCCCTTCTGTATGCTAACATGTCAGGGCTTATGGATAAGAAATTAGAAGAAACAGGACGAAAATTCATCATAAATGGTAACACTTATAAATAACACTCTAAATTTAAAATATCTTTTTCAAATTTTTTTTTCCAATTAACATTCTAACAATTTTCCTCTGCATTCATTTTTCAGCCATTTAAAAAATGTTTTTGTTTTTTTCTGTTTCAGTGGAGATATCCCACTACTTTCATCTTTAACTGTTTCAGTCTGTAGAGCCGCTATATTGGCTCTCAAACAAAGCCATAGAGCTGATAAATTGGCTTCAAGATTTGTAGTGAATTTTACGTTGCAAGAATAAGTGTGTTCAGAGGCCCAAAGTATTTCTAGGTGAATGAGTTTACTCGTTCACTCTCAAATATTTAGTATCTCTGAATGCAATTTTTTTTCTTATGTAAAACTCAAACACAGTATTACTTAGTTGTGATCTATTTATACTCAAAAAAGGTTCACTGAAATAGCATACATAATATACCAAACTGTTCACAATTGAGTCCAGAATATAAGGGAATACATAAATTTTACAAATGAAGATGTATATTTGTGTATGACGGATTATAGTTTCATAATCGTTATTTTAATTTTTAAAAATTATGAAAAAAAATGTTCCCTTCATGAACACATTATTCAACCTTAAACCAATACACAAATTAACATAATGACTTTCTATTGACGGTAATCCACAAGAGAAGATGTTCTGAAAGTTACACTTAATTTGGTGCAGTTATTTTTACAGTATTCATATTTTACTGAAAGCATGTGAAGTTGAAAATGTGTCAAAAATAAAAGCTTCAATCAGAGTGAGTATTTACAATTTACGCACATCCAGAAAGTTCCTGCTGTATTCAAAATATGTTTATACACATACATTTATATTATACAAACTAGCATTACTGTGCAGGATCTTGAACCTTTACTGAATTGTTGAACTATTACTACCATTGCTTGAGAAAAATGTCAGTAGATTTAGTTTTCCTTTCATCACTCAACTTTGAACTCAGACTAGATAAGCAAATTCAAATATTAGAATGAGGGATCAAGATGCTGAGCAGCGCATGAGCTGCAGTGGTCAGCGACCCATAGCTGACTGCGAGCGTCAGGGCCAGCAAACCAGAGCTGCCAAGACCCTTCTACACCTCCATGCAATGATCCTGGATAACAGGTGCAGCAGGGCAGACTGGCTAAGGAGAAGGGATCGAAAAGGAAATGCTAACCCGTTACTCAAAAAATGCTTGCTGAAGTTGGATGTGTTGGACCAAAATGTGCAAATATCGCAGTCAAGCTGTAAACTACGACACAACGCATTCCGTTCTCTGGACTACTTCCTGCTACCTAAGCCCTTTCAGGGTTTGGTACTGGGAGATTGAGAATGAATGAAGAAGAAGAAGAAGAAAATATTTGAATGATCAATATCTTCATCATCATTGCCATTAGCTATAATATAATCTTTTATCAAGCTTGTACTGTAAAAACTCTACTTGGTCTGGCATAAGGACATGCTAGATTCAAGGCTGCCCTTCCAAAAATATTTCATGCTTTTCAAGTACAAATCTAAACATTTTTTCAAGGAAACTCGCGCTAACTTTTCCGGAAATGAAAAGTAATAAAATTTGGACTTCCGTTAATAACCAAAATAAAATATTTAGGAAAACTAGAAGAGGAAAAATATTTGATTTTTTTAACACTGTTCCAAAAGCTGATACATACATCGGCTCCTGAATTTTCTTATCAAAACCAAAAGTCAATACATCGACACATGCGAGTGAATAGAGCGGCAGCTAATCTACTCAATCAGTACTTTGGCACAGTCTACACAAAAGAGGACTGCTCCAGGATCCCAGCGCCTATAGATATCTTTCAAAAAGGGTGGGATATAGCAGAATAAAGAACAATCTGTATTATAGAGGAAATGGTTTTTAAAATTTGAGGATTTGGAATTGGATAAATGTCCAGGTCAAGATGGTATTCATCCAAAATTGCTGTATGAAATTAGAGACCAACTAGCGAAACCATTGGCTATATTATGTTCTTAATCACTTACAAAAGAGATTGTTCCAGTGGATTGGAAAGATGCAGGAGTGATCCTCTTATACAAAAAGGTAAAAAAATCAGATCCAGCAAATTATAGACCGGTGAGTTTAACGAGTATAGTCTGTAAATTGTTAGAGTCAATACCAAAGAAAACATTGTAATGCATTTAGACAAGTTTAATCTAATCAGAAATAGTCAGCATGGGTTTACTAGAGAGAGATCGTGTTAACAAAAATGTTAGAATTCATGGAGGAGGTTACTAAAATGATAGATAAAGGAGAGCCAGTGGATGTTATTTATCTAGATTTTGCAAAGGCCTTTTATAGAGTACCTCGTCAAAGATTATTTTGAAAGTTAAAATCACATGGAATAGGTGGGGAAGTTGCCAAATGGATTGAAAATTGGTTAACGGGAAGAAGGCAGAGGGTGGACATAAATAAGGAGTACTTTGAGTGGTATGAAGTGAAAAGTGGAGTGCCACAGGGCTCTGCTGGTATATTGTCCGCGCCAGCCTCCTTCCCAGTTCTCAATGTCTTTACCACTGCAGCTACCATCTCTTCGTTATCAGTTGGTTATCCTCTATAGTTGGGGGAGGGATTATTTTCCCAGGTTCATTCCGTCCCTCATAGTTGTATAACTTGGAACAGTACTCTGTCCATCGTGCCAGTACATCATTGTACTCAATAAGGCACTTGCCGCTTTTATCCTGGACCATAAAGTTCCTGCCTTATCTTGGTGTTACCAGTTCTTTGACCACCTTGTATGTTCCTTTAACCTCATTTCTGTCTAATCTCTCTTCTGTTCGTACATTGCTCACTTATCCACACTTCTTTCGCTTTTCTCATCTTTTGTTGTATCGCTTTCTTTACCTCCTTATATTTGCCAACCTCATCAGGTGGATGTTTTTAGTTTTTCAGTGACCTTCTTCTATCACAAAGGTCTAGAATTTCTTTGATCACCCTTGGCTTTTTGTTTTGTTTTGTGGCACACCAGGATCTCTGTTGCTGCATCAATGAGTGCTGAGTTAAGATACTGTATCGGTATCCAGTCCCTCTCTGAGAGCCAACAGTGGAGCAAATCTCCCTTCTACCATTGATTGGAACACTTCGATAATTGTTGGGTCGTTTAGTTTGTCCAGGTCAAACTTTAGTCTAGTCACTTCTTTCTTTGTGACTGTCTTCAATCGCAGATGCATAGTCATCATAACCAGATCGTGGTCGCTTCCTATATCCGTTTCCGGGAAAACTTCTCGTTTTGTCGGTGTTGATGCTAGATCTAAACCTCCTCTGGACCATTATATAATCAATTTGGCTGTGCACTTCATTGTTTGGGTTATGCCATGGCCAGCGTCTAGACGGCTTGTTAAACCCGAACATGTTTGCCACCAACAGCTTATTGCATCATGTAAATTCTAGGAGTCTGAGGCCCCGGTCATTAGTTTCCTTGTTTCCGTATGAGCCACATGTTTGTCTGCAGTCATGGACTGCATCTTCTCCAAGTTTTGCATTCCAATCCACCTAACTACCAATATGTCCCTTTTTTGGCCTTTCGGTTATCAGACTTTAAAATTTATCATAGAATGCCTCAATTTCACAATCTTCATAGTAGCATTGTATTATCGTAATATTAAACGGTGCTGCCTTTAGCCGTAAGATGATAAAATGGCTAGATATTGAACGACAACCCAATATGCATCTGGCTGTGTCTGTATGTGCCAGTAACCCCACTCCATGTAAGTGTTTGTCCTCCATGCCACTGAAATAGAACTTGTGGCTCTCCTCCGTGGTAATACCTAGGATGTCCCACCCGTAGTTCTTCATCTCGTGTGTTAGCTCATTGATTTTACCACATGGGTTCAGTGTTCTGACATTCCATGTACCTATTATCAACTTTATGGTTCCACCAGTAGCACACTTATCACCTTCGCCCTGGTGTGGGACAGCAGGCGCGGTCATTGTTAACCCAGGCTGCAATTGAGCCAGTATAGTTGATCTTGGTTGTGTCTTCATGGGTGAATCTTGGATGGTTATCTCTTGGCAGAGCCTGTCTCCTCTCCAAGTCGGTGCAAGCCAACATCTGCATCCGACCTGGAGGATCCAGTCTCTCCAGGCAACCCATTGCCTCATTTGCCTACAGCCTCGCAGCCATAGTTTCCCAGTGTGCACCACTTGGAGATGAGGTCGACTTGTGTGATGCTTAGAATGTATTGCCACAGCAAGTAGTGGAGGCAAGAACAATTTAATGCATTTAAGAATAGATTTGATGCCTGTAGCTTTTAGAGCAAGGAAATGTAAATGAAACTGGTTGTATACAGACTGTTGAATCTTCTAAACCAGTTTTAAAGACGTTCAGTCAAGTTAAAATGAACAAACTCCAAGCAGACACATAGGTGCTCAGTTTGCTACAGTGGATGGTGAAGGGTTTGGATACTGATAGTTGCTGTAATTTGTTGGTAGTACAAACTCTTGCACCATCACTCCCAGCTTTTACCCTGTTCTACTTGATCTACATTTGATTTCGAACTCCTGCAGTTAGTGGCTTGCTAATTCATTCATTTATCACAGTGTCACCATATTAATTGATTTAATTCCTTCTTATCAATACTAATATCCTAACTTTGATGTCAGGGAATCAGCTCTTAGCACTGCTTTGAACTCCATCATACCGAACATACTGGATACACAAAAAACAATGCCTATTACCAGTTGAATAGTAGAGAGCAGGTCGGATCTTCAGACTTCACACTGGCCACAATAGACTTAGGTACCACCTATTCAACAAATTTAAGATAGGTGGCACTGACGAATGCCGTGTGGTACCGGGAAAATGACCGCTGAGCATTTGCTGCAAAACTGCCCGACATACGAGGATCAGAGAGAGCAGATGTGGCCATCACCAGTAGCAACACTAGACAAGCTCTATGGCAGTGTCGACAGCCTCAAGATGACCGCTGCTTTTTTCGAAAAAATAAAGGTTGATGTCTGACTGCATACGAAGAAGAAGAAGAAGAAGAACTCCATCACGAGTAGACTTGAGACGCACACAATTCTCTGAAAATGTCAGGTCTTTATGTCTGCTATCTATCCACTCATGGTTTCTAGACTTTTAAAAACGAACTAAGAGTCTGGTGCAATAACTTTGCAGATAAATTAAGTTTCTGAAGGCCACTTTAGATCTAAAGTAACTGCCTCAATCTCCATTCTCATAATGAAGATGGCTGTCATGTGTGCCCCCTCTACTCAACAATCAGAGAATCCTCTTCCTGATTTTTCATCATGCAGAAGAAATTTATAAATTTACTCTTTATTTTATTATTTCTAATCATCTGATTTCTTCTTCTTCTTCTGCGTACACAGTCAGACAGTAACCATTATTTTTTCGAAAAAAGCGGCGGTCATCCTGAGACTCTCGCCACTACCATAGAGCTTGTCTTGCAGTTCCACTGGCAATGGCCACATCTGCTCTCGCTGATCCCCGTATGTCGGGCAGTTCTGCAGCAGATGTTCAGTGGTCATTTTACCAGTACCGCACGGGCATTCGTCGGTACACCCTATCTTCAATTTGTTGAATAGGTGGTACCTCAGTCTATTGTGGCCAGTGCGAAGTCTGAAGACAACGACCTGCTCTCTTCGGTTCAACTGGTAATAGGCATCGTTTTTGGTGTAACCAGTATGTTCGGTTTCCCATTTGGTAATGTACCTGGCTTTGATAAGCCGTTTTGACTCTTCGTACGTCATACTGGTATCTGTTTGTGGTAGCCTTGCACCTTCTTTTGCTAGTCTGTCTGCCTCCTCGTTGCCTTGGATGTTGCAGTGTGACGGAACCCACTGTACCACTACCCTTTTTGGTGCGGACAGCTGGCACAGTTTGCAGAGTGCTGCTCTTAAGTCATTAAGCTCAGTGTTTTTCTGGCTTTTTAGCGCTGTGACTACGGCGAGAGCATCTGTCAGCAAGACTATGTGGCTCTCATTTTCACTGTGTGTTGCCATTTCTTCCACTGCCGCCCTCAGTGCCTCTGCCTCCGCTCTGAAATTGCTTGTGTACTTACCAGTAGCGAATGACAGTGTTATTTTTCTGCCATTTGGTAGGTTCAGGAATGCTCCTGCCCCTCCGTTCTGTGCAGTGTCTGTTACAGAACCGTCGGTGTATGCATGGGTCCAGTCCATGCTTGGGTAGCTTTTCGTTATGAAGCTTAGGGTAGTGTCTCTCCTTTCTTTTTCGGTCTGGCAGTTTTTGTTTGCAATACCTGGTATATTTTCTACCACCTCTGGAAATATATCCTGCCTCCAAGTAGGTTTTCGTACAGTAGTGATGGGTTTTGGTGTTGTTAGTGCGTTTATGGGATCTTCGTGCATCTTTGCTTTGGCTATTTCTGCAAAGTTTCTCCGCTTTAGTTTCCCAGTTCCCAAATTGTTTAGCCTCTGGTACATTGGATGGTCCGTCAGTCTTCGGAGTTTCTCTGACTGCAGCTGGGCTCTGCAGTCTCTTCTGTCGGTCATGGATTGCAGTTTTGTAATCTTTTCAAGTTCTACAATTGGCGTTGACTTCATGCCACCTGTTATGATTCTCATGGCTTGGTTTTGAAGTTTGTTAACTTTATCGAAGTTCGCCTTCGCTGCTGTTGTCCATGCCGCGATGCCATACTCGAGAACTGGTCTCACTCTTCCAGTGTACAGTTTCTTTAGTATGCCTTCGTCTGCTCCCCAGCTTGTGCCAGCAAGTTTCCTCATGATCGCCATTCTTTCTCTGGCTTTCATTCGGTTTCTCTCAATCTGACTTTTCCATGTCATGCGCCGATCAAATGTGACTCCCAGATAGGTTGGGTTGTCGTTTGGCTGCAGGATTTTGCCATTTAGGCTTAATTTGGTACTTTGGGGTTTTAATGAGAGCGAGAATATTGTGCACGTGGTTTTCTCCTCGTTTATTTTGACCAGCCATGAGTTCGCCCACTCTTCCAGCGATGTTAGGGCCGTTTGCATCCGATTTCTTGCTATGGTGAGATTCTTTTCAGAGGTCCACATAGCCAGATCGTCTGCAAACATTGAGCTATGGACTCTTCTTGGTATATTCTCTGTAATATCGTTTATATATACCAGGAAGAGTGTGGGTGACAGTACTCCCCCTTGGGGTACTCCCTGCTCGAGTGTCACCTTTTTGCTCATCTGCCCTTGTACTTGGACTCTGGCCGTTCTTTGTTTGAGGTAGTGGTTGATCCACTTGTACATCTTCCCACAAACATCACTTCTTCTTAGCTTGACTCTAAGTCCATCCTTCCAGACTTTGTCAAATGCCTTTTCCAGATCCACCCAAACAGCTACTGTGTGTTTCTGTGCCTGGTAGGCATCTTCTATCTCCTGGGCTATGAGGATGACCTGGTCCTCAGTGGATCTGTGCTGTCTAAAGCCGGCTTGCTGTGGAATTAGTATTCGTTTTTCTTCCAGATGCCACATCAGTCTGGTGTTTATCATCCGTTCCATCAGCTTGCCGACACAGCTCAGTAGGCTTATGGGCCTGTATCCATTCGGATCTGTTTTGTCCTTTCCTGTTTTTGGTACTGGTACCAGTATTGCATCTTTCCATGCCTGGGGTACAATACCCCTTTTCCAGCTTTGGTTCAGGACTGATAGTAGTTTTTTCTTCGCTGTTTGGCCCAGCCCCATCAGCATTTCGTTTGTTATCCCGTCTTTTCCGGGAGATTTCCTTCTCTTTAGTGTTCTCATAGCCTCTTCCATTTCGCGCATTGTTAGTTTGGCCATCATGTGCTCTTCAGGAGCCGTATTTATGTTTTCGTGCCCCTTTAGCTCTTCGCTAATGTCTGTATGCTTATCTGCAGGGACCTCGATGTGGTTTGCTCTGGCATAGTGATCGACAAAGGCGTTTGCGGCTTTCTTACCTGTGATCAAGTTCTCGCCTTGCTTGATAGAAATTTGTTTATTTGACGGGGTTTCGTCGTTCATGGCTCTGACTAGCTTCCATAGCTTGTTCCCTTCTTTGTCCAGGTTTAAACTTTCCGTTTTATTTTTCCAACTTTCTCTTGCTGTTTGCTTGAGAGTGTGTTTGTACTTCGCCGCGGCGGCTTTGAGGGCGATGTTTGCCTCCACGGATTTCTCTCGTTCTGCCATGTTCCTAGCATTTGTTACTGCATCTTCCACTTTCTGTAACTCATCATTCCAGTAGGGCTTATAGTTTTTAATCATCTGATTTGAAACATCATCATCTTCATATAGCAACCAACAAAATTACAAACTAAAATGTTTTTATGCAAATGTGAGAAGCATAGTAAATAAAAGAGAAGAATTGGAACTGTATGTAGAAGAAGAAAAACCAGATATAATAGGGTTAACAGAATCATGGACATATGAGGAGATTACAGATAGTGAACTTGAAATTGAGGGATATACAATGTTAAGGAAAGATAGGATAATTGGAGACAAGACTAAGGGAGGTGGCGTTTTATTATACTGTATAAATTCTGTTAATATAACGATCAAAGATTATTTATCATGTGGTAACAAAAATGAAAGTGTATGGGGAGAAATAGAAAGTGGGGGTGAAAAAACAGTGATTGGAGTGTGCTATAGATGTCCATCAAGTCAAAAAGAGGAAGATGAGGAGCTGATTAGTAGCATAGCAAAGGCAAGTAAAGGGAAATTATTATTAATGGGAGATTTCAACTATCCAGAAATAAAATGGGATATGGCAGAAGCACTTGTAGAGTCAAAACCTTTTGTTACGTGCATAACTGACAATTTTTTAATTCAACATGTAGAAGCAGCCACCAGAGGCAAAAACATACTCGACCTAGTTTTTACCACAGAGGAAAATATGATTGAAAACGTTACCGTTGGGGAACTGTTTGGCTCAAGTGACCATCAAATCATCCGTTGGAATCTTATTGCAGGGAAAGAAGTAAACATAAACACGCGAACATACGACTACTCTAAGACAGATGTTAAGAGGATGAAAGAGGCAGCGAACCACATAATCTGGAAAGATATTATTGTAGGAACAGATGTTGAACAGGAGTGGGAAAGTTTTAAAACAGTTCTAGAAACGCTAAAAGAGGAATGTGTTCCATGTAGGGAGGTAAACCCCAAGCGTAAAAAGTGGATAACTAGATTTGTAGTGAAATGTAGAAGAGCAAAAAATAAAGCATGGCAAAAATATATAGAGGCAGGTAAATCAAAAGAAACATATGTAAAATATTTGGACAAGCAGAACATATCTCAGAAAGCGAATAAAACAGCAAAAATAGACTTTGAAAAAAAACTTGCTCAGAGGATCAAGACTGACAGTAAAAGCTTCTTTTCTTATGTTAGAAATAAACAAAGAACGAAAGACAAAGTAGGCCCTCTCATAGACAGTACAGGGAAAATAATAAGTGAGAATAGGGAGGCTGCTAATCTGCTTAATCAGTACTTTGGCACAGTCTTCACAAAGGAGGACTGCTCCGAGATCCCAGAGCCTATAGATATTTTTCAAAGAGACATGGATACAGCGGGATTAAGATCAATCTGTATTACAGAGGAAATGGTTTTAAAAAAATTGGAGGGGTTGAAAGTGAATAAATGTCCAGGTCAAGATGGTATTCACCCAAAATTGCTGTATGAAATTAGAAACCAACTAGCAAAACCATTGGCTATATTATGTTCTCAATCACTTACAAAAGGGATTGTTCCACGGGATTGGAAAGATGCAGGAGTGATCCCCTTATTCAAAAAAGGCAAAAAATCAGATCCGGCAAATTATAGACCGGTGAGTTTAACGAGCATAGTCTGTAAATTGTTAGAGTCAATAATCAAAGAAAACATTGTAATGCATTTAGAAAAATGTAATCTAATTAGAAATAGTCAGCATGGGTTTACTAGAGGGAGATCATGCTTAACAAATCTATTAGAATTCATGGAGGAGGTTACTAAAATCATAGATAAAGGGGAGCCAGTGGATGTTATTTATCTAGACTTTGCAAAGGCCTTTGATAGAGTACCTCATCAAAGATTATTTCGAAAGTTAAAATCACATGGAATAGGTGGCGAAGTTGCCAAATGGATTGAAAATTGGTTAACAGGAAGAAGGCAGAGGGTGGGCATAAATAAGGAGTACTCTGAGTGGAGTGAAGTGAAAAGTGGTGTGCCACAGGGCTCGGTTTTGGGACCAATTTTGTTCTTGATATATATAAATGATTTGGACATTGATATGAGATCCATGATTGCAAAATTTGCTGATGACACAAAACTATGCAGTAGTGTCTCATCTAAAGCGGAAGTGGATATATTGATGTCGGATCTAGATAAAATTCGAGAATGGTCTGTAAGCTGGCAAATGGAGTTTAATGTAGATAAATGTACAGTCATCCACATGGGTAGATCCAATATGGAACATAAATACAGAATGGGAGAAAACAATATTAGAAAGATAGATAAGGAAAGGGACCTAGGGGTTATAATAGATCATACAGGAAAGGTGAGTGAGCAAGTTAAGGTAGCAGTGAAAAAGGCAAATGCAATGTTAGGTATGATAAAAAGAAATATTAAACATAGGAGCAAGGAAGTGATCGTCAAACTGTATAAAGCTTTAGTTAGACCTAGATTGGAGTACTGTGTACAGGTGTGGAGTCCTTATCATAGAGGGGACATAAACATGCTAGAAAGAATACAAAAAAGAGCGACAAAGATGATAGTTGGATTCCAGAATTACAGTTATGAGGAACGACTCAGAAAAACGGGCCTACAGTGTCTCGAAGAGAGAAGAATTCGTGGTGACTTAATACAGGTTTATAAGATGATCAGAGGAATCGATACATTAGACTATAACAAGTTTTTTAAAATACAGCCACCTACAATAACACGAGGGCATAGCTACAAGCTGATTAAAGAGAGGTCCAGGTTAGATATTAGGAAATATTTTTTTAGTCAGAGAGTGGTGTCTGCTTGGAATGCATTGCCAGGGGAGGTGGTGGAGGCAGGGACAGTTAATGCGTTTAAGAATAAACTGGATGCGCATAGATTTTAGAGCAAGGTGATGTAAATGTAACTGGTTGTATACAGACTCTGCAGGGTCTTCTAAACCAGTATAAAGACGTTAAGTTAAGTTAAGTTATGTCCTTTGCAGAACGTTGCTCTCATGACAGCCTGTCTGTAGGAAACTCTATATTTTGCCAGCTTTCCAGCCTCCCCCAAGGTCAAATCCAGTGTCTCCATGATGTCCATCATCTTCTCAGTCGGACCCTGCTTCTTAAACCCATATATAGAGACCATGTTCAGAAAGCCAGTGGTAGCTTACCAATCTGGATTTTTACTAATTTCTATTAAAAGAAATGTTCAATTTGTTCCTAAACTAATTTTGCGTTCAGGATCTTTTGGTCATGCTATGTCTGCAGGCCAGTCGCCATGATGAAATCTGTAGTAATGTAGCCGTCACCAGGTTGGAGCGGCTACCCCACAGCTCTTGTCTCAGCTTCGCACACTCTGGCCAGATCTGGCATTTCATTTCCCTATAGATTGGGAATTCCTGTAGAATATGCTCAGTGTTCTGGCATCCTGTTCCACATGGGCACTCATCGGTGTGTGAGATCTTCAGTTGGTATAGATGTTCTAGTAGTCTGCAGTGTCCAGTTCTCAGACGAAATAAGGTAGTTTGTTAGTTTGTTGATTTCATTTGAGTTGGTGAATTGGGTCTGGTGTACTGCTTATGTTTCTGTCTTCTCTCCATTGGTGAATATACTGTTTTCTGAAGACGTTCTCGATTTCTCTGTATTTCTTTGTAAGTTTATTTTGTTTATAAAACTCTTTGTTTTCCTTTCTAAACCAGTTCTAGTTATATTATAAACCTGTAAATAGAAGTAAATATATAGTCCTTGTTGAAATATTAACTACATTTGAATTCTAATAAATTATTTACACTGTATATTTTTATCAGGTGTTGTCAGGCTTCTAAAGTACAGGTTAGAAGACAACAGCTTTTCATTGACTGTAAACTCCAAACCTGCTACTTGGTAAGTTTTTAGATGTCAGCTAAAAATAGCTGAATTATTAAAATGTTCTTTTCAGTGATTGTTTTAGTATCATGTTTAGTGACACTAGCATGTTTTGTTTTGAAATCTACTCATCTGTAAATTACTTGAATGTAGGAGCAGTCAATATATATCGCAACCAAATTTATATAAACCTTATTTTCAACATTACTAAGTAGAGTTGTATGTTGTGCAAAACCTAGAAAATCATCTTTTTAAAGATGGAAATAAGAAGTTGAATAAGTATGTAACATGAGCCTTTACATCTAACTTAACTTATCTTAACTTGACTTGACTTGACTTGACCTGACCTATGTAACATGAGCCTTTACATCTAACTTAACTTATCTTAACTTGACTTAACTTGACTTGACTTGACTTGACCTGACATGACCTGACTTAGCCTGACCCGGCTCGGCCTGACTTGACTTGACTTACTTCATTATACTGTGTTAGAAGAGTCTGTATACAACCAGTTTCTGATCTGTCCACACTTCTCATCTCATCTCATGTTAATATATGCCCTTAGAAATAATGGAGAGGTGTTGTCTTCTTTCGTATGTCATATCAGTGGTAATTAATATTTTTCAATCAATGCATCTGCTGCAACCCATTGTTTTCTTGGTCTTCTTCTTGCTATCAAACCTTGCGGTCTGGTCTTATAGGCTATTCATTATGACAGGTAGGTTTGGAGACATTCTTATTATATAACCAAATCATTTAAATTTCCATCTGACTATACTTATATCATGCATGGTGTTCTTTCCACTTTTTATTATGTTTTTTTCATTTATCAGTTATCATTTAGAAGAGAAAAAATTATTTATAGGCATAAATAGCTATATTTATAGGCATAAATATATACCTTTATATCTATAAATAGCTACCTTTATATCTATAAATAGCTACTATTCAAATGCTCCACACGTTTATGAAGTACAATATAGTAATAATAGTTCCTGTCACAAGTGAAGCGTCATGAAGTAAGCTTGAGTAGGATACAAGAAAACAAGAAACATTCTTTATTTGTATAATCTCGCAAGATCACCCAAAATAAACTATAACTAGATTTAACATGATTGTGTTGCATCATTCACTGTGTCACCGATATTGAACTATATCAGATTATTGTGTATTAAGCATGATCTAGGGAGCCGTGAAGTGCAGTTGTTAGCGCGCTGGCTTTGCATCTGAGTGGTCCTGGGTTCATTCCCCAGTTGAGGCGGAAATGTTTTTTCAGAACGCAACGGCTCCCGGGTTGACCCAGCCTTAAATGGGTACCGGTTCAGTCCAGGAAGTAAAAGCGGCGAGGGAGAGGAGATGGCTACCGCCCTCATATAGCTGAGCCTTTGAAATGTGAGGTCACTAACACCTCACACCCCTACGGCAGTAATGCTATGGGTTACTTTACTTTACTTTACTTTAGGGAAGAAAGCTATTTGTAGATGAATTTTGGAGACAGTGGGGATATATGTGTATATATATATATATATATATATATATATATATATTTTGAAATACTCTATAACTCTGATTTTAAACTAACTTAAGCTTTGCAGATAAGATACTGGCTTATCTTGTCAGGTTTTGTCAGATATGGCTGTACAACCTGTTTTCTTATAACTCTAAGAGTTGGTCAGCGTCTACCAAACCTGGCAACCGACAATGTGCAAAGGAGGACATGGAAGAGGATACAATGTCTTATCCTAGAGCGAGAAAAGGCAACCTCAGCTAAATGTTGTGGCAGAGCAGACCAGGCCCTTAGCCTTGGTTGGCGGCTGGTCTTAGAGTGAAGCGCCAATAGGCAAACATATAGAGCATTGCTCTGCTGATCCTGCAACTTCTGCAGCTTTCCTTGTTTCAAAAGTATTGGTATCACCTTTTCCTTGGAGCAAACATGGCAGACCAAAAGAGGGACCATACTGCATAGGCAGCACATGGTCTCTATACTTCTGCCTGGGCTTTGTGCTAAAAGCACAATTACTATCGTCTGACAAGACGAAAAGTGCCAATGATGATGATCACTTGATAAAGTTATTGTGACTATAATTTGATAAGATTATTGTGGCTATAACTTGATAAGGTTATTGTGGCTATAACTTGATAAGGTTATTGTGGCTATAACTTGATAAGGTTATTGTGGCTATAACTTGATGTTTCTAATGTGATTCTATAACTTACTATATCAAGCACTAGAGGAAAATTGTTTGATTGATCCTTGTGTAAGTTAAAATAAAATCTTTACTATATTACCATAGCTATATATATATATATATATATATATATATATATATATATATATATATATATATATATATATATATATATATATATATATATATATATATATATATATATATATATATATATATATATATATATATATTTATATATATATATATATATATATATATATATATATATATATGTATGTATATAAATACCATGTAGCATGTCCTTTACAGATTGTCGCTCACATCACAGGTGCCATTGCCTTCTTGGTCTGCCTGTCTGTCCCTGCCTCTCCTGCATGGCACCATACCTTCCATTACCGTCCTCTCAAGACTGTTGAATATTTTGATGTGACCAAAGTATTTAAATTTTCTGTTCATGATGGATTTTATGAGCCAGTTCTCCCCTATGCCCAACTCTTGTCAAATGTCTGCATTCATCTTTTTTTCAGTCCACAGCATTCTGAAGATCTTTCTATATTTCTATAACATTTTGACTCAAAGGACTCGATCCTCTTTCTTGAGATTTGGGTAACTGTCCATGTTTCACCGTGGTATTGTACTAAAGGAAAAACATAAGTTCTCAAATTTTGCGGTTTATTTGGTTTGCTAGTATTCTGCCATATATTTTTGAAAATCATGACAAATATGGGATTGAACTGTTCAACTGATTGAAACATGCATGCACACCCACACAATCGCAGACACACAAGCACTCCCACATGCACACACACACATATATACTCACGCATGCACACACACACACACACACACACAGAATCAAAGACATTTTCCTCAAAACGCATCTAAATAATCACCTTTTAGGTAGTTGGTGTAATATAAATATCCAGGGTGAAGAACATTTTAATAAATGAGCTTTGTATGGGCATGAAAAGTAATAGATAAAGACATTGTGATTTTTTTGCACTGCTCTTTGTTATAATAGTCTGTTTTCTTGAATTATCAATGATTATCTATTGGTCTGTAATTTTGTAAACATTTATTAACATAATGTATAATGTGTTTGAAATAATCAATATAATTTCTTAATAGGTTGACAGCATTTGTACTGAAAACTCTTTGCCATGCATCTTCACTGGCTTTCATTGATCACGAAACTCTCATTGATAAAGGATTTAATTGGTTATCAGAACAAATCAATCATAATGGAATACTGAATGAAGAAGATTGGCGGCTGGCTAAGGTTAGTAGAAGAAGACATTAAAACTACAAAATAGTCATTGTTTGGAGTGTTTTTATTACATTTATTATAAAACTCTTTTAATCTTTACGGACAGTTTTTAAGTGTGCAAAAGTCTCATTTGGCAGCTCTTTTCATGGCTGATCTGACCTTTTTCAGACAGCCACACTTTATCGTAATGAGTGCAGGTCTTGGATATATGGTTATATTTACTTTTGGGCCTACTGTGTTTGCTCTCCAATGTCCTGTTTAGATTTTTTCTCAAAGGTTTCTGCACCTCTATATACTATTGTGACATGGCCAGGGATACCGCAGGGATCCGAACAGGATCATAGGGGTAATTCCAATCATGATCCTGAACAAGGAGCTATTGAAAGCTAAATGTAGCTTGTTTTTATTCCGATTTAAATGTGTAACTCTAAACCAGGCAGGTAGGAAACAAGGGGATAGGTGAGAAATAGAGACTATCAAAAGTTCAGACAGATTGTTAATGTATCTGTCATTTCAAACAAAGTTGTACTTGTTTCTAAATGTAACTATCCTTATTTGAAATTTTCTAGGTTGCGGACAGAAATTATTGTCTTTAATTATTGGCTCTTATTATGCGTAGTTTATTACTGTTGTTCTAAATGTTGAACATGTGACTATAGCATGTCAAACTTGAGAATTAGTCCAAGACTACTAGCTGAAATTGTGGGTAGAGGCTGAAATTGTGGGGGAGACATATTTTAAAAGGATCGTGGGAGAAACAGCAAAACCAAATATACTAGTGCTGTATTGACATGTTTGGATAAATGGGGGTGAGGGTGCTTTTAAAGCTATGGGGGAATCCAGAAATGGAGCTCTGTCGTGTTAGTGGTCAGATCAGGAAACTGTCCCACTAATTGCTCATGCAGTGGGAATGTTTAGGACCATGTGATTAGCGCTCAGCAGCATCCATGAATAGAGGCGTAGTTTAAGGATGCAGATAAAAAGTGATGTTGCAGAGATTGCAGATCAGATTTGGCAGAAAGGCAGACCCAAAGTGCTTGTAGAGTTCACTGCATTAACTCTATGAGTGATGTTCGTTAGGAAGCATGACAGCATTTACTGTGAGGTTGGAAAAT
Organism: Ariolimax columbianus; assembly: GCA_036924085.1. NCBI lineage: Eukaryota > Metazoa > Mollusca > Gastropoda > Stylommatophora > Arionidae > Ariolimax > Ariolimax columbianus. The sequence continues at coordinate 45,775,122 of JAVGWX010000020.1, forward strand.
TTGTGAAGTTAAAGACTTGCATTCAATTGCTTTTGACCGACACAGATTAACTGATTCCAGTAACTATATGTCGAACGTCAGTGTGTCTCGTTCAGACTGAAATCTCGGTACATTGTCAGAAGAAAGGTATGTAAACCCCTATGTCAGAAAAAAGGTGTAGGCAAGACATCAAATTGGTCGAAGTCTCAGTATGTTGTCAAAAAAAGAGCCAAGTACATAGCTAGAAATTAGATTATGTTTCTTTTGGAGGGGTGGGGTAATGTGGGCTAGTGGTAAAGTGATACGGCTCACAATCTGAAGGTGCTGGGTTAGCTCCCCATCACGGCACCGGCTGTTACCCAAGCGCAAAGCAAATACATAGTTCAACGTACACTACCTTGGAGAACTGAAAAATAATGCGAACGCAAAAGAAAAAGAAAAAAAAGATTATGTTGCAAGGGTGAAAAATCAACTAAAATTGATCAAGTGGTTTCGAACTGGGTTTAATAATTTACAGAGGTGATATCCGGCCAGGTGCCATCAACCTCTGAGAATAGAGCTTTGATAATAATAGCTTAGATTGCATTGATGTGAACATATAAAGTTGTGTCAATAAATTAATCTGTTGTGTTTTTTGTGAAGGAATAAGTTTTCGAGTTGCATTTATGTTTTTTTTGTGAGAGTCTCATTCAGTTACATTATCACTGTTACAATCAGTCTCATTCAATGACATGGGATCAAGATGCTGAGCAGCGCATGAGTTGCAGTGGTCAGCGACCCATAGCTGACTGCTAGCATCAGGGCCAGCGAACTAGAGCTGCCAAGACCCTTCTACACCTCCACGTGGTGATCCTGGATAACAGGCTGCAGCAGGGCAGACTAGCTAAGGAGAAGGGATTGAAGAGGGAATGCTAACCCGGTACTAAAAAAATGCTTGCTGAAGTTGGATGTGTTGGACCGAAAGGTGCAAATATTGCAGTCAAGCTGTAAACTACGACACAACGCATTCCGTTTTCTGGACTTCATTCTTCTACTTAAGCCCTTTCAGGGTTTGGTAGCGGGAGATTGAGAACGAACGAAGCCAAGCCATTTAGTGACATTATTGCTGTTACAATAAGTCTCATTCAGTGACTTTATTGCTGTTACAATCAGTCTCATTCAATTACATTAACACTGTTACAATCAGTCATCAGTTACTTTAACACTTACAATCAGTCTCATTCAGTTACATTAACACTGTTACAATCATGCTTAACAAATCTATTAGAATTCAAAGAGGAGGTTACTAAAATAATAGATACAGGGGAGCCAGTGGACGTTATTTATCTAGATTTTGCAAAGGCCTTTGATAGAGTACCTCATCAAAGATTATTTTGAAAGTTAAAATCACGTGGAATAGGTGAGGAAGTTGCCAAATGTATTGAAAATTGGTTAACGGGAATAAGGCAAAGTGTGGGCATAAATAAGGAGTACTCTGAGTAGTGTGAAGTAAAAAGTGGAGTTCCACAGTGCTCGGTTTTGGGACCAATTTTGTTCTTGATATATATAAACGATTTGGACATTGATGTGGGATCCATGGTTGCAAAATTTGCTGATGACACAAAACTATGCAGTAGTGTCTCATCTAAAGCAGAAGTGGATATATTGAGGTCGGATTTAGATAAAATTCTAGAAGGGTCTGTAAGCTGGCAAATGGAGTTTAATGTAGATTAATGTACAGTCATCCACATTGGTGATAGTCAAACTGTATAAAGCATTAGTTAGACCTAGATTGGACAACTGTGTACAGGTGTGGAGTCCTTATCATAGAGGGGATATAAACATGCTGAAAAGGATACAAAAAAGAACGACAAAGCTGATAGTGGAATTCCAGAATTACAGATACGAGGAAAGACTCAGAAAAACTGGCCTACAGTGTCTATAAAAGATAATAATTCGAGGTGACTTAATACAGGTTTATAAGATGATCAGAGGAACGGATAAATTAGACTATAACAAGTTTTTCAAAATACAACCACTTACAGGAACAAGAGGGCATAGCTGCAAATAAACTAAAGATAGGTCCAGATTAGATATTAGAAAATATCTTTTTAGTCAGGGAGTGGTGAATGCTTGGAATGCATTGCCACAGGAAGTAGTGGAAGCAAGGACAATTAATGCATATAAGAATAAATTGCATGCGCATAGCTTTTAGAGCAAGGTAACGTAAATTAAATTGGTTGTATACAGACTCTGTAGGGTCTTCTAAACCAGTATGAAAACGTTAAGTTAAGCTCAGTTATATTATCGCCATCTTCGGGGGACTCAGTGGTCTCAAAGTAAGGTGTCCAACTTGGGTTCCGGAGGTCGCTAGTTCATGGTGGAAACCGAAACATTTTTTATGTGAATCTTCTGGTCTTTGGGTAGAGAGATCGGGCTCCCGTGTTCAGTGTCGAGCATGTTAAAAATCCCTTTGCAGTTAGAAATCAAAAAGAGTAGGCTTAATGGCACTTGTCTGAACTAAATTCAAAATTCTAGCTAAAAATATACCCACAAATTATTTGTACCTCGCCTTGCCCCAGGTGATTTTTTAAGAGCAGCATATAAATGGCGCCTAACTGGTTGCGTGTCTACTTAGCTCTAAGTGTTTGAGTCTATTGAGATGTACTCACACATCAGTTAACTCATTCACTCGCAAATATTTTAGACCTCTGGACATACTTTAAAAAAAATGTAAAACTGAAACACAGTAATCACTTAGTTGCGATCTATTTATCTTCAATAAACGTTCACTAAAATAACACATATTATATACCAAACTGTTCACAATTAAGGCTAGAATACATTGGAATAAACATATTTTACAAATGGAGGTGAAAATTTGTGTTTGATGGATTATAGTTGCATAATTGTTTGTTATTTTTAAAAATTTTGAACAAAAATGTACCCCTCATCAGCACATTGTTCAGCTCTGAACCAATACACAAATAACATAATGACTTTCTATTGACGGCAATCCTCAAGGGAAGATTTTCTGAAAGTTGCACCTAATTTGGCGCAGTTGTTTTCATAGTATTTGTATTTTACTGAAGTCATCTGAAGTTTAAAACGTGCTCAAAAGTAAAAGCCCCTATCAACATTAGCGTGAGTGTTTGCAGTTTACACGCACATGGAAAGAATGTTCCTGCTGTATTCAAAATATATATACACACTCATTTATATTATACACACTTGAATGATTGTGCAGGATCTTGAATCTTTACTGAATTTGTGAACTGTTTTTACCATTGCTTGAGAAAAAAGAGGGCACCCCCTCTTCGTCAGTAGATTTAGTTTTACTTCCATCGATCGACTTAGAACTAAGACTAGATAAATAAATTGAAACAGCACTATCATAACAATCGATATTTTCATCATCACTACCATTAGCAATAATATAATCTACCTATTACCGAGCTTGTACTGAAAAAACTCTATTTTGTGTGGCTGAAGGTGCATGCTGAAGCTTCAAAGTTGCACTCCGAAAACAAATTATGGTTTCCAAGCTACGAAAATAAATATTTTTTCAATGAAACTCACGCTAACTATTCCGGAAATGAAAAGTTAAAAATCTGGACTTCCGCCAATAACCAAAATAAAACATTTAGGAAAACTAGGAATGGAAAAATGTGATTTTGTGAACACAGTAGCAAAAGCCGATATATCGGCTCTTGAGTTTTCTAGAAAAAACCGGAAGCCGATGTATCGGCTCGTGAGAGTGAATGAGTTAATCCACCCTTCAAGAAACTGGTTGTAAAGATGCTCTGCAGAATCTTCTAAACCAGTATAAGGACATTAAGTTAAGTTAAAATCAGTTTCATTCAATTTCATTATCGACACTACAGTCAGCCTCATCCTCACACTCATCAAACACCTGTTTTCACCATTATCACAGTTGTCGTATTTTTCATTTTGCAAAAAATATTTAAACATGAAATGTCATTGTTATACTGCGGTACTTAATAAACCATTTTCATCTTGGATACTACATCATCATCTTCTCCACATTGCTCCTTACAAAACATACAGCACCATTGTAGATGCTTCTGACAGGAAACCTGGACCAAAGCACTTTGTGCGCTTCTTCTGCGATGTTTCTGCTGCAATTTGTTTGGCATGATGAAGTTGCTAATCTCATCCACAGCATGCATTAGACATTATGTGTAACATGCATGAAGGTGCAGTCCATCAATTCTTTCTTCCTCAGTTGGGAAGTTTCATGGGATATTACTTAACCTAACTTAATGTCTTTATACTGGTTTAGAAGACTGCAGAGTCTGTATACAACCAGTTTCATTTACATTATCTTGCTCTAAAAGCCACGCGCATCGAATTTATTCTTAAATGCATTAATTGTCCATGCCTCCACTAACTCGTGTGGCAATGCATTCCAAGCATTCACTACTCTCTGACTAAAAAAAATATTTCCTTATATCTAATCTCGACCTGTCCTTAGTTAATTTGAAGCTATGCCCTCTTGTTCTTGTGGCTGGTTGTATTAAAAAAAAACAACTTGTTATAGTCTAATTCATTTGTTTTTCTGATCTAATAATATGGTTTTATATTTTCCAAAAACCAGGACTCCCTACAGTACAGAGTGATGTTGACTGCAGAGGTTCTCATTGCAATATATGAATGCAATAAATTAGACAAGGTAAATTTTGATAATTTTAATTTTATGAAAATCTAATAAGAATTTAATGCGCATTTGCTTTTGTTTTATTTATTTATTGTTTGGTATTCGCCTTATTTCTCTAATCCCCAAAGCGGTGTGCGTTGCACTATGGTTTTTATTTTTCGTCTGTCAGCCCAATGCATCCGACTTCAGCATGCATTTTATGTAAGGGCCTGCTTCCTCTTGCATTTTCTAAGGGTTTGCTTTCCCGGATAACGGCTGGTGCTGTAATGGGGATTGAACCCAGCACCTTCTGGTTGTGAGCCGTGTTACTTAACTACTAGTCCATGCCATCCCCTTTTTGTTTTAGTTAATTTAGAAATATTGGACAAGTTTGAAACCTCTAGCTTACAATATTCAAGCATTTTGAGACAAGCCATTATAAAACGTTGATACTGTCACTACTAAACAATAAAACTGTTTCTTATTTTCTTTAGCTAATTAAGTTTCTAGTGACAAACAAGGTCCATTTCAATTTTTATGTTTCCTTACAGTTTATCTCTCTTTTCTTCTTTCTTTTATTTAATTATTTATTTATTACTATTTTTTGTTTATTATTTTATTTATTTATTACTTTCTTTTTATCCTGAATGACCTTTCACTGAATCTCTCATTCTTTCTTTCTTTCTGTCCTGAATGACCTTTCACTGTGCCTCTCATTGTTGATTATCTAATAGCACAATGAAATCTCACTTCATCCCTGACAGCACGGTCTTCTGTGTGACTATCTTTACCTTTACAAATTTATGAATTACCAATTAATCGATTAGAGTGCCAGTATCTGTAAGTCATGATTGATTTCCAGGAAAACTACTATTGACTGCGAGGTCAGTAACAGAATCTCCAAGGCCAGTGCTGCGTTTGGGAGGTTGTTCAACAGTGTCTGGAAGCGGAGAAGTCTTAGACTTGATACGAAACTCAAAGTCTACTGAGCTGTAGTGCTCCCCACCCTTCTGTATGTTGGTGAGACGTGAACTGTGTACAGCAGGCATGCTAGGAAAATAAACCACTTGCATACAAGGTGCCTCCGTAGATTGTTCAAAATAAAGTGGCAGGATAGGATACCAGACACCGAGATCCTCATGAAGGCAAAAATGCAGAGCATCCGCCCATTGTTGCAGAAGAGTCAAATCAGGTGGGCCGGCATGTCGTGCGCGTGCCAGACAACCGCATCCTAAAACAACTAATGTATGCTGAGCTGAAAGATGTCCTGCATCAAGCCGGTGGCCAAAAGAAGCGTTTCAAAGACTCTCTCAAAGTATCTCTGACACGCTTCAACATTGATGCAAACGCATGGGAATGTCTCACACAGGACAGGCATGGCGTAAAACCACCATCACAGGCACCTTCATTGCAGAGGTACACCGGACCTCCAAAGCACAGAAAAAACGCACTTTACGTAAAGACAAAACAACTGACATTCACATATCCAATTCTGACGTTAAATGACACGTATGTGAAAGAATCTTCCGTGCCTGAATTGGACTATACAGCCACCTCCGCTCACTGGTGAGGTTCAGCACAACATGTCTGACTGCTGTTGTCATCATCACTTGCGATGGACAGATATTATTATTATTATTTTTATTGTCGTGATTGATTTGAGAATGTAATGTGATTTCAGTATGTAATGTTTATATTATGGTGACTTTAAATTGCATCCTTGCTTTGCCATTGTAGTGACTCCTGGAATGTGTATACAAGTTATGGTTAAAAAGTATCTGAATTGGATTTACTAAAAAATTAATACAAGAATTATCAGATTTGTAAGGTTATTGCTTTCTAATGAGAATGCAGCCTCACCAGTTACCCCTGTGCATCTATAGCGCACAGTGTTTGGGTTTTCACAACCATGGCAGACTGATAACTAGAGGGATAGGAAATGTTGTGGATATTCTGAATTGTCAGGGACACATCTGGCCCTCAACAGAATACTACGGCTCTCCACAAGGCCTCTCGACACAAGTGGATATGACAAGACAAGACATTGCCTTTGAAGTATTGCCTCCTCTAAAGCTACACACTTAGCCCAGTGCTGCTTGCACTGGCCAAAGCATCTTTTCAAGTCATCTTCTGAAACAGGGTATGGCTGCTTCAAAGAATTCTGATGTATCATCTCAACATCCAGAAATGTTTTTTCTATCAAGTGGTATTTCATTTTTGGGAAGCGAAAAACATCATAGGGAATGAGATCTGGTGAATAGAGTAGACCTGTAGAATGAGGCACTTAGCAAGAAATTGCTGAACAAGTTACAATGTATGGGCAGGTGCATTGTCACGATAAAGTTGCCAGTCTGCACTGTCAAGCAAAACTGGCTTTCTGGAGCAAAGTGTGTGCATGAAAATGTCACAAAGCCTAACATTAGTCCTACTTGCTGATTGTCTGTTCTGATGGAGCATATTTCCCTTCTGGTTAAAAAAACCACAAAAAACAGTCAGCATTGTCTTGACATTGTTGCCGCTATGTTGTACTTTTTTTGGCCTGGAAGAGTTTGGAGTCTTCCACTGTGATGACTTGGCTTTAGTTTTTGAGTCGCACCCATGATCCTAAGATACATAACCAGTTAAAATGTTTTCTAAAAAGCTTTCACAATTTTCAACACACTCAAACAGTCCTTGAGCAACTGAAGTACATGCCTCTTTCTGTCAGCTAAAAGAAATTTGTGAACAAATTGGGATAACACTGTTTCATGCCCAAATCACCGGTAAGAATTTAGTGAATTGAACCAAATAGAGTGTCAGTCTTCAGACAACTTATGAATTGTGATTTGGTAATTTCCCAGGAAAGTTGCACTGCATCCACAACTTAACTTAATATAACGTCTTTATACTGGTTTAGAAGACTCTAAAGAGTCTGTAGACAACCAGTTTCTTGGAGGGTGGTTTTTACCGATGTGCGAATCCATCTTAATAGACAAACACTAGAGCTAAGTAGACCTGCGGACAGTTAGGCGCCATCTATAGCTGCTCTTAACAAAAAACCCGGGGGTACAAATAACTTGAATAAATTTTTAATTTGAATTTTGTCCGGGCAGCGGCCGTTAAGCCTACTCTTTTTTATTTTCAACTGCCAAGGTATTTTTAACATGCTTGACACTGAAGAGCGTCAGATCTCACTACCCAGAGATCAGGAGGATTTTTACCAGAAGATCCACGTGAAAAAAATTGCGGTTATCACTGATTCGAGGCGACCTCAGACACCCGAGGTGGACACCTTACCTTAAGACAACTGAGTTCCACAAGTTTGACCTTGTTTTCACTTTTGCTGGCTGCAGGCTTTTCAGGCCATCCATCACTCTCAACACGTTCATGACCACCTCTAAAATGTTTATATCACTCATAAACTTGTGTAAGTCTCATACAATCCTTCCTGCAGGTTATCTATAGTTTTAAGTATGTGTCTTTTAAAAGTTTCACCAAGCTTTTGATAAAATTTCTGATGCAATTTCTTTGATTGATTTTTTTCACCCATGACAATGTGCCGAATGTGGTTTACACACCAAAGGACAAAGCACTAATGCAAAAAAAAAACTAGGTAACCACTACAGGCACGACTTAGACTTCTTGCACAAAGTTTTGATGCCAATATGTACCTTTTAGCTGTATCTCATGGCTATGGAATAATGATGCCATTCTGGATGCTTTTTTTTCACAACTTATAAATGAAAGAGCAATTAAAAGCAAACAGTAAAGATGAAAATGAGGTCAGAAAAAGAATTTAAGAAAGGCATAATCTTCAGAGTGAACCTGTGACATCATGCTTGAGTAGACAGGGAGATCATAGAAAAAATCACAATGTGGAGGGACACATTGCCTGGAGAAGGATGGTGCTCGCCAGGTGCAAAACGGGCCAAATCACACCGATATTGCGGAAAGCATTGAGATAAATCAGAAATGTGCCAGCCGTCTCAATACACAACAATGTCAATCATACTACTGAGGTTAATTTGTCCAGATGACAGATTCAATATCCTAGCACAAAACCGAGTGCAGTGATGGGAACTGATCCAACAATCTGCAGTATTGGTGCCTCAAGGACCTTTCCAGTTACGGAACAGATGATGATGATGATTTTAAACGAAAGCAAGCAATAAAGAATTTTAAAAAAAAAAATAGAAACAAGGAAAGAATATTTTTGCAAAACAACAGTAACTTGTCTTTTATTTTAAAAATTCCCTGCAGATGAAACATTCATGGATAGAACACGTAAACTACATTGTTGTATGGATATTGGATTGTTATTTCTATTTGCCCCTTGCAATAATTTAATTCTTTCATCTTGTATATCCAATGTAAAAATGAAGAACAGACCTGTAATGCTTTTCTTTATATACAGGAGCAGCATCTTATACTCCAAGGGCAAATAATTGACTTCTTGGGCGATAATATTGACAAGATCAGTGAACCAATGGTCCTAGCTAAAGTGACGTATGCCCTCATGCTATCTGATGCTATCAGTGAATCAGAGGAATACGCACAGGCATTTGAGAAGCTAGAGGAAAATAAGAAAAGAAACAATCAAGGTGAGGGAAACACTGTACATTATGTTGCGTATGCTTTATTTATGTCTATTTTTAGTACCCCAAAAGGGATGTAGTTATGTTGTTGTTGAATGCCTACAATGAGTAGGATTACTCTTTTGTGCGTCCTCAAAAGAATGTTAAGTGGCGGGTTGTCGTAGTTTTCCTCACATCCCGAGTGTGCTAATGAAGGTGAACCGGGTTCCTTTTGGTGGTTTTTCTATGCTTGGCCTCATCTGTGTGTCACTCACTACTATTGGGATCATGTTGATCCCTCACCTTGTTAGCCAGACTGCTATGAAAACAACTCGTTTCCAGGGAGGACTGTAGGAAGGTGAGGGTCTTGGCCAGTATATTTTGCCTGACGCTGACAAACATGTATGATCAAAATATTTTGCCTGACCCTGACAAACATGTATAATCAATATATTTTGCCTGACCCTGACAAACATGTATGATCAATATATTTTGCCTGACCCTGACAAACATGTATGATCAATATATTTTGCCTGACCCTGACAAACATGTATGATCAATATATTTTGCCTGACCCTGACAAACATGTATAATCAATATATTTTGTTGACCCTGCCTGACCAGACTTCCTCCTCTGGGGATGTGGTTAAAAAGGCTATTTAAAAGGTTAAAATTACTTACTTACTTACTTAGTCACCCTCTCTTCCCTAGAGTGTAGAGGTTTGCCTGAAAGAGACTCAGACTATTCCATCCACTGTTTTCAATTAGGCAGCCCACAGTCTCTTATAGACTGCCTTGTATTGTCATTCCAATGGATGTTGGGTGGTCCTGTGGGTCAGGATCTATGTCTTTTTACTTCTCATGACTACTGTGGCAGCCGATATTTTGTCATGCTGCATTAAAGGTTAGAAGCTCTTTTTATTTCATTATTTGACTAATCACTTAGTAGAAAGGCTAAGAAGGAATTTGTTTGTAGAAAATAGCAAAAGTGTTGATAATTCAGATAATGTTATTAATTTGATTGAGGAACTTAAGTGCTAGCATTGTGAATACCATTCTATTGACCAAGAAAACATTGGTCTCAAAACTCTGATGAGGTCTTTATTTTTTTCCATTGAGATAACCTTTTCAAAACTTAGCCTGCACATCAAATTGTAATTAATGGGACATTCCCCCCGAGTTTTGTAAATTCCTCCAATGTGGTATGCAGCAATGGAAATGAACTGCTTAATAAAAATGTTATTTTTAAACAGGCTAATTTGATGATACTTATAATATTCATTGTACAAATAATATTTATAATATTGATAGTTATCAAAGTAGGGACAACAATCGTGAAGACAAATATGTCTTTTAAAACGCGGAAAGCAACTAGACAACCAACAACAGAACATCCAAACAACAGGATATCCACCAACAACAGAACATCCAACAACAGAACATCCAACAATAGAACATTCAAGCACAGAACATCCAACAATAGAAAATCCAACAACAGAACATCCAACAAACAGAATATCCAACTACAGAACATCCAACAACAGAATACCCAGCCTCAGAACACCCAACAACAGAACAACCAATCACAGAACACCCAACAACAGAACAGCCAACCACAGAACACTCAACAACAGAACACCCAACAACAGAACACTCAACAACAGTACACCCAACAACAGAACAACCAAAAACAGAATGCCGAACAACAGAACATCCAACAACAGAACATCCAACAGCAGAACATCCACCAACAACAGAACATCCAACAACAGAACGCCTAACAACAGAACATCCAACAACAAAACACCCAACAACATAACACCCAACCACAGAACACCCAACAACAGAACACCCAACCACAGAACATCCAACAACAGAACATATAATAACAGAACATCCAACCACAGAACACCCAACCACAGAACACCCAACCACAGAACATCCAACATCAGAACATCCAACATAAGAATGCTTAACAACAGAATATCCAACAACAGAACATCCAACAACAGAACACCCAACCACAGAACATCCAACAACAGAATGCCTAACAACAGAACATCCAATAACAGAACACCCAACCACAGAACATACAACAACAGAACATCCAACAACAGAACATCCAACAACAGAACACCCAACAACAAAACAAGTCTTAAATCGTTATGGTAGAGCACTTGCTTTTTGCGGCAAAGTTACAACGTTACTATCACGCTCAAGTTGACTCTGCTGTAAATGGGTACTTGGCTTATTGTTAAAGAAGGTAAGGCAGTGAGAAAGAGAACTCATTAACAAGCTGGTGTCTCCAACAATAAATTCTCCGATACTTCAACCCTGACAGCAGTTCCTGCTACGGGACTACCTTTACCTTTTAAACTTATGCTGCATTAATGCTGTGTTCTGCGCATCTGGTAGTGGCTAGATCAAACGCTATAAATAGCTGGTTGCATTTATCACAGAATGAAATTTTGGTTGCTTGTGCTATATTTTTAAAAGAATTATTATTTATCATTCACCAGGGCAGTTTAAGTGACTGAGAAACAAAGACAGGAGCACCCATTGCACAGCATGTAGGCTCAGTTTGGTTTTTTCCACTCTCCGATAGAAAAAAATCTAGATCCCTGCCATGGTTTTTCTTTGATGTTGACCTGAAAACGATTTTGTGATGTTGTGTTGTAGTTTACAACGAGGCTGCGATATCTGGGCTCTTTAGTCCGACACATCTAGTTTCAGCATGACATTTTTTTACTGTGTTTGCCTTCCCTCTTTGATCATTATTATCTTAGCCAAGTTGCAATGGTGCAGTCTGTTTCCAGGGCCGTCACTTGAAGGCAAAGTAGGGTTTTGGTCAACTATGTTCTGGTGATCCTGATGCAGTCAGTCAGCTATGAGTCGCTGGCTGATGTTAGCTTATTTACTACACCAGGGTTCGACACATGTTCTTTGAAAGGTCTGCATCAAAACCACTCAGTTATCTTTTGATTGTTTGGTTTGTAATTCTGCATTATAGGAACTTTGAGTAACTGTTCTGTTTCTAAGAATCAACACTATTACACTCCAGGTATACCCATAGGTGCTTAATCTCTCTCAGCAAATGGTGCGGGGTATGGAGGCTGATGGTCCCTGTAGCTCTTTGGTATTACACTCTCCTGCTCTGTCCTCTCATGCACCCCACTCTGCTCAAATCTTGTTTGATGTTGAAACTTTGCAGTCTATGAATTGTTGATTCATTTATTTTGGTGTCCTCATCCAACAGACGGTCGTTGATTGATTTAAAAGTGTCACTCCTGTCCATCACTAACGTGCCCATGATGGGATCTTGTGAAGCCAAGATGTCAGCTCTTTCATTCTTTCATTGCCCTAAACCTCAGCATGACAGGACAATAGATCCAAGTTAACCCTTGGAGGTTTGAGGCTTCAACCACTGCTATTCACTTTGAGTAACTATTGCATTTTACTTCTTGGCAGAAAGTCTGTGCCAAAACATTTCTGTGTTCTTTTAGTGGTGGTTTCATATTTACGTGATACTTACTTTCCGTGTCCAGCAACCTCACAAAGCATTGTACCAAAAATCAGCTGACTTGGAAGCTGTTTCATTTGCTGCCATCAGATCTGCCAAAGTACATGGTTCTTGCATTGTTGGACAGTTATTCAGATAGTTGGGGTCTTGGATTGCTCTGCATTTGCAGACATCGTTGTCCTCACATCCCCATTTTTTTCAATTACAATATACATCTGGACATTCCCATTCAGAATCTGTTCATTTTGCATGATGAAGCTGCCACAGCCTCATGTACAACCTTTATTTAACCTGCCTTTCAAAACAAGCACAGATATAATAGCTCAAGGGTAATCTTTACAACAAAATTAAGATTTGGACAAATAACAGATGTCCATGTTTGGAGCATAACATGACCATAGAACACAGCATACAAAGCTGCACCATCCCACACAAAAAAGATCAAGAACAATACTGGCATCACAAGACATATGAGAGACAAAAAAAGCTGTATGGAGATAAAATATTTAACAAAAGTAGCCTTTGTAAGAAAAACACTGACCTTAGGATGAATGATAAAGAATAAGAAATCTGTACTTGAGACTTCTTTGTTTTCTTATTTTCTCTTTCTCACTAAAGTTTCTTCTCTATTTGATCGCACCTCTCTTATTCCATATAAAACTAATGTCTCTCTAACCAAAATTATGATAATTACCTCGTTCTTCCATTTTATAGTTTAGTTTAGTTAAAGAATCAACGTCATTGCAACGGTTTTACCGATAAGTGCTATGTTATGGTCCATATTTTTGGAGAATCTCAGCACAATGCACAAACTCCGCAGTACTGGCAAGGATCCGATAATAGATTGGATAGATTTTTAACATAATTTTTCATTTTGCTTGGGTAGCAGCCGTTAAGCATACTCTTTTTGATTTCCAACTGTCAAAGGATTTTTAACTTGTGTGACACTGTACGTGGGAGTGCAATCTCTACTACCAAGAAATCTGGGGGAAATACCAGAAAGTCCACATTAAAAAATAATTGTCTCCACCATGATTTGAACTCGCGACTTCCAGTACATGAGGTCGGCGTCTTATCTCGAGACCACTCAGTCCCCTCCATTTTATGCCATGACTTAATCAACTTTCAGCGTAATAATTGATTTAAGATAACAACATTTTTTTAACCGTATCCATTTACATTATATGTTAGTTAGTCTCATCTGTGCTATCCTCCATCCTATAACTTAACTTAATGTTTTTGTACTTGTTTAGAAGACTCTGCAGAGTGTATACAACCAGTTTCATTTACATTTCTTTGCTCTAAAAGCTATGGGCAGCACCCAATCTATTCTTAAATGCATTAATTGTTCTTGGCACCACTACTTCCTGTGACAATGCATTGCAAGCTTTTACCACTCTCTGGCAAAAAAAAAATTTCCTAGTATCCAATCTTGACCTTTTTTTAGTTAGTTTGTAGCTAAGGTCTCTTTTCTTCTAGGTGGTTGTGTTTTTGAAAACTTGTTATAGTATAATTTATCAGTGCCTTTGATTATCTTAAAAACCTGTATTAAGTCTCCTCAAAGTCTTCTCTTTTCTAGACACTGAAGACGGTTTTTCAGAGTCTTTCTTCATAACTAATTCCAGAATTGCACTATCAGCCTTGTCGCTATATGGGAACCTGTCAGAACATAAATTACTCTTTTGAATTTGAGCCCAAATAAAACCGATGCAAATGTGTCTCCACAAGTTTTTATAGTTACACCACTCCTTGTAAATGTCTATAAATAAATCCTTCTCCACAGGTCATTTGTATTGGTCTACCATAACAGAACCTAATGAATCCAAGGAAACATCATTCTGGTATTACAAAGGAGCACAAGCATCAGCTATTGAGGCTACGGCATATGCACTAATTGTATATTTAAATCGCAACGATAGTAATGCAGATGCAATTGCAGATTGGCTGGTTGGACAGAGAAACCATAATGGTGCTTTCATAGGGGCAATGGTAAGTTCTATTTTCCTTGTTTTGCTTCCTTTCTGCTCAATATGAACCATTTAGCAACCACCACAGCAAGCCACCTCGCAGGTAGCTTGTATTATTAGCCTGCATCCTGTCCTATCTTATCAAATACGTCTTCCCACTGGGCCAAGGTAGCTCAGGATGAGAAAGGGAAAATAATGGCTCAAATCTTTGTCACTTAAATCTATTTAAGTGCAGGCCACAGCGTCAGTCACACCAGATGTACTGGGTGATGGATACAGAATTTACACAGTAATATTCACTCACATCTGGATACACATATCTGGCAGTGTCAATCTTTGCTTATGATGAGTAACTATTGTTATTATTATTATGTATTTTATCTAAAAAAAAAACACATGCGCCTTGAAACTATATTAAATAATAAGAAAAACAATATTTTTACAACAGACAGAGAGAAGAATAAATCAGTATTCTCAATTGATAATGTAAAAATAGAATAGGTAAAAGATTTTGAATATCTGGGATCTGCTATCAATAATTCTGGTGCCTGTGAAATTGAAATCAAATGAAGATTTGCAATTGCTACACGTGAACTGATACAGATGAAAAATGGAAAGGCACATGCAAGCAGATGAAGATCCAACTGATCAGGACATGTATTTTTTTAGTAGTGACATATGGTTATGAGATATGGACATTAAGCAAATCAAGCACATAAAAATCACAGCTTTTGAAATGAGGTGTTACAGGATGTTGAAAATATCATAGACAGAAAAACAAATGTCACATTATGACGTTATCCTCGGCGTCAGTCCGGCAGATGTGCCGTATATGAGGAAGCCAACAATATTCTATATGCATCTCAATCTTTTGCAGTGCTATGCCAATGCGGGCCTAGGTCTTTGGTTGGTATTTTTGCCATCGCATTGGTGGAAGGTATTGTGCCTGGTAAAAGAGGAACGGATAGATCAAGAAGATGATGGCACCAAGATTTCCAGGTATGACTGTGGCAGAGGCTGGAGTTTTGGCAAGGGAATGAGTTTCTTTCAGACAGACTGTTATGGGAGCAACGTTCTATACAGGACATGCTAAATGATGATGATTTGTGGGTGACCCCCGTAAATGTGTACAGGCATATGGCCACCAAAATGTTGTTCTGCGTATCCATCTGTTGTCAGTAAAAAGCTGATATATTTTGGTCATCTGAAGAGACATAGCAGTCTGGATAGAGTGAAAATGGAAGACATGGTTTGAGGAAAGAAGTAGACACTGACAAAGATATCATTATGACTTTATAGGCAGTCTGGGGATGTGTTTGTATGACATGGCCTAACTCGCTCTAAACAGAGATGCAAATAGATCTCCCATCATGGGGACTACGTTCTGGAAAGTATACCACATGATAATGATTATTTTTTAATTAAAGCACTTTTAAGCTATTACAGTAGAGGTTTCTATAGATATTCAGCTTATCTGAAGAGGTTATTAGTTCTTAGAAAGAAAACTCAGTTCATGCTCAACACCTTCTGCCCAAAAAAGAGATATGCGCCTTGGAGATTGTCACGTCAAAAATGTAAATTCATATATCTACTTTGGCCAAGAGATCATAAACTCCCATTTAATAGATCAGGAGATCTTCTTTTTCTTTTTCGTTCATCCTCAGATCAAGGTTCCGGTTTCTCTTACAAAGGACACTGTTGTTTGTAAAGGCTGTTTCATCTCCATACAGCTTTTGTCTCATATCTGTCTCATGAGGCCAGTATTGTTCTCTCTTTTCCTGCGTGAGCGTGCAGCTTTGCAGGATGTGTTCCACGGTCATGATGTGCTCCCCACATGGGCACCTGTCATCTGTCCCAATCCTCATTTTGTTGTAATGATGACCCTTGAGTCTGTTATGCCCAGTTCTCAGTCTGAAGACGATGACTTGCTCTTCTCTAGTTAAAGTAGCTGTCTTCTTTTCAGAAGTCAGGGTGTTGATCAGCCCATTTCAACCTGAGGTTGGCTTTAATTATGGTCTTGGCCTCATTATATGTGATACTCAGGTCTGTTTGGGGGGATGCTCCTCCACACTTTGCTAGTTTGTCTTCAGCTTCATTGCCTTCAATATTGCAGTGAGATGGGATCCACTCTATGACCAACCTTGAGTGTTCTGCTGAGAGATGTGTCAGAGAGAACATACATTGCTCGAGATCTTCATCTTTGTGTTGTTTTAGCGCTGCTAATACTGACTTGGCTTAGTCAGGAATTCTATGTTTTCTTGGTGATATTATCTTGGATTACAAGCTCAGCTGCGGCCTTCAGTGCCTCTGCTTCTGCACGGAAATTATTGGAATATGTTCCCGTTGTTAATAATCAAGTTTTTTCTTCTCCATTCCTTAGTCTGTAATAGACTCCTCCACCTCCATTGAATGTGCCTTTGTTAGATGAGCCATTTGTATATATGTGTATCCATGTTTCTGGTGAGTATACTCTCCTAGTCCTAATCGGGAAATCTCACAAAGGATAACAGAGGACTAGCTCAGATTCAACTGTATTAAACCAATACTGCAACAGATGCGAAACATCAATGCTAGGGCTCACACCTTCAACAGTGTGTTTACTCCAGCTATGGTATATGTCTGCGAGGTGTGGAACCTACAGAAAGCTGATGCAGATAGACTATGCGTTGACCAACGAGCGGGAGAACGAAGAACATTGAAGATCTCCATTCGAGACCAAATCTGAGATCAAACGTCATACTTCCTTCTCTGACATCATATATGCCGCTGTGTTACAAAAATACAGATGGGCCAACCATGTGGTGCACATGCCGGATAACAAATGGGCACGTAGATTGACATCGTAGTGGCCATACAACTTTAGCCGCCCCTGCAGGCTGCCGGAGATAAGGTGGAGAGATGGCATAAATGGAGGCCCTGGCCTCAATATAGTACACCGAGACAAAAAAGCAAATGAGTTTACTCAACATTTGACTACCTGGCATCAGACGCAGGTGCCTGATTGAATACCAGGATTTCGGGATTTTTAGGTTATTAGCTCCATGCATCTCTTTAGTGACTTTATACAAGATGATTGGGAAGTTACAGTGGTCCTATTCTTTTTTTCCAGTGTTTTACTGGGCACCAAATAGGGAGAAAAGAATAGTAGAAATTTAACCTACAAGGATTTTTGTAAGAGACAACGAAGGAAGGTTGGAAATCGGACAGGCTGCCCCATCCTACAGAAACTAGTTCACAAGAAACAAAATGAAAGCCATTCCATGGAAGAGAAGAATTAACTAAGCCACGGCACAACATAATATGGACGCCCAGTGGCCATGGTGATTAGAAAGGTTGCTGTGCTGCCTAACATTTCAGGACCAGTATCATATTATTAGGCAGCGAAACGCTCTCCCTAGGCCTGTCTATATCCTGGGGAAGACCAAAGTTCAGAACTTCATTTATGACACAGCACCCCAAGGTATTGAAACCCAAGCTCACACTACAGAGGGCACTAACTAAAATTCATCTTTCTCGGTAGCATGATATCATCCAGTCTTGATATGTCAAGGCAGTTCAGACTAGCTGCGTTTGCTATGCATGGCATCCAACGTGCGTGGAGTAATGGCAAGATCTCCCTTAGGACAAAAATCTGCATCCACCAGTACTGCATGGTCCTGGTCCTATTTTACAGCTCCAAAACCTGGACATTGCTGAAACATGACATGTCAAGATTGGAGGCCTTCCACATGCGCAACCAGCGGCGTATCCTGGGCATCCGATGACATGGCTACATCTGCAACGTAGAGGTCTCTGCTAAAACAGGCCTCCATCAAATCTCACAAACACTTGACTGACGCCGAGTTTCTTTGTTTGGTCATGTTGTATGGCTGGACCAGGAAACCCCGGCGCATAAGATACTACACAAGTCGTTTCTCAACTCCAAAAGTCTTCTCCCGACCTGCTGGAGGCACAGAAAAGGCCATACCCACACAGTATGGCTCTAGCAAATATCAACCTTCTCCTCTGTCCTGAACAAGGCCTGGAACAATGCTTCAGCAGTGGGTGGTGGATGCGGCCAACAGACGCAACGGGCCTCAGAAACTTAAGCAAACATTATAATCATATTAACTAGCACTATTTCTGCCATCATGTCTGGGATTTGTTGTGCCCTGCCTTAGTCACACCATCTCTTCCATGGAATGTAGAAGCCGTCAGTTTCCCCAGTATATTATCTTTTCCAGTGCAATGTTCTCTTCTGTCATCGACTTTCAAGATTAGACTGCTAGTGTCATATTATGCAGCGGCTAAGGCAAAGCACGAATAAGAAATACTAGGGCAAGTCAGTAAAAAGGTCACAAATGGTTCCGTTTCTCGACTTCCAAAAGCTTTAACTTTCTTAACCCAGCATCTAATGGTTCTCCTATCAGTTGCAAAAAATCATGCACATCACACAAACATGAGTGAATGTTTCACATATTTTCTTTCTCCACGCCTCAAAAAATTAATTTATAGCTCATTGTTTGTAAGGTACAATGACACCATTTAAATGGACTACTATAGCAGTGCTATATGTCAGAAGACCATGTAATTACTTGGTAAACATCAGTGTTGCAATCTGAAAATTTAAACTTTGCCATCTTTATTCTGTCAGCACTGAAAGAGACATGCAAACATATGTAGACAAGTTCATTACAGCCTGTGGCATGTCCGGTTTGACAATTAATTTTAACAAAAAATAAAGTCATGTTTCTGCTTGTCCCGAGTGACGTATATCGTGACCCAGATATCAGAGTCAAGACCAAGCGCCTCCAATAAATAGACAACTTCACTTGTCTTGCAAGCACTCTCTGCAAAGAAACTACTATTGACAATGAGATCAACAACACAATCTCTATGGCCAGTGCTGCCTTTGAGAGGCTGTTCAACAGCGTGTGGGATCGGAGGGATCTTAGCCTTGTTACGAAAATCAAAGTCTACCGAGCCGTAGTGCTCACCAACCTTCTGTATGCCAGTGAGACGTGGACTGTGTACGGCAGACGTGCTAGAAAAATAATCCACTTCCATACCAGTTGCCTCAGCAGAGTGTTGAGGATACAGTAGCAGGATAGGGTACCAGATACCTAGATCCTCATGAAGATCAAAATGCAGAAAATCCACACACTGTTGCAAAAGACTCAGATCAGGTTGGCCGGCTATGTCGTGTGCATGCCAGGCAATCACAAACACATCAACGAATGTATGGTAAGCTGAAAGAGTGGACAAAAGCAGCACTTCAAGGACTCCCTCAAAATATCCCTGACACGCTTCAACATTGATGTAAACTCATGGGAATGCCTCACACAGGACTGCCAGACATGGGATAGAACCACCATCAGGGACGTCTCCATTGCTGAGAAACGCCAGGCATCAGAGGCACAGAGAAAACGTGACCAACTCTGACATTAAATGCTGCATGTGTGGAAGGAATTTCTGTGCCAGAATTGAATTTTACAGCCACCTTCGGACTCACCAATGAGAGGCAAAACAACATGTCTGACTGCTGTTGTCATTATCGGATGTGTAACAAAATGTAGAGCATTACTTTATGAGTTACTCGCAAATATGAATTGGGAGACATACTAAAATCAATCAATGTTATCTAGCTGATTGATGACACTGGAACTGATGAATTAGTGATCCACAGAATGCAGGACTTTAATATCAAAATTGAATCAAACGGACTGGCACCTATAAGATGAAGTACGAGTGTGTATACCCAGCAGTAGCCATCAGTATACATACCTGTCATAGTTTTCTGAGAGTGACTGAGCACTTATACGTGTTTTCAGAGTACAGCAATGTTGATTCCGTGTAACATAACATAGGATACATATGATCATTATATATTTATAACTGGGTAGTGACTATTAACCCTAGAGTAGTAGCTAGATTGACAAAGGCTCTGTAACCTTGCAAGCATGTCGTAAAATTGGCTTAAGATGGTTGTTGCATGAGGTTAGCAACATCATCATGTAAAATCATTGCTAAGGCACCAGTTACAAATGCTCACATACAGGCTTCTTGCAAAGGGGCCAGCTGTAGTGCTGGCTCCATGCTTTAGTTGGTACAAAAAGGCAAATCAATCATCAATAGTAATCAAGTAAACATACATCTCAGTTAGTTAGTTAGTTTTCTTTCCACTTGTACCGTTAACCATCCCAGGAAGCTTAAATGTCTGTCCTGAGCCAAGTGCGCTGCGTCGGTCAATATGAGCCCATGTCACTGCACAATCACTCTAATGCCATCTATCCACCTGCCTCATGGCCGCCTTCTTACCCTGTAGCTAGATCTACCAGCGTTGTAAGCCATCAGTGGAAGTTGATGAAGGTGCATGCTCATGAGATGACCAAATCAACTTATTTTCTGCCTGGAAATGTATTCAGTACAAGACGTAGTGCCGACCATACTTCGAATGTCGTCATTCCACATTCTGTCTCTCCTGGTAACACAAATGACCTTCATCAAACACTTCATTTCACGCATCAAAATTCTGCTCTTACGTGCCCTGGACAGATACCATGTTTGGCACTGGTAGCACAGAGTCGGCATAAATATACTGTTTATCAGTTGTTGCTTTGTTGCCAAACTAATGCTCGAGTGCCTAAGTAGTAGTGACAGCCGATAAGTCACATCATATGCTTTCTGACACCCAGTCTCAATTTCCCTGTTGCCAAAAAAATACTGCCCAAATACTTGAACCCATGGACCTGTTGAAGAGAAATATCATTTACACTTTTCTTGAGTGGCCCAGATGTTCTACTGATCATCATAGTTTCTGTTTTGTTTTTGCTAATTTGCATATTGTGTTAAGCACAGGTAGTTGCTAGCGACTTCATGTGGTTTTTCAGTTTATTTTCATTGTCGTACAGGAAGCACTGATCATCTGCAAAGAGCAATTCGTGCATTGAGTTCTGTTCTGCTTCAGATGTCTCAATTTGACCAGTCTCTAATGCATATCATCCAGAGTGGTTCGCCGGTGTCTTTGTGTACAACAAAGACAAGAATAGCACCACTGCTCCACAGAGAGCATGTCGTAAGAGGCGACTAACTGAATCACATGGCATAATATCGGCCATGGTTAGGTGGTTTGTTTAGAGCAGCATAGATGGCACCTAACAGGGTCTTCTAAACCAGTATAAAGATGTTAAGTTAAGTTAAGTTAAGGTTGCGGGTCTACTTTTTTCTAGTTTTTGAGTTTATTCAGATGGTTAGCCACCCTCCGCAGTATTTGTTGTTAATAAGCTGCTTGAGCCTAGCCCACTAAGCAGGAAATCCTCCTTCCGGCTACATCCAGATTATACCAGAGCTTAGACCTGCACAGGGGCATCTGCACTTGTAGAAATACAGGTCGACTAAGAACTAATGCATATCAGTTATTGTTGAAATCTTAATGTACATCCTCTTTTGACAGGATAGCACAGCTGCCATCCAGGCACTATCGAAGTACAGCTTATATAAACATGGAGTCAAGGTTGATCTATGCTGCAATGTCAGCTCAGAGAGACAAAAGGAATACTTCCATTCCTTCAAGTTCACCGAAGAGAATGCCATTCATCCTGCTTCTATTAATAATGTGAGATTAATAGAGCTGTGATAATGTAGTATGAATGATGGTCAAAATATAAATGTTATATTTAACTTAACTTAGCGTAACTTAATTTAACGTCTTTATACTGGTTTAGAAGACTCTGCAGAGTCTGTATACAACCAGTTTAATTTACATTTCCTTGCTCTAAAAGCTATTTGTAAAAGCATTAATTGTCTCTGCCTCCACTACTTCCTGTGACAATGCATTCCAAGCATTCAGCTTTAGTAAAGGTGTAAAGGGCAAGTATTGAGCAGTCAAAGATATAAATGTTATATTTAGTAATGGTGTAGAGGTCAATTATTTGGCAATACAAGATATAATTGTTATATTTAGTGAATGCGTAGAGGTCAATTATTGGGCAGTAAAAGATATAAATGTTATATTTAGTGAAGGTGTAGAGGTCAATTATTGCCACATAACTTAACTTAACTTAACGTCTTTATACTGGTTTAGAAGACCCTGCAGAGTCTGTGTACAACCAGTTACATTTACATCCCCTTGCTCTAAAAGCTATGTGCATCCAGTTTATTCTTAAATGCAGTAACTGTCCCTGCCTCCACTACCTCCCCTGGCAATGCATTCCAAGCAGACACCACTCTCTGACTAAAAAAAATATTTCCTAATATCTAATCTGGACCTCTCTTTAGTCAGCTTGTAGCTATGCCCTCTTGTTATTGTGTGTGGCTGTATTTAAAAAAAACTTGTTATAGTCTAATTTATCCATTTCTCTGATCATCTTATAAACCTGTATTAAGTCACCACAAATTCTTCTCTCTTCTAGACACTGTAGGCCGGTTTTTCTGAGTCTTTCCTCAGAACTGTAATTCTGGAATCCCACTATCATCTTCGTCACTCTTTTTTGTATTACTTCCAGCATGTTTATATCCCCTCTATGATAAGGACTCTCCACCTGCACACAGTACTCCAATCTAGGTCTAACTAATGCTTTATACACTTCCTTGCTCCTACGTTTAATATTTCTTTTTATCATACCTAACATTGCACTTGCCTTTTTCACTGCTACCTTAACTTGCTCACTCACCTTTCCTGTATGATCTATTATAACCCCTAGGTCCCTTTCCTTATCTATCTTTCTAATATTGTTCTCTCCCATTCTGTAATTATGTTCCATATTGGATCTACCCATGTGGATGACTGTACATTTATCTACATTAAACTCCATTTGCCAGCTTACAGACCATTCTCAAATTTTATCTAAATCCGACCTCAATATATCCACTTCCGCTTTAGATGAGACACTACTGCATAGTTTAGTGTCATCAGCAAATTTTGCAATCATGGATCCCATATCAATGTCCAAATCATTTATATATATCAAGAACAAAATTGGTCCCAAAACCGAGCCCTGTGGCACACCACTTTTCACTTCACACCACTCAGAGTACTCCTTATTTATGCCCACCCTCTGCCTTCTTCCCATTAACCAATTTTCAATCCATTTGGCAACTTCCCCACCTATTTCATGTGATTTTAACTTTCGAAATGCACGTGTTCCATGTTGACCAAAGAGTTTCAATAGAATATATAAATGAAATATACAGCAAAATGGAGAAATGAGTAAAGAGAGCATTTCAACTACAGAAATTAAGGAACTGTTACCATTAGAAGAAAACTCAGAGCCTGGTGGAGAAATGGCATCCTAACATTGCAGTATTCAGCAGCACCTTTTTAAAGATAATTTTGACCATTTAAAAAAAAATTTTGTAAATTGGCAAAACTAGGCAATTTTAGACCAGTTTTTAAGCAACGAAAATTTTCTTTTATTTTATGTGTATTTATTAGTTGTATATTTTTTATGTATAATTTTGTGTATTAAGTATTATTAAATAAACCATCATCTGGTGTTCTTGAATGAATTGATCCAACTTATATAATTTTTTTTGCAGAAAAATGAATTCAGCGATGTAAAAATCACAATTCAAACAGCCTTTTAGTGCAAATTGTGTACGAATAGCCTGGTTCCACATTATATTAAAAACACTAAAAAAACATATACCCTAGACAAATTAAAGAAAGTAAACTAATAAGTAGTGCTTTTCTGGGGTGTCTAAACCTCTAACTCATTATGTTCTTTGCAGTGAGGCACATCTATTACCTGAAGGTCCATGGTTTCAATCAAGATTGCTGATTGCTTTATTTTGTTGTTGTTGTCTGGTGTAAATGTTTTCTGAGTGCTTATATATATGTTTTATGAGTGCTTATAATATACTTGTCTTTGTGTTTGTACCTGGAGGGATGGGATTGGGGGGGGGGGGGGGGGTTGAGCTCTTTTTTTAATAAACTTGCAATCGAGTGCAGACAAATGAGAGTAGAGGTTCTTTTTGCATATACTTGCAATCAAGTGTGCAGACAAACAGGTTATTGGCATGTTGTGTCTTTGCATGATGCAGGGGTCGCTTCCTTTTGGCTTTCATGCATGCATACCATCATTGGGTAAGAATTTTGTTATCTTTAAGATTTATTTGCTTGGACAATGGCTAACATCCTATTCTTTTTTTATTTTCAACTGCCAAGGGTTTTTTATATGCACAGTGAGCGTACACAGGATCTCTGAGTTTATTGTCTGTCTATGTTAGGACTAGGCACCTAATCTCATCTCCCTCATAACTAAAGGCTGCTTGAAACTTGCAGAGTTTTGTGGCAGAGTCTGGGTTTTGCTGAGTAGTTAGCTTATCTAAAGTGTTACAACTTGTATCCACACCACAACATGACTGCACACAGTACATAACACAGTA
The DNA here is from genome assembly GCA_036924085.1 of Ariolimax columbianus. NCBI lineage: Eukaryota > Metazoa > Mollusca > Gastropoda > Stylommatophora > Arionidae > Ariolimax > Ariolimax columbianus. The sequence continues at coordinate 45,800,142 of JAVGWX010000020.1, forward strand.
AACCCTATATATGATTTATTGCATAAATATCAAGAAAAACAATATTTGTGAAAAGGACAATATTATATTTAACTAAATGATTGTATATTATATATATTAATATAAATATTAACTGAGGTTTTAAGCACAAGCTTTTGAATATTTCCACCATATTAATACAACCCAGTTCTAGCCGCTACATTCCCCTCCCCTTATCTGCACACTCAACACACTCACAAACTCGTCTTCATGATCATTTCTGTACTCTGCCATTCTGTGCACCCACACACACTCAGATCCCTTCAGACAGGTGATCTGTACATTTACAAATACTTCCCATTCACTTTTACTATCAGATCAATTACCATCTGGTGATCTGTGCATTTACAAATACTTCCTTCTAGTCGGAATCATATATTCACTTATGGTCACACATTCAGTCAATCTGTGCATACACATAATTCAGAACACACATCTTTCACTCGGTGTCCTGCATGCACCACACATATTCAGATCTTTTCTAGTCACAGAGTGTCCAACACACACTTATAGAGCGACTGACCAAGACTCAAAAGTGTATGCTGGTTTAGTCACCCTGCAACTCATTCTCTCTCTCACAAACTCCTAATCAGCCTGCTAGCTACTAGCAGCATATCAAACGCTCTCATAGTCAGCCTACTCGCTAGTCTCTCAGTCTCTCTCCAGGCTAGTCTGCTCAGTTCATCATTGCCGAGTATTACATAGTCTCAAGCAACTTCATGGCTGTCCAATGGCTTCTGTTGGTTCCTGACTAAGCCATCACTCTAGTTTGTATCTATCTCCAACTAGTTGTTATTGGACAAATCACTCAGAATTCCTGTCACTCTAAATTTTGCAGCAGAATGTGGCGGACTCTGACTGTCACCAACACCCTACTACCTAAATCGGAACGCCAGAGGGGTCAGCTCCTAATACCCCACCTGTACCAGACACATTCTTCCCCTAACCCCTCGTTTCCTTTGTCGACTTAGTGTCGAGGTGGTGATTGACCTTGGCATATATTCAGGTAACCTTTGTTCCCAGAGTCGCCAGCCCCAACACCCCTGCCCTTAACGCCTATGCTTCAGCTGGAACTGTTACAGTTTGAACACCTGCTTTTGTCATGATAAGCAAACACTTTACCTCTTCGCTGTAGCTTCTCTCCCACCCACCCCCCTCCCCAAGATTTAATTATAAATAAATGTACAAATTCAACTTTTAATGAATGTAATTATTGAAAAAAATTAACTAATCTTTTTTCCATTATTGTATTGTGCAGGTTCCTGTTGGCCAGGTTCTGAATGTGCTGACAAAAGGCCAGGGCTTAGGCCAAATGCAAGTCAATGTGGAGTTCAACATTCCCATAGACAGAAATCAAAAGTGTCCATTTGTTATTAATGTCACTGTTACAAAAACATCAAAAGCTCCTACAATAAACAAAAGAAACAGGTGAAGTACAAAAGATAATTTTCTTCATTGTGCTTGTATTCTTGACTATTTTTGCTGTTATATTCTAAGAGGGTTAGCTAGTACCTGGTGACAAACTGTAAATCAGATTGAAAAAACATGTATATGAAAATACGTAGAACAAAGTTTTGGTGGCAATATGCCTGTACATGTCCACGATGCCGCCCGCCTATGCAATGGTGAGATGGACTGACCAAATACCTGGGCCTGCATTAACTTAACTTAATATCTTTATACTGGTTTATAAGACTCTGAATTATTGGAAGCACAATTGGAAGTGATACAGAAAGGTGGGAACACATCAGAGAGTTAATACACACAGCAGCCTTGGCAGTCTTTGGAAAGATGACAACAAGCAGAAATGACTGGTTTGATGGTGGGTCTGCCATCCTTCCACTGGCCATTAAAAAGCGCCAATCTACACACCTAGAGTTTTAAGGTTTCCCTGAACAGAATGACCTTGGAGGAATACAAATTCGCAAAGAGTACAGTATAGAGACTGGCAAGGAAATGTGCAAATGACTGCTGGCTTCAACTCTGTAAGTCCATACAGTCAGCAGCAGGTACTGGTAACATCAGGGCATTGTACGAGGGCATAAAGAAAGCATTTGGACCAACAAAAAAGTATTCAACTCCACTAAAATCTGCGGCAGGTAAGATTATTCTGGACAGGGATATGCAAATGAAGAGATTGGCCGAACAATATTCAGTCTTGTACACCTGTAATAGCGTAGTGGCGGACTCTGCTCTCAACGAAATTGAGATTCTGCAGGTATTGCAGGAACTTGATGATAAACTGAGCATACAAGATTTGGAGGAAGCTATCGAAGGCATGCCAGTGGAAAAGGCAACCGGTAGAGATGGCATTCTAGAAGAAATATCAAATTCTAGAGGTACGTGCTTCTTCAATATCTGTATGAACATATCTGCCAGTGTTGAGATGAGGGGGCAGTATCACAGGACATGAGAGATGCCAACATAATCTCCCTTTACAAGAAAAAGGGAGACAGAGGTCAGGTCATCCCGTAACCAGTGAGGTCATTGGGGCACACATGAAAACATCTTCACATCTCCATGCCATCCTTCTCTGTCAGTGGTCGCTGCCTGTGCCTCTTTTGGTTGAAGATTGGTCCATTCTTTTATGTTGTCCTCCCACCTCTTTTTGGGACAGCCTATTTGTCGTCTGCATTGCACTTTTCCGTGCAGGATCGTATGTGCAAGACCATTTCATCTCGATATGTGACCGTACCAAGCAAGTTTCCTTCTTTTAATAGTTACTAATAGGTCCCCAAGAGGTTCAAAGGGCTTTCATGCTGTTGTAATTCTATCTCGAATTCCTTATTTGTAATTCGATCTTAATACGTGACATTTAGAAGTCATCAGAAACATCTCATCTCCAAGGCCTGTACCTTCGCTGGACGTCAGCTGAGCATGATTAGGTCTTTTCATGTTTTCATGTGGGTGTGAAAGGTACAGTGCTACATGACAGTCAGGAATCTGAGGCCTTTGACATTAACATTAAGATTAACATTAGTTTTTACTACAGAGGAAAATATGATTGAAAACGTTACCTTTGGGGAACTGTTTGGCTCAAGTGACCATCAAATTATCTGATGGGATCTTATTGCAGGGAAAGAAGTAAACATAAACATGCCAACATATGACTACTCTAAGACAGATGTTAAGAGGATGAAAGAGACAGCGCACCACATAATCTGGGAAGATATTGTCGGAGGAACAGATGTTGAACAGGAGTGGGAGAGTTTTAAAACAGTTCTAGAAAAGCTAAAAGATGAAAGTGTTCTATATAGGGAGGTAAACCCCAAGCGTAAACAGTGGATAACTAGAATTGTAGTTAAATGTAGAAGAGCTAAATATAAAGCATTGAAAAAATAAATAGAGGCAGGTAAATCAAAAGAAACATATTTAAAATATTTGGACAAGCAATACATATCTCAGAAAGCAAATAAAACAGCAAAAATAGACTTCGAAAAGAAACTTGCTCAGAGGATCAAGACTGATAGTAAAAGCTTCTTCTCTTATGTTAGAAATAAACAGAGATCAAAGGACAAAGTAGGCCCTCTCATAGACAGCACAGGGAAAAAAATAAGTGAGAATAGGGAGGCAGCAAATCTACTCAATCACTACTTTGGCACAGTGTACACAAAAGAGGACTGCTCCAAGATCCCATAGCCTGTAGATATTTTTCAGAGACATGGATACAGCGAGATTAGGATCAATCTGTATTACAGAGGAAATGGTTTTTTTAAAATTGGAGAGGGTGAAAGTGGATAAATGTCCAGGTCAAGATGGTATTCATCCAAAATTGCTGTTTCAAATTAGAGACCAAATAGCAAAACCATTGGCTATATTATGTTCTCAATCACTTGCACAAGGGATTGTTCCACAGGATTGGAAAGATGCAGGAGTGATCCCCTTATTCAAAAAGGGCAAAAAAGCAGATTCAGCAAACTATAGACCTGTGAGCTTAACAAGCATAGTCTGTAAATTGTTAGAGTCAATAATCAAAGAAAACATTGTAATGCATGTAGACAAATTTAATCTAATTAGAAATAGTCAGCATAGGTTTACCAGAGGGAGATCATACTTAACAAATCTATTAGAATTCATGGAGGAGGTTACCAAAATGTTAGATAAAGGGGAGCCAGTGGATGTTATTTATTTGGATTTTGCAAAGGCCTTTGATAGAGTACCTCATCAAAGATTATTTCGAAAGTTAAAATCACATGGAATAGGTGGGGAAGTTGCCAAATGGATTGAAAATGGGTTAACGGGAAGAAGGCAGAGGGTGGGCATAAATAAGGAGTACTCTGAGTAGTGTGAAGTGAAAAGTGGTGTGCCACAGGGCTCGGTTTTGGAACCGATTTTATTCTTGATATATATAAATGATTTGGACATAGGTATGGGATCCATTATTGCAAAATTTGCTGATGACACAAAACTATGCAGTAGTGTCTCATCTAAAGCAGAAGTGGATATATTGAGGTCGGATTTAGATAAAATGGTCTGTGAAATGGCAAATGGAGTTTAATATAGATAAATGTGCAGTCATCCACATGAGTAGATCCTATATGAAACATAATTACAGAATGGGCGAGAACAATATTAGAATGATAGATAAGGAAAGGGACATAGGGGTTATAAAAGAGCATACAGGAAAAATGAATGAGCAAGTTCAGGTAGCAGTGTATAAAGCAAATGCAATGCTAGGTATGATAAAAAGAAATATTAAACATAGAAGTAAGGAGGTGATTGTCAAACTGTATAAAGCTTTAGTTAGACCTAGATTGGACTACTGTGTACAGGTGTGGAGTCCTTATCATAGAGGGGATATAAACATGCTGGAAAGGATACTAAGAAGAGCAACAAAACTGATTGTGGGATTCCAGAACTACAGTTATGAGGAACGACTAAAAAAAACTGTCCAACAGTATCTAGAAAATAAAAGAATTCGAGGTGACAATACAGGTTTATAAGATAATCACAGGAAAGGTTAAATTAGACTATAACAAGTTTTTCAAAATACAGTCACAAACGAGAACAAGAGGGCACAGTTACAAATTAACTAAAAAAAGGTCCAGATTGGATATTAGGAAATATTTTTTTAGTAAGAGAGTGGTGAATGTTTGCAATGCATTACCCCAGGAGGTGATGGAGGAAGAGATAGTTAATACATTTAAGAATAGATTGGATGTGCATAGTCTTTAGAGCAGGATAATGCAGGTGTGACTGGTTGTCTACAGACTCATCAGAGTCTTGTAAACCAGTATAAAAATGTTAAGTTAAGTTAAGTTTATGAACACAATGTTTAGCAAAACATCATGGATGCGTTCCATATCTGAGTAATGGCACTTAATCGATTATGTTGTCACCAGCAAGATGGCAGGCGTGATGTAAATGAGACCAAAGCTGTGTGTGTGGTGCAGATAGATGAACCGATCATAGGCTAATTGTGTCCAAACTTGACTTCTACATCAAGCCCAGGAGACAGAATCAGGATGGGGGGCAAAAGGAAAAGAAGTTAAGCACCATAAAAGTCTTCTTCCAGAGAGCCAATGTGGCTTCAAACTGGGTCGCGGAACCGTAGATATGATATTCGCAGCTCAGCAGCTCAAGAAGAAATGTCAAGAGCGGCAGGGTGAGCTATACACAACTTTTATAGATCTGACAAAGGTTTTTGACACCATCAACAGAGATTGACTCTAGAGGATCATGGGTAAATATGGCTCTCCACGCAGATTCACCATGGTCATTTAACAATTCCGTATGGCAAATGATGGGAAAATGCCAAATGGCTTTACTGTCTCAAATGAGGTCAAGCAAGGCTGTGCACTAGCCCCAAAACTCTTTATGTTAGACTAATAATAAAACTCACAGGACATATTGCATGGTTTCCTTAATTTGGCTTAATTTTTTTTTCAGAAATTCATTGTGCACATTCTGTAATATTGGATGTCCAAATGGTAAGAAAGTTGCTGGGAAAGTAAGAGTCAAAGTTCACAACGTACGACCAGAATGCCAGAAGAAAGGATCCCCAATTCTATCTGGGGCCATGTGTAATAAGTATGACATTTCAAGTTTTATAAAAGCACTTTTAAGAAATACTCTGTACTATTAGAAACTATAAATATATGTATATGATTCGTTGCAATAAACACTTACTTACTTTCCCTGTCCTGGGCACCATGTCAGACATCATGTTTCAAATGTTGAGCCATGTGGATTGCCTTGTCATTCCCCCTCAACATGTCATCCATATTGCATGTTTCCAGAAGGTTTGTGCGAATCGTCAGGTGGTCTTCTTGTGTGGCTTCATAGTCACATGTCTCATCATCCCTGTATTCTCAGCTCTTTATCTCCTCTCTACATCATGTCCTTTTATATTGCCTTCACTTCTTCTTCTTTTGTCCCCCTGCTCTTACCTTGCGGCGTCGCAGAGAGGAGGTATGCGTAGATTTCTGTTTTGCGCTAGGAGGGAGGCTTGTGTGGTTGTCATATTGAACTTTTGGAGAGTTTCCTTGACCCCTTCGATCCAACGCCGTCGTGGTCGCCCTTTTGCTCGAGGACCATCCACTTTCAAGAAATATGATTTCGCTGCTGGTTGTTCATAATGCATTCTAGTCAGATGCCTGAACCACTTTACCCTCTGTGCTTCAATATAGTGGTATACTGGTATAGTCCCCACTATTTTTCTAAGTGCGTCGTTACTGATTCTGTCCCAAATCATCTTTCCTGCAGCATTTCTGATCCCTCGCATCTCACAAGTCTCAATCATACGCCTATGCCTGTCTAGTAGTGTCCATGTTTGACACTGATAACACAGCGTAGGGATGATCAAGGTGTTGATTAACTTCCGTTTTGTGGCCATGGCGACATTTCGGTGTTTCAGTATCGGTGCCAATTGGTACTGCATCTTATTTGCTTTTTGGATTCTAGTTTCTACCTTTCTGTCAAACCTGCCGTCGTCAGTGAAGACACTTCCTAGATATATAAACTCTTGTACCTGTTTTAGTATTTTGCCCCCAGTGTGGTAACTGCGATGTATTGGTAGACGGTTGATTGTCATAGTTACTGTCTTGTCGCCGTTTATCTTCATGTCATATTTTATGCAGGCTGAGTCGAGGCTTGTCAGGTGACGTTGTAAATCAGTCTGGTCCCTGTGGAAGAGGCACTGATCGTCTGCAAAGATCAATTCGTGTAGAGATTCTTCAGATGGATTTGCCCACCGGGTAATTTTATCCATGAATATGATGAATAGTAGGGGTGAAAGCACACAACCTTGCCGGACTCCGCTCTTTATTGCCTTCACTGATACTTCCAAAAGCATTTGATTTAGTTAGCAGGGGTGAACTTTTCATTATCCACAAAAAATGTATAGGCTGCCCAAACAAATTACTATATTTAATAATGTCACGAAAGGAACAGTCAAATTTAACTTAACTTAACGTTTTATACTGGTTTTGAATACTACAGAGTCTGTATACCATCAGTTTCTTGGAGGGTGGTTTTTAACGATGTACTAGTCCATCTTAATAGACTCAAATACTAGAGCTAATTAGATCCGCAGCCAGTTAGGCGTCATCTATAGCTGCTCTTAACAAACTACTTTTCTTTTATGAACAGGACAAAGGTCAAGGTTGAGTTTTGGAGCTCCTGGTGTTCTGTTCAAGGAGATTTCTATAGATCCTTCCGTGCAAACTCCAAAAATATCTCTTCTGTCTATCCAGCTGATTTGCATGTTATTCCATGCCTCATCAAACAAAGCCGAGTTTTCAGATATTGTTGTGCCAATAGTTTCTCCCCAACGCCCTTTCTAAGGTTTGCTGGTGTCAAATGGTTGGCCGATGATTGGTGAGGGAACAGAAGAGTAAACGGATGTATCCAACTGGTTCCATCTCTTGCCTGCAGTATACACCATTAAAGGACCCTTTGGAATCATTACACACGACAGAAAGACGTCTCGCCTGCAGCTTTGTTGGGAACTGGCTTCAAAGGCTTTGGTCATTTGTGCCATAAAGCTGATAGCCACCCAGTCATTATGCCCTTTTAAATGGTGTAGTCGATACTTCTGATAGTGCTGGCTGGAGCCTGTGTTCAGTCAATGCATCAAAAATTTACGTTTGCAATATGAACAAAATGAGTGTGAGCCAGAAAGATGAACTGACTTGTGAAATTTGATGGTAATATATCAGTCATTTGATATTGACAGTGATGTTAAGCAAGGATGTATCCTCTTGCTAACGCTGTTAGCATTTCTTCTTTGCTGTGCTACTGAAGCACACATTTATTGATGCAACGGAAAGAATTTGATTCAGAGAAAGTGAATTAGATTCACAGAAAGTGATCCACTCTTCCTTGGCGAGATACGATTAGAGGATGTCAACGAGTACATTTATCTTGGACGTCTTCTCAATATGGAGAATAACCTGGAACGTGAATTGACAAGACGTCGCTGCGTGGGTTGGGCAGCCTTCTTGTCTATTAACACGGTCCTGGATGGTTGACATAACCAAGACCTGCGAACCTCCCTCTCCAATTCCACTGTACTCCCTGCCATGTGCTACGGTGCCAAGACGTGGACACTAACAAAATCACTAGAGGACAAATTGAGAGTGACCCAGGCCTCCCTCCAGAGACGCTTGGTTGGAATAACGCTCCGGAACCAATGCATGCAACGTCTCTACAATTCTGACCAAAGACAATTGTCACTGGTGAAGAATGCGGTAATCCATGCAGACAAGGCAAAACACAGATTGGCAGGGTACATGTTGCGACGAGACGATGGTCGATGGAGCACAGCAACAACAGTCTGGTGCCCCCGAGGTAAGAAAAGACCGCGGGGGAGACCTCCAATGCGTTGGTCAGACTCCCTTGCTGTACGCTGCAACATCCGAGATGCCTCTAGAGGAGCACTTACCATGCACTGGACTTCCGTGGCCCAAGACAGAGTCCGCTGGAGACGAATTTTGGACCCGCAGCTATGCTGAGGAACGGGTCATCAAGATCAAGACGGAAAGAATTGACCTTCACTAGGTCAGATAGTCAGGGTATTTAATCTTGCAAGACTAAAAGCATAAAATGAAAATCAGGAAGTTTATTGTCAGGGATATGCTGTTTGATGATAATGCTGCAATTGTCACTCGCAATCAGTAAGACCTTAAAAGTTGATAGATTACTTTTCCCTGGTGTGCAAAGATTTTGGTTTCACATTAAGTTTAATAAAAACAAATTTTCTGGGACAGGAAGTAGATGCCACACCAACGTTCACCTTTTACAATTATGAATTGATAGTTATACATCAGTTCACATATTTGGAATTCATCATCAATGGCATGCTCTCAGTCGCTGAAATTTACAATTGCACCGGTGCATGATTTTCCTTTCTCACAACCAGCGTTTTGGAAAACCACAAACTTACAACTAATACCAAGGCATAGTTTATGATGCATGTGTTACCATCATGGTAGGGAAACTTTGGCAACATTTGCAAAACAAGAGCAAAAGTTCAACATTTTCCATCTACAGTGCTTGCGGTCCATGTAAATGTTTCACAGAGGGATAAAGTAACAAACACAGATGCATTCTCGCACTGGTTGTCTAAGCATGTACACTCTCCTCAGGCGACAAAGACATAATGGCTTGGTCATGCCTGTCATATGAAAGCTGGTTGCATTTTCTAACATATCCTCTATGGACAACTCCCAGATGGCCAACGAACAGTAGACCAACCACAGCCGAGTTTCAAAGACCTATGTAAGCAGGACATTAATACACTGAACCTACACAACATCTTTAAAAGAATGATGCAGACCAATCCAAGTGGAGATTTACTCTGAAAAGCCACTTAAGGCAGTGAAAGGAAGCTCTTGCAGTAAAAAAAAAAAATAGACAATTTTCGCAAGGAGAAGGAAAACAAAAAATGCAATAGTGTACCTACTCCGACGGTGCATTATCCTATTGTCAGTCATAACTAAACAGGACTACTACTATAGATATATGGGAAGGAAGACTAACATCTAGTCAGGTAAAATATACTTATCAGACATGCTAGTCTGGTTTAGACAAAATATATTGACCAAGGCGCTCACCATGGCTTCCTTGTAGCACTTTCTGGAAACGGGTTGTTTTCATGGAATCCTGGCTAACAAAGTGAGGGATTGATACAATCCCTGTAGTAATGAGCAACATGCAGATGAAGCCAAGCATAGCACAACCACCTGGAGGACACAGATCAACCTTCATCAGCACGCTCAGGATGTGAGGAAAGCTACTGCAACCTGCCACAACGTTCTTTTCAGAAAGCACAAAAGAATAAACCTACTTATTGTGGGCATTCAAAACAACTATAGATATATATAATTCACATGTATTGAGGATTTGTGAAGAAAAAAAAGTCTATTTTATAAATATACAATTTATAATATTATGCACAGCTAAAATCTTTACTCAAAATTCTCTAATTCGATCGGCCCAACGCTACTCTCTATAGTTCTTTTATGTTTCCTAGCTCCATGGTTGCACCCTCCCTTGTGATAGTTCTGCAAAGAGTCTCTCTGGGTCCACTCCTTTTCCTTTTGCCACCATGTTCTTACATAATTGTCTGTAACTATTCAATTATTGTTCATCCACAGCTCATGCCTGGTGTACGTTCAAAATTTCTTCCTGATGGCATTAGAAATATAATTTTGGTTGGACTGTAATCAAATTTAATCAGTAGTCATGAACTCTTTTCAGTCCATGCGTAATAGAAAATATCTGCTGAGGTTGTAAAAAATCAGATAAATTCTCTAGTCTGCTCCCCCCTCCCTCCCAAACGCTAGCTACAAATTATTACAGCTAGAGATGGCAATGGTGGAAGGGAGCTGGTTACCACATTTCCCAAGATCTGTCCTCTCTTCATCCTTGACATTTCACCCTTGGCACTTCTTCCTTGACACTTTATTCTTGGCACTTCGTCTATGACACTTCATCCTTGACACATTATCCATGACATGTCATCCATGACACTTCATTCTTGGCACTTCATCCTTGACACTTCATCTTTGGCATGTCATTCTTGGCACTTCATCCTTGACACTTCATTCTGGACACTTCCTCATTAACACTTCATCCTAGACACTTCATATCCTTGGCACTTCATCTTTGGCACTTCATCTTTGGTACTTCATCCTTGGCATTTCATCTTTGACACCCCATCCTTGATAGTTCATCCTTGACAGGGTTCATGATAGGGTACACCATATTAAATAGATCTGACATTCTGAATTCAAAAGAAAATTTAGTCAGAACATTGGTTAACACAAGCGATGCAAAATTTACATCAGTCGGTACCTCCTTTCGGATGATGGAACTGCAATAGATAAATTGCCAATTCACAAATTGCAAGAGTTTTAAATGAAACATGAAGGAAGCAGGATGGGACACCTGAGAGGATGGAGCAGGAGTATGGTACCACGGAGCTGTAGGAATCATGCTGGGGCTTCTCAGCTAGAGTGAGAGGACAGGTTGTTGCTGAACGAAGTGGGACATATACATCAATAACCTCCAGTTTGAGAATGGAGATGAATCCAGTGATCTCAGCGTTAAGATAGCTGTCTGAGACCCTGTTAACAAGGGCAATCATTGTGACTGATACGCAAGTCGTACTTGAGAAGGTACAGAAAAAATGGCAGCTGTTGAGGTCTCAAACCTCCAGAGGATGACATAAATCTACTGTCCTGTCATCCTGGGGTTCAAGACCATGAAAGAGCGTACATCTTGACTTCACAAGCTCCCATCTTGGGTACGTTGATGATGGACAGGTGACATTTTAAAATCAATCAACGACCACCTGTTGTATGAGGACACCAATATAGATGAATCAGCAATCAACAGACTGCAAGATTTTGACATCAAACAAGGTTTGAGCAGAGTGGGGTGCATGAGAGGATGGAGCAGTAGCGTGTACAACCAGCGAGCTACAAAGACCATCAATATCCAGACCCTACACCATTTGCTGAGAGCGAGAGACTGGGCACCTATAGGTATGCCGGAGTGCAGGGATATAAATTCTTAAAAAAAAGAAGCTGTAGGAATCATTAGTACCCATACCATTTGTGATTTGCTGAGATAGAGAAAACGAAAGATAAGGGCACTTATTAATCTTGCTGAAATGCAGCAATGTCAATTCTGCATAACATAACTTTGATAGGAAGTCTGATGTGTAGTTTCTGTAATCTTGTAAACAGAAAAAAATGTTCATTCTTGCATGAAGTTTATTTATATGTAGTAAAATAAGTATTTCATCTCTTCAAATACACAACAGAGCCTTGAAAATGAAAAAGAATTCAGTTGTAAAGAAACCTACACGATTTGCCTCTAGTTATCGTCAGGCTCGATCTGTCTATGAAAATCAAGCAGCAAGCAAGCAATCAATATGTGTTAATGTATGCTTAAGGTAAGTTCCTGTTCGGCATAGGCTGCTTTCCCATGTGATATTCAGGCTTTCTGTATTTTTTAATATACATGTAGCTTTGAATTTGCGTAACCATCTCTATTATATATTTTGTCTACAACATGTTACTCATGGGCTACATGTGGCCTGTGAAGCCATTTTGTTCGGCCTTAATATTTTAATACGTAATAAGGGTTGTTTAAGTTCAGACAAGAATATAAAACATTATTTACCATAAAATTTACATTTTAAAAAATATAGATTTTTGTTTACCAAACTATAGACAAAAGGCAGAATACATGTGAGTTTACAGTACAGAGAAAATATAATACAGCAAGTGAAAAAGCCATTTTAAAAAAGCAGGATTAAATTTCATAGGAGAACTAAAATTAAAGCAGGATTGAATTTCATAGGAGAACTAAAATTAAAGCAGGATCCCACAAATAAGAATGAGATATTACAGAACAAAATAGAATCATGGATAAAAATCTTTAACATACTTAACTCCACCCTTGGCTAAATTTATCGAAGCTTAGATCCAACACTGCATTTAGCTACCTGAACCAGCTTTAAGGAAAGCCTAATTCCAATAATTTACAATGCTGTTTTATAGTAATGGTTTTACATGGTGAGATTGTCAACCTCATGCACAGCTTTCATTAGCTGCCTTTTGCGACATGCAAGGAAGGAAACAGTAATTTTATTTTGTTCATCCTAGAAACCACAATGGGCACTGAATACACATGGGAAACATGGATTTAAGTTTCATTCGATTCAACTGGTATTCACATCATAAAGTTTTTGTCAAAATCTTCATGTAGCTCTTTCATCGACGATAGATCCAAAACATTCTAATTTTTCATGAAGTGATCACATTTTAAATCTCTGGTTTCCTTTTCTGTGTTGTCTTAGTCGACCTGTACATCTGTAGGTCCCAGCTCTTGTGCAAGTTGGTAGTAGCTGGTGGGTGCATTTCTCTGCTTAGCGGGCTGGGCTCGAGCGGTGCTATGTTTATTTTTGTTTTGTGCTGGTCTCATCTCGGTTTCCAGTTGATTCTGTCTCCTGCACAAGTTGTCCAGTGGATGACTAACTTGTTTGTTTCAGGATCATTGAGTGTTGTGCAGCTCAAGAAAATCTTGTCATCTAGTGGGGGGTCTGCCAGGTGGGCTTGTTTTGCCGCGCATGTACCATAGAGTAATTGCTGTGCTCCAGTGTTTGTCTTTCCTTCTTACTACATGGCCAGCCCAGTGGTGCTTGGAGTTGATGGCATAACGGCTCTCAAGCAAGGAATGTGTTACTGGTTCTCTATGGCTTTTATCAGAGACCAGGTTTCACTTCCATAGCATAGAGCTGGTAGCACCACTGAGTTGAATATGTCTGCCCGTTGGCTGGTGTCTCTTGTGAAGTTTGTTGCTGCCTTTATCGAGTTGAAGGCGACCCAGCCTGCTTGACGATGGCTGGCAATCTTGGGCTTCAGGTTATTTTCCATGCTGAGGAGGCAACCAAGGTAGATGTATTCATCGACATCCTCCAATGGTGTATCGTTTAGGGACACGGGGTTGGGCTCCACAAGTCAGGTGCGCATGGCTTTCGTTTTTTCTATATTTATAGTGAGGCCTGCTTTCTTACCCTCCGCTTCCAGCGATTCTAGCATCTGTGTCACTTTGGCGGGTGTCTCAGTGATAAGTGTGATTTCGTCAGCAAATCTTAGGTGGTTGAGTAATCACCCGTTTATGCCGATGCAATACTCACTTCAGTTGCAATGTCTCATTGTCAACTCCAGACATGTAGAGAAAAGTTTGGGTGAGATGGGGTTGTCTTATCGTACACCTTTCTTCGTGTGTGAATGGACGAATGATAGTGGTGCATCCATCATAGCAACGTTTCAACATGTTTATGTAGCCAGCTGTTTTGTTTGATGACAAATTGTAGAAATAAACAGGTTTCTGTTCAGGAAGTAAATTGCTTTAAATTAGCTTTATAAGTACCAGTAGTTCTCATTCTATTAAATTGATTTTATACATATAAATGTGGTGTACACTTCTCTTGTAATTGGCATGGGCAAAGATCATGTCCACTGTTCCTCTTCCGGCTCTGAATCCACATTGACTTTCTGGGAGGTGGTGACTTTGTTCAAGGTGTTTGTTGAGCCTGTCGAGCAGTAAGTGTGTTAGGATTTTGTCTGCTACAGAGAGTAGTGATATTTCACGATGATTGTCGCATTCCTAATGGTTGCTTTTTCTCTTCTATATGTGAATGATTGAGGCGTCCTTTAGATTCTGCGAAATTACTTCTTTAGCCCACTTGTAGCAGAAGAGTTCAGTGATCCTTCTGGTAAGGGATGGACCAGCTTGTATACCTTTGCTGGCATTGCATCAGCTCCTGAGCTTTTCCTATAGATAGTTCACTGACCCTGTCGACTTCCTCCTCAGTGATGAATACATCTAGTTCAATTCCACCTGCAACATTCACTGGATAGCCTCCTCATTTATGAATGATGGGTGGTTTAGTATTTTGCAGAAGTGATCCCCTCATCTGTCTAGGATCTGAGCCTTGTCTGTTAGCAGTGCCCCATCCGCATTGCGAACTGGAGAATTATAAAAGGGCTGCGGGCCGTAGAGAGCTTTCAGCGCCTCGAAAAAACCATTTGGTATCATGGTGAACATCTCGATTTTGTCAGCTCTTTTACTGAGCCAAGAGTCTTGGTTCTCTCTAAGCCTGGTCTGGACAGTTTTGCAAACAGTATTGAAGGCCTATTTTGCTGGCGGAGATAGTGTGTCCCTTTAGTATTTTTTGTGCGCTTTATGTTTTACATCTAGATGGCCCTGGATTTCCAGATCATTTTCATCAAACCAGTCCTTATGCTTGCGCGTAAGTGGGCCAATGTGTTTAACTGTTGTATTGTAGAGGGTGTTTCTCAGAGATGCCCAGTTCTGTTTGATGTCGTTCTTAACAAACCGAAACTCAGATAGTCTGCCCTCAAGCTCTTCCTGGAAGCTGCTTGTCTTGTGTTCGCATTTCACATGAGTGACATTTAGCCTCCTTGGTGGTTTCTTTCTTTGTGGGTGCATCTTGGTTTTGGATATTGAAATTTAGCTTGGCAATGACAAGTCGATGGTCGGCCTAGCATTCTGAGCCATACATGCTGTTCGTTATCCTAGCATCCACGCGATCCCTAATTCTGATGATAATGTAGTCAATGGGGTGCCAGTGGCGAGACTTTTGGTGCATTTGGTGGTTCTAAATCGGACCAGTACAGTAAACAGAGGAAGGCTATGGATGATTATGTCATAGTTCATAGCTATGGTTAAACAGCTACAAGAAAGCACGTGTGTTAGTGTACTGGACAACAGAGAACTCTCTAAAACTTTTCAAGAAACAAACGGAGTAAAACATGGATGTATACTCACCCCCAACCCTGTTCAGCATGTTGTAAACGGCCACGATGACAAACACCTTCAGATTGCTGGAGCTTGGTATACCCATAAAGTACTGCATGGTTGGCAAGCTAATCAATCCTAGAAGAAAGAAGGCCAAAACTAAAGGGGCAGGCGACATAATCAGAGAACTTGAGTCTGCTGACGACTGTGCTCTGAACAGCAACTCAGAACTGAACATGCAGGTGGGAATGAACCTGTTCTCTGCTGCATGCAAAAATTTTGGCCTGATAAATACCAGGAAAACAGAGGTCATGTACCAACCAGCACCAGGCATGCCATACACAAAAACAAAGACTACAGACAGTGGGCAGACACTGAATGTCGTAGATAAATTCACGTATCTGGCCAGCAGGCTGTCGAGATCTGTCAGCCTCAATGATGAGCTGGCAAGCAGAATAGAAATAGTGTTTGGTAGAATGCTCTCGATGGTGTGGGAACGTCGTGGCATCAGCATCAAGACCAAACTCAAAGTCTACCATGCCACCAACATTTCAACCCCACTCTATGCCTGCGAAAGCTGGACTGTATACTCTGGACATGCAAGGAGGTTAAACCACTTCCACCCAGGTTGCCTGAAATGAATTTTCCACATTCGATGGCAAGATCGTGTCACTGACATCAAGGTTCTCTCGAGGACAGACAAGCCCAGCATTCATGCACCGCTAGAAAAAGCACTAGGATGGGCCGGACACTTTGTGCGTATGTCAGATGAACGGCTCCCAAAGAAGCTACTCTACGGCTAGCTAATAGAGGGATGGCGTGAGAAAGGGCGCTCAAAAAAACGTTTTAAAGACAGTGAGAGACTCACTAAAAAGTTTGTCAGATAGATTTCACTACTTGGTAATGTCTTGGAAAAGCGCAGTCACAGCAGGTGTAGCTACCAGCAAAAACCACGTGTTGTGAAAGCCAAGAGCAGATGCAAGACCCAGAATTCACGAACAGTGGGAACACTATCACCTTCTACAGACCCTGTTGTGCTCGCATTGGGCTATTCAGTCACATGCGCACCCACACCCACCAGGGAAATATGTGACAAGGATGATGTTGGCGGTCCTCATCGACAATGATGGACAGCTATTATTATACATATTATACTTGTATATATTAGTGACTAGCGAAACCATTCACGATATTATGGGACTGTACAGAATGAACTAGAATGGAAGACTTTAAATAATTTTAGAGCCGTAGGATTATCAGAATAATTTTTCTTTTTGTTCTTCTTTGCGTTCAGGGTCTTTGGTCATGCTGTATCTGCAGGCCAGTCGCCATGATGAAGTCTGTAGTCTTCACCAGGTTGGAATGGCTCCCCCACAGTTTTTTGACTCAGCTCTGCACACTCTGGCGAGGTCTGGCATCTCCTTTCCCTGTAGAGTTGGCATTCCTGTAAAATGTGTGCAGGACTCTGGCCGCTTGTTCCACATGGGCACTCATCAGTGTGT
This sequence comes from Ariolimax columbianus, assembly GCA_036924085.1. Classification (NCBI taxonomy): domain Eukaryota; kingdom Metazoa; phylum Mollusca; class Gastropoda; order Stylommatophora; family Arionidae; genus Ariolimax; species Ariolimax columbianus. The sequence continues at coordinate 45,817,442 of JAVGWX010000020.1, forward strand.
GAGATCTTTAGTCGGTATAGATGTTCTTGTAGTATGCAGTGACCAGTTCTCAGGCAAAATAAGGTAGTTTGTTGGTTTCTTTTGAGTTGGTGAATTGGGTCTGGTCTACTGCTTATGTCTTCTCTCCATTGGTGTAAATACTGATTTCTGATGATGTCTTTGATCTCTCTGTACGATACTTGATGATTAAATTATTTCTTTTTACTGCCATCTTTTGCTAGAGTGTCAGATCTCTCGTTTCCTGTGATTCCGCAGTGGGAGGGTAACCATTGGCGCGCTATTGTTGAGGATCTCTGAAGTTTTCCTAGTTCTGCTCTGATTTATGATAACAACGGTTTGTTGTTTGTTTTCTGTATTGCCTCTTTTGAATGTCTGCAGTCTATGAAACAACTATATTTGTTGGTAGTGGTTTTTTCGTCTTAAGTATTGTCAGTACTTCTAAGAGGGCTTTAGATTCTGCTCTGAGGTTTGTGGATTACTTCCCTGTTTGGAAAACTTCTTCTATTATTTTTCCACTTTTGTGTCTTAAGAATATGCCTCATCCCCTGTTCCAGCCTACTGTTTCCTCTGCTGAAACATCTGTTTACACCTGTGTCAATTTCTTGGCATTATATTTCTACAGAATAATAAATGAGGCTTTAGCTTGCCGTTGCTAACTGCACTAGCCCCTAGCAACAGAGTAAGCCTGTCTTTTGTCTATCTTTTAAATCTAGGCACAAATATTTCCTCCTTTTAGATACAAGTTGCTGTCTGACTGCGTACGCAGAAGAAGAAGAAGATAAAAGTTGTGGATGGTATCTTCTTCCAAAATGGTCTACCTCTCCCCCATTTTTCTCCATTTTACGGCAGGTCTCCTTTGTGCTGTCTATCCACCTTTTTCTTGGTCTACCTCTAGCCCTTCTTCCTGATGTCCTCCTGTAGAAAGTTTTGCACATTGAGACCGTTGTAGGTTATTTTCTTTGTCTCATTACTTAGGATCCATTATATTTTTAACTGTTGCTTGAACCTTTTACAGAATAATTACAAAAATAATATAGTATGAATCGTTTTGTTATTTTAATCACAAAAATAGGTCGTTTTCTAATTTTCTTCTTTGGTTTTCATCTTGAAAAGGACGTTGTGAAGTTGTGTTGTAGTTTACAGCAAGGCTGCAATATCTGTGCCTTTTAACCTGACACATCTGATTTCAGCTGGCGTTTTACCAGGTTTAACTTCCCTCTGCAATCTCTATCTCTTAGCCAATCTATACTAGTGACTAGTGCAGCCTGTTGTTAGGGTTGTTACTTGGAGACTGAATAGGGCCTTGGTCAGCTGTGGTTTGCTGACCCTGATGCAAGTAGTCAGCTATGAGTTGCTGGCTGCTGTCAGTCCATTTACTGTTGTTTCTTAGGCCCCATATTCATGTTTGATCACAACTATAAGAAATTAAATGTGGGTATATTTAAAAAATAGTACTCTCAGAACAATTTCTTTTCAGAGACTGAGATGGTACACTTTAATGATGAAACTGTGAAAAAAGAAGCCCAATTTGGAAAAATGCTAATAATTTATAACCAATGATAGAGAAAGAAGAGTAACGCCGGGTCAATGTCGAGTAAAACATACTGGCCGGACCCCTACCTCACTTCCATGTAGATCTCTCTGAAAACGAGCTGTTATTCTTGGCCGCCTGGCTAATAAGAGGAAAGATCAGTGTGATCCCCATAGGTGTGAGTGATACACAGATGAAGCCAAGCGAAGCATAACCGATCGGAGGACCATGATCCACCTTCAACGGCACATGGTTTGCGAGGAAAGTTATTTCAACCAGCCACTTCACCCCATTTTCAGGGAACACAAAGTCGTAAACTTACTGACTGTTGGCATTCACAGCAACAAACATAAGCAATGAAAGAGTGAAGCAATGAGAGTGAAGCAATGAAAGAGTGAAGCAATGAGAGTGAAGCAATGAGAGTGAAGCAATGAAAGAGTGAAGCAATGAAAGAGTGAAGCAATGAAAGAATGAAGCAATGAAAGAATGAAGCAATGAAAGAAGGAAGCAATGAAAGAATGAAGCAATGAAAGAGTGAAGCAATGAGAGTGAAGCAATGAGAGTGAAGCAATGAAAGAGTGAAGCAATGAAAGAGTGAAGCAATGAAAGAATGAAGCAATGAAAGAATGAAGCAATGAAAGAATGAAGCAATGAAAGAAGGAAGCAATGAAAGAATGAAGCAATGAAAGAATGAAGCAATGAAAGAAGGAAGCAATGAAAGAATGAAGCAATGAAAGAGTGAAGCAATGAAAGAGTGAAACAATGAAAGAGTGAAGCAATGAAACTTATAGCATAAAAAATCAAGGTTTTCCTGTATTTCTCCCAGTAGTACCAATTGTTCTCATACTATTGTATTGACTATTACTAGTGATGGATGAAATCAGGCATCAAGTTGTTGTTTGCGAATGCCCACAATGAGTAGGTTACTCTTATGTGTGCCCTGAAAAGGGCATTAAGTGACAGGTTGCAGTAGCTTTCCTCACATCCCGAGCGTGCTGATGAAGGTAGACAGGGTTCCTCCAGGTGGTTGTGCTATGCTTGGCTTCATCTACGTGTCGCTCACTACTACGGAAATCACGTCGAACTTCACCTTGTTAACCAGGCTAGTTCTCGACAACAGCTCATTTCAGGACGGCCAATGAGGAGGTCAGATGAGTGTCTTGGCCAGTATATTTCTCCTGAACCTGGCTAACATTCTCTGATCAGTGTATTTTGCCTGACCAGCCTCATCATCCCACCAGGCATCATAAAAATAATACATTTCTATGTTACTGTCACTTTTTCAACATTTCTTCTTCGTCTGCGTTCGTTCTCAATCTCTCGCTACCAAGCCCTGAATAGGGCTTTGCAAGTAGAAGGATGTAGGGAGAACAGAATGTGTTGTGTCACTAGCTTACAGCTTGACTGTGATATTTGCACCTTTTGGTCTGACACATCCGTCTTTGGCAGAGTTCCAAAATTTATTTAACTTAAAGAAATATAGATCAGTGTTTTAAAGTAAACTTCTTAGAAAAAAACTCATTTTTTCTGATTTTTAGGTTGAAATTTAATGAAGAGTTTTCCAACAATACAGGTGTCAACTGGAAAATTCTATTCAAACTACTTGGCTGTAGTACAGACATTTATAATTGCTGCAGAAATAATAAACAACACAACAAACAAATGCTAGCAGGTTGTATTTCTTACATGTGCAATGTCAGTTCTGCAAGCCATCAAGTATGATAAACTGACAGTTTAAAGGGGTGAACTATAAAGCAACAAAAGGATACAATCACACTGTGACATACCAGAAAATGAGAGATAGAGGGGACAAGTTAGCCAAGGAAGAAGCAACACAAAAACAAAAAGAACAAACAATTGCCGGCCAGGAAAATAAAACCCTTATCCAAGCCATAAGGAAAGTTGGCCAGACAAGAAATAACTATCACTGCTTTGATCGAACAGAGCAAAGGATCGTGTTCCACAGCAGAACAGACAACCGAACATATCCTACAAAACTGCTATATGCTTAGGCAATTGCGTACTGTGCACTGGCCCACAGAGACGAATCTTCACACAAAACTGTTTAGAATCCTTGAAGAACTCCCCACCACAGCAACTTTTATCCAGAGAAATGGACTTCATGTGTAGACAGAATACAAAAAATGTGACGAACGTAAAGAAATAGATAGAAGAATACTATAAAATAGTGAAACTATGATGCTATCAGTAGAGAAATAAGAAGCAGAAACAGTTTTAAAGTTGAAAGAAACATTTGTCAAGAAAAAAAGTAATGCAATATTTTATCAAGCATTAAATAAATTCTATTCATAATACTTTGTTACGGGGCACACTAACAACCTCCTAGGTTATAGAAAAAGAACAAGAATAATACATGCTTTTATATGGCGTGACCAGTGGGCCACAAAACGTGTCCTCTTGTGGGACTCGAGCAGGAAGGAAATTAAAACCTATGGGCCACAGTTTATTGTTCAGGAAGGAAATATAATTTGTTATATACTCTAGTAATAGTAATAGTTGCCATTACAAGTATAGACGGTGACAGCATCATACTTCTGCTGCAAGATGTGTTCTCATATGGCTCTTGGGACCAATCCTGGCACAGCAGACTCTGCCACACCCACGGCACTCATGGGAGGAATCTGTCATGGAGTCATTGTTCGTTTTGCTTTTTCAGACGACACGCCTACTCTGAGCCTCCACAATGGAGTTTCACTCTGCAATCTGAGCACCTTTAGTGATGCAAACGCGCCAGGTAGAACAGTTCTGTGCAAGCAACTCCCTGTAGGTGACATCAATGCTGAAGGTTTTCAGAGAAACCTTAAAGAAATCTCTGTAGCATTTCTTCTGAACTTCTAATGGGCGTCTATCTAATCGGAGCTCACCGCATAACAGGTGCTTCAGGATGCGCTAATCAGCCACTTGTAAACAGTCCCTTCCATCTTATGTTAACTATTTGCAGAATCGTATGCATTCTCAACTTGTTAGTCTTACTAAGAATTTCAAAGTTCGGCACTTTGTCCTGCCACCCAATCCTGAGCAGCCTATGCAGACATCTTAATTGACAACTATTTGACTGTCTGATGTGTCTGCTATACACTGTCCATGTTTTGAGGGCATGAAGCAGAGGGGTTAACACTACAGCACGATACACCACTTAAGTAACAACAGAGTTGTACATTACATTGCAATTTCAAGATCAGTACTGTTCTGTCAGTGATTGATATCATTGTGATCTGAGCAGACCCAATGATACTCAGTCATTCTTAGAAAATGGTGAAGAGTGTCGATACTGATGGTTTCTGTAGTTCACTGGTTGTACACACTCCTGCTCCGTCCTGTCAAGAACCCCTCTCTGCTGAACCCATGTATGATTTCAAAATCTTGCAATCTGTGTATCGTTGGTTCATCAACTGCAATGTCTTCATCCAAATAGTGGTTGTTGATCAACTTCAAAATGTCACCTCTATCCATTGTTAGTGTCTCCACTTTGGGGTCCCTGAGGACAGGATGTCGGCCCTTTCATTCCTGCAAACCCCAGCATGGCCAAGATAGTAAACCCATACAAGTTCCCAGAGGGTCGAAACCTCTATGTTCACTATCCACTCATGCCACAGGCAGCATTTCTGCACCTTTCAAAGCAAGGATTGAGTCAGAGACGATGACGACCCTCATTAAAGAGGTCCCAGATAGCCACATCACAGACGAAGTCCCTACTTTGATCTCCATACTGATACTGGATATTGTTGTCAGGTATGCACATCTCTTCTCTGCATCAACCCTGCCTCTCACTCTAGCAGAGAGCCCCCACAGTGACAGAGAGCAGTGTGCTATATAAAGTGAATGTAAAAGAAACACAAAAGAGCACAAAGTAGAATTAATACACATTTTAAAATTTGGCATTCTTTATCTGTACTTTTGAAATAGGTACAATAAGAAGGGAGGAGCTGCTAAGCTCACTGATGTTCAGATTGAAATGTTAACCGGATATTATCCAGTTCCTGATGATTTAGTGAAGGTATGAGTATGGATCATTTTTTAGCTTTAAATTTACTATTATTTCATTTTCCCTGTTCTACTTTCACCGTTTACTTTTTTAAGTTTTCCATCCACTTATGCTGCTAAGTGTCTTATCAACTGAAATTTCTTCTCTTGACCAAATGCATTTAATTGATTATTGTGCTGTTTTAGGGTTTCTCTAATATTTATTCATCTACAATGAAGACTTCCTTTTGTATTGTAACAAGTTTGTATTTTGATAACAGTGGCTAGTGGTTGTTGATAAGGATCAATTCTAATTAGGGGGACAGTCTTACTTTTTTGTTTAGCTCAAAATTTCTTTGACACATTTGTATTGCACATTAACCCTCTTAATGATAATAAATTCTACAAGATAAGGTACCTTCATTTTTGTTTTGCCATTTTAATTTTGTTTACAAAGTGCATGATTTCATACAATAGCAGATCAACTGTTACTTGTTAGTGGATACCATAACTCCAAGATATGGTTATGTTTCATTAGACATGGTGAGAAGGAGCGATCTTCTTTCTACGTATCCATTGTTGCTTTTAATCTATGCTATTGCAGAATTTTGTTATACTGTCAGTCCATTTTTTTCTTGGTCTTTTTCTTGTTCTGAAGTTCTGCTGTCTAGTATATTAGGCTTAGATGAAGTATTCTTGTAATATCTTCAAACTTTTCCTTTCTCTATCAGTCATTACATGATTACTAGTCCCATACAAATGTTTCTTAAACACACCTACTCTTATAAGGTCTGTAAGAAACAAACAAGAAGCCAAGCAGAATGTGAAAGAATAGTTTACAGTGATAAAAGTAGAATAGGCAGAGCCAATGGGGGCTGAAAATGGGTTCAATGGAGCTTTGTATTATGGAAATCTTTGATATGATGTCTTTACCAGTGAGCATTTGACATTGCAATAATGATATTGATTGCAGGAAAGTACACTTATTCGTAAATTATTACTTTTTAAAATTAAAATTTAAACAGAGCAAGGTACATACAAATATGTTATCATAGGCATCTCAGTCTTTGCAGAACATGTGCATGGCACCCTGTGAGTAGCCTCTGAGGGCACAATTCTGGGCACTGAATATGGAGACCCTGGGTTGTTGAAACTGCAGGATCCCTCTTTCGGCCTCGCTGGTTTAATCCAAAGGAATGCAAAGCATGGTAATTTGACACCAGTTCAGCTGCAGGAGCTGCCAGAATGAGTTTGCGAAATTTTTAAACCATCCGCCTTAGGGGCTACCACTCCAGATTTACTGTCTGGGTTTACTCCCATAGCCCTACCCTTCCCGAGGTTTCCATAAGGCAGCGGAGTCGTTCCCCGCAGATAATAGTTACTTGAAACATCCAATGATACTCTCATCGTCCAAGACTAGCCAGCACTCCTGGTACTTTTGGGTTTAAAATCAGAGTTCCTCCTCTCCTAGGCGAACTGCCTAAACAGGCTAATGAGCTTCATCTACCCGGGTTTAAAGTCAGAGTTTACCTTCTCTTAAAATGGCTGCCAACCAAGGCTAATGAACCCAATCTGACTGCCCAGTTATACCGCCGGGTACTCGGTCACGTCCCACAGCAGGCTCGAAAGAAACAGGGGGCCGCTCATGAAGGTTCTGCTGGGGACACAATAATGTAGGAGAGGCCATTGTCATGGAAGATCCTGAATGGCAAGCCGAACAGTGAATCCAGCGGTGATCTTTACACCTGTAAAGGAGAGGCTATATCAGATGTTTCATTTTCCTTTAACGAGCTGGACGTCCAGCCCAGATCTCGCTATCCCCCAGTTACAATATATTATGTGTTTGAAATATTTTTATTTTCAGATCACGGTAAACACAAATGTGAGGCATGCTGTATTTGATGAAGTCACAGGAATTCTGAGTGTTCAGTTTGCTAAGGTATGCTAATTATCACAAATATGCTATTCATTGTTATTGTTGTTTAAATTGTATATAATAGAGATACTTAACTTCACTTCTTTATATTGGTTTAGAAGACTAGGCAAAGTCTGTATACATCCAGTTTCTATCACTCTTCTTCTTCGTACGCTGTCAGACGTCAACCTTTATTTTTTAGAAAAAAGCAGCGGTCATCCTGAGGCTGTCGACACTGCCATAGAGCTTGTCTAGTGTTGCCACTGGTGATGGCCACATGTGCTTTTTCTGGTCCTCGTATTTCGGGCAGTTTTGCAGCAGATGTTCAGCGGTCATTTTTCCGGTACCACAACTGCATTCGTCAGTGCCACCTATCTTCAGTTTATTGAATAGGTGGTACCTCAGTCTGTTGTGGCCTGTGCGGAGTCTGAAGACCACGACCTGCTCTCTTCTGTTCAATTGGTAATAGGCATAATTTTTTGTGTAGCCAGTATGTTCTGTTTCCCATTTGGCCAAGTATCTGGCTCTAATAAGCCTTTTGGACTCTTCGTAGGTCACACTAGAATCTGGTTGTGGTAGTCTTGCACCTTCTGTTGCCAGTCTGGTTTCCTCCTCGTTGCCTTGGATGTTACAATGGGATGGAACCCACTGTACCACTACTCTTTTTGGTGTGGTCTGCTGGCATAGTTGACAGAGTACTGCTCTTAAATCATTAGGTTCAGTATTTTTCTGGCTTTTTAGTGCTGTATCTACGGCCAGGGCATCTGTAAACAGGACTATATGGCTTTCATTTCTTTTGGCCCCTGTCAGCACTGCTTCTGCTGCAGCCCTCAGTGCCTCTGCTCTGAAATTGCTTGAGTATTTTCCAGTTGCCACTGACAGTGTTATTTTTTTTCCATTTGGTAGGCTCAGGAATACCCCTGCCCCTCCGTTCTGTGTTGTGTTTGTTACAGAACCCTCGGTGTATGCATGGGTCCAGTCCATGCTTGGGTAATTTTTCGTTATGTACCTCAGGGTTATGTCTCTTCTTTCTTTTTCAGTCTGGCTGTTCTTGTTTCCAATACCTGGTATATTTTCTGCCACCACCGGAAATATATGCTGCTTCCAGGTAGGTTTGCATACAGTAGGGATGAGCTTTGGTGTTGTTAATGTGTTCATAGGGTCTTCGCTCATCCTTGCTTTGGCTATTTCTGCAAAGTTTCTCCGCTTTAGTTTCCCATTTCCAAATCTATTTAGTCTCTGGTGCATTTGATGGTCTGTCAGTCTTCTGAGTTTCTCTGCTTGCTGCTGGGCTTTGCAGTCTCTTCTGTCGGTCATGGATTGCAGATTTGTAATCTTTTCAAGTTCTACAATTGGCGTTGACTTCATGCCTCCTGTTATAACTCTCATGGCTTGGTTTGGGAGTTTGCTAATTTTATCAAAGTCGCCTTTGCTGCTGTTGTCCATGCCACAATGCCATACTCGGGGAACTGGTCTCACTCTTCCAGTGTACAGTTTCTTTAGTATACTTTCGTCAGCTCCCCAGCTTGTGCCAGCAAGTTTCCTTATGATTGCCATTCTTTCTCTGGGTCTCATTCGGTTTCTCTCGATCTGACTTTTCCATGTCATGCGCCAATCAAATGTGACTCCCAGGTAGTTTGGGTTATCGTTTGGCCGCAGATATTTGCCGTTAAGACTTATTTTGGTGTTTTGGGATTTGTTTGAAAGCGAGAATATCGTACATGTTGTTTTTCCTCATTTATTTTGACCAGCCATGAGTTCGCCCACTCCTCTAGCGATGTTAGGGCCGTCTGTATCCAATTTCTTGCTATGGTGAGATTCTTTTCAGAGGTCCACATAGCCAGATCGTCTGCAAACATTGAGCTATGGACTCTCCTTGGTATATTCTCTGTGATGTCGTTTATATATACCAGGAAGAGTGTGGGTGACAGTACTCCCCCTTGGGGTACTCCCTGCTCGAGTGTCACCTTTTTGCTCATCTGCCCTTGTACTTGGACTCTGGCCGTTCTTTGTTTGTGGTAGTGGTTGATCCACTTGTACATTTTCCCACAAACGTCACTTCTTCTTAGCTTGACTCTAAGTCCGTCTTTCCAGACTTTGTCAAATGCCTTTTCCAGATCCACCCAAACAGCTACTGTGTGTTTCTGTGGAATTTGATCTAAATCAGACCTAAATATATCCACCACTGCTTTAGATGAGGCACCTCTGCATAGTTTTGTGTTGAGCGCAAATTTTGAAATTATGGATTCTATATCATTATCCAAATCATTTATATATATATCAAGAACAAAATTGGTCCCAACACCGAGTTACTGGGACACTCCACATTTTACCTTGGACCAGAGTTCTTATTTATGCTTACTCTCTGCCTTCTTCCCATTAATCAATTTTCTATCCATTTGGCAACTTCATCACCCATTCCATGTTTATTCAACTTTCTAAACAGTCTTTGATGCAGTATTCTTTCAATAAAGCACGATCTCCCTTTAATAAACTCATGCTAGCTATTACTGATTAGACTAGATTTGTCCAAGTACGTTACAATGGTTTTTTTTATTATTGACTCCAAAATTGTACAGACTAATTTGCAAGATCTGATTTTTTGCTAATTTTTCACACTCCTGCATTTTTTCAATCCCCTGCACTGATTTATAAAAGTACACTTTTGATACTCCATAAAATCAAACAACGAGACTAACTTGAGTAACTTCTCTTCTTATAATGATCACTAGGAAAACAACCTATTCACCATTTTATTCCAAAATCAAATATTGGGTCTTTGTCTGTGTTTTTCTCGTTTGTTTAGTCTTTGATAGCGTCTATTTAGGTTAGATGGTACGTTGCTGTCTATTTTTGTTCTCACATAAAACTGCTCTTTAACCGTGACAGTATTTTTACTTTGACCTTTGCTGTGAAAGTTCAAAGACAGTTTTTTTGTTTGATTGTGTAGTATGCATAATTGTGTTAAATAGGTTGTACAGAGTAGAATGTGGTGAGCAGGCCGGATAACTTTTGACAGTTTGCACAGAGGTATACTCTGGAAATTACTGAGGCTCTATGAAATTCCTCAAAAGCTCACAAACATAATTAGGCAGACATATGAAAGTATGCAATGTAGAGTTATACACGAAGAACAACTCATAGAGCCATTCAAAATTAACTCAGGGGTATGACAGGGTTGCCTACTGTTGCCTTTCCTGTTCATCCTAGCAGTGGACTGGAATATGAAAGTAACAACAAATAAGAGAAATGGAATCCAGTGGACCTTGAATAGACAGCTGGAGGACCTGGATTTTGCAGATGATATAGCTCTTCTGTCCCACAGCTAAAGCCAAATGCAAAGGAAACTGGATAGACTGGATTAAAACCTCTAAACAAGTCGGTTTGAAAATCCATGAGGAAAAGACAAAATTATTAGGATCAATGCAGTAAACACAGAACCAATCAGGTTGAGAGGAACGCCACTGGAAGAGGTAGAGGACTTTACATACCTAGGAAGTATCATCAACAAGAAAGGAGGGACAGACGAGAATATAAAAACAGGGATACTAAAAGCAAGAGTTGCATTCGGAATGTTGAAAACCCTATGTTTTGTCAACAGATGCCTGAGAACGATTCTTGGTATAAAATGGTTTGACAAAGTTACGAATGACAAACTGTGGGAGAGAGCGGGACAAGGTAAATTGGAACAAGAAATCTTAGAAAGAAAGTGGAGATGGATGGGTCATACATTAAGAAAGCCGTAGGCCAGTATCACCAGGCAATCCCTGTCATAGAACCCCCAGGGAAGGATAGGCATAGGCAGACCAAGCAATACATGGAGACGAGATCTGGAGGCTTGGTGAAAAAAACAGGAAAAAGCTGGAAGGAAGTGGAAAAGATTGAACAGGACAGAGCTGCTTGGCGAGGGTTGGTTGATGGCTTATGCACCCCTGGGTGATAGAAGGCGAAAGAGAGGCCGGATAACAGATGGACACGTGGCGTGATGTCATGGTAGCCCTACAACTTCAGATGCCCACGCAGGCGACCAAGGTTGAGATGAACATATGTCCAGAAGAAGGACTTGGGTCCAACAATGGTGCACCAAGGCAGAGAGTGAAACGAGTTTACTCAACGTTTGGCTATCTGGCATCATACCCATTAGCCTGATTGAATACCAGGATTTAGAGAGATTAGAGATTTAGAGAGTAGAAGTGGTTGAAAATAAACAATCATGCCAGAAATTCCAATACTGGAGTTCACATGGAAATTTATAGGGTTAGCTAATAAAGGCCCCTTGCCTATACAGTCACCACACAGTAGGCTAGGTTTTCATTTTACCTCTTGTAGAAAATGTACCTAAGTTAATGGTAAAAGCTTGGGTATACTTTGTCAAGAGACATGCATCCTAACCACTGGAAATTTAAAAAACAAAAATTTTAATTTCTTTAGCCTGATTGTAAAATAATTTCTTTAGTCTTACATTACACAATTTTCTCATTTTGTTTATTATAATTGCTGTTGAATAATACTGTCTGAAATATTTCAGATCCCTTGTAAAAAACAAATCTGTGTGACCTTCAGAGCTGTAGCTAAAGACATAGTTGGTCGACTAATGCCAGCCATTATAGAAGTCAAGACAGATGGAGCAGCTGGTAATCGATGTGTATCAAATATATGTGCATATCTAAATGTGTGTGTGTGTGTTTGTTTGTTGTATGTTGTGTGTGTGTGTGTGCGTGTGTTTGTTTGTTGTGTGTGTGTGTGTGTGTTTGTTTGTTGTGTGTGTGTGTGCGTGCGCGTGTGGTTAGACGACAAAGGCCCATCGCGCTAACCATCCATGAACATCGTGACTGACTTAGTTCCAGGTTGCATGCAATGAGGATGATGACTTTCCAATTTGAACTAAACTAGCCATGTGGTGTTTGGATGGTTACAGGGACGATACCATAATGCGGAGGTGTCTTTTCCCATCCTTGATGTCTAATGGCCTACTTTAAGATCATTAGGTAAAGACGTTCTCGACAAGGCGGACTACCTGTCGAAATAGGACCAAACGACAATGGTTTAACATAGTGAATATGCTTTCCAGGTCTTTGAGACCTGGTTATACCAATGAATTGCAATAATGCTCTTCTAGCTGTGCAAATGGAAGGCTTCAATATACTTCTGATCGCATTGCAGAATAGCTCAGAAAAATTTATATATCACACCACAATACCCCATTAAGTTTTGTAGATTGGTTCTGTAATAGCTGAGAGATAAATTATACTTATACCAAATGCCATTCATATCAATCACACTACTTTTCCCATCATGTTGCCATTTGCCTGCAGGGTGGTGTTGTTGTTTGCGAATGTCCACAATGAATAGGTCCCTTTTTTTGTGCGCCCTGAAAAAGACGTTAAGGCTTGGTAGGTTACAGAAGCTTTCCTCACATCCCGAGCACGCTGATGAAGGTAGACCATGGTCCTCCAGGCGGTTGTGCTATGCTTGGCTTCATCTGCGTGTCACTCACTGCTACGGGGGATTCACATCGATATCTCACCTTGTTAAGCCAGGCTGCCATGAAAACAGCCCGTTTCCAGGGAGGGCTACAAGAAAGTCGAGGTGAGGGTATTGGTCAGTATGTTTTGCCTGACCCTGACTAGCATGTCTGATCAGTATATTTTGCCTGACCAGAAGTTAGTCTTCCTCCCCAACCCTTGTATTAAAATGACAAAAAATAAGGCAATGTGCTGAATTGAAATCTGATAATGTTATTGTCCATCGCAAAGCGATGATGGCCACAATATCAGACGGTTTTGTCTTAATAATGTGATGTACGCAGTATTTGGATTATAGTGAGGAAGAATATGCACTAGACATCAATCTCACTCTTATCTTGAGTTACCATGGATCAGTGACAAGACTATTGGTCCAGGTGACTGGAGGTAACAGGAAATCTGATAATAAACCAACAAATAAACACATTGTTAATGGCAGTATATATAAAAGGATTATCAGAATGGTTTGCAAGAGCTCAGGTGCAGTACCAGTTTTACAACATTCAAATTGCATCTTTATTTTATGTTTCTAATTAGCTTTATTTACTGTGAATCTGTCTCAGCTCCCCAGTGTGTCCAATCCTATGATCCACCACCTGATCAAGTAATCCTGCCAGTGTTCTGCTCTGATAGCAATAACATTAACAAAGGGGAATGTAAATGTCTTTCTGGTGAGTACATAATTTGTAAAACCATGTTTGTTTCCTTGCTAATATGTTCCTTATTTTTCTTCACAATTCTATTACTTTATTTGCTCCTCTGTTAGTTTAAAAGTTATACATAAATATCATGTCACAAACGTAGAAATACGACAGAGAGTTGAAGACGCTATTGGTTCTTTTGAAGATCTGTTCACAACAATCAAAAGACGAAAGATGGCCTGGTACGGGCACGTCGCGAGATCCAACGGAATTACCAACTCAATACTCTTTTTTTCTGCACCAGGACAGAGAGGGCGAGGACGCCCAAGGAAGAGATGGGTAAACAACATCACTGAGTGGTCAAGCCTTTGTCCCGGTGAGATACGATAGGCGGCGGCAGACAGAGAAGGATGGTTTGGGATTTTGGGAGTGTTTTCAAGCATGCCTCAACAACTTGATGGGTTATGGGATGAACTGAACAACTGTTAGCTTCCATTTCCTCCTGTGTTCCCTTTTTTCTTCTTTCTACCACTTCAATTAGATTTACATGCTTAAAGTAGATTTTTTAAGGTATCAGACTTTTGGATAAGTTTAGTCTTTCTTTCGCTTTTGCTGTCAGATGTCATGAAAAAATGTAGATCTTATACTCATGCAGAACTGTGGTCTAAGTTCTTGTTTTTCAGAATGTTATTATTAATTTGCATCCAATTTCTTTTTAGGTGTCATTAAATATGTCTACTTTGCTGTTTGATGACATAGATCTGTGAATATCAGTTTTATCTTATCCAATAGCAATTTTTTACAAATTGAAAATCCACTAGTGGCTTGCAAAGTGTCCGTGGCTTGCAAAGTGTCCAAAATATCTTTCAAGACTACTTTAGTGACCCATGATATAAAACCACAAAATACTTCACCCATCTTAGCAATCCGCTATTTTTCTTTCATAATATGTGACTACAATATGAGGTCAGATTTTGAAGAACTTTTTTGGACATCTACTGATCCAAAAGCTAAACCTAACACAGATAATTTTTGGGATAGTTTTTGGTCTGGCTAAATGCCAAATTATGTCCTTCTTTGTAGTTGATGCAACATACCATTCTTCATGTCCCATTTCTCATGTACCATTCTTCATGTCCCACTCCTCACATACTACTCTTCATCTCCCACTCCTCACGTACCACTCTTCATGTCCCACTCCTCACATACCACTCTTCATCTCCCACTCCTCACGTACCACCCTTCATCTCCCACTCCTCACGTACCACTCTTCATGTCCCACTCCTCACGTACCACTCTTCATGTCCCACTCCTCACATACCACTCTTCATGTCCCACTCCTCACGTACCACCCTTCATGTCCCACTCCTCACGTACCACCCTTCATGTCCCACTCCTCACGTACCACCCTCCATGTCCCACTCCTCACGTACCACTCTTCATGTCCCACTCCTCACGTACCACCCTTCATGTCCCACTCCTCACATACCACCCTTCATCTCCCACTCCTCACGTACCACCCTTCATCTCTGTACCACTCTTTATGTGATGTTGTTTACACCAACTTCCTGATGTCATATTTCTTTGAGTGGCTCCCCTTTGATGCACCATGTATCATCATCATGTGGCATGTCCTTTATAGAATGTCGCTCTCATCACAGTTCGTCTGAAGGAAACTTGTTCCCTTGCCAAAACTCCAGCTTCCGCCACAGTCATACTCAGACATTCCTGGATATCTTGGTGCCATCGTCTTCTTGGTCTACTCCTTCCTCTTTTGCCTGGCACCATGCCTTCCATCACCGTTCTCTCAAGACCGTTGTGTCTCTTGATGTGACCAAAGTATTTACATTTTCTAGCCAAAATGGAATTGATAAACCAGTTCTCCTTTATGCTCAACTCTTGCTGAATGTCTACATTTGTCTTTTTCTCTGTCCAGGGTATTCTGAGAATCTTTCTGTAATATTTTGACTCGAAGGATTCGATTCTTTGTCTGGGAGTTTTGGTGATCGTCCATGATTCGCAGCCAGAAGCTGCCACAGGAAAAACACAGGCTCTCAAGACTTTTACTTTTATCATTTTGTTGGTGCTCTGCCATAATTTCTTCAGGCTGTTCAGTCTCTGCATTGCCATGCTAGTCTTCTTCTGATTTCTTTCAAGCAGTAGCCATTTTTGCCAATTCTGGAGCCCAGATATTCAAAATGCATGACCTGATCTATTTCCCCACCACCCACTGTAAATTTATGCTGACATTGTGTTTTGTCGGTGGTCATTATCTTTGTTGTATTTATGTTTATCAACAGGTTTTGATCTTTATTGTGTCCATTTACAGCTGAAATTAGCTGCTCTAGCCCTATTGCACTTCTGGATAGTATCACTGTGTCATCTGCGTATTGTAACACTGGAATCTTGTAGCCGCCAATCTTAAATGGATCTAAACTTTCAATGTTCTCATCTTCTCGAACATTACTCATTATACATTCTGCATATATGTTGTATAGATAAGGTGAGAGGATACATCCCTGTCTTACTCCCTTTTGTACCGCAAACCAACCTGATGTTTGCCCAGATACTCGGACAGCATATATAGAGGCATGAAAATAAAAAACATATTAAAAATATTTGGACATACAAAACATAGCTCATAAAGTAAATAGAACAGTAAAAATTGACTTTGAAAAGAAAACTTTTCCAAAAGATCAAGACTGGTAGCAAGAGCTTAATTTCTTATGTTAGAAATAAACAGAATGAATGTCAAAGTAGGTCCACTGAAAGATGGTACAGGTAAAATAATAACTTAACTTAACTTCTTTAAACTGGTTTAGAAGACTGCAGAGTCTGTATGCAACCAGTTTCATTTACATTTCCTTGCTCTAAAATCTATCTGCATCCAATCTATTCTTAAATGCATTAATTGTGCCTGTCTCCGCTACTTCCTGTGGCAATGCATTCCAAGCATTCACCACACTGACTAAAAAAATATTTCCTAATATCTAATCTGGACCTTCTTAGTTATTAGTTCTTAGTCGACCAGTACTTCTGCAGGGGCAGATGCACCTGTGCAGGCCTCAGTTCTAGTATGAGCTGGATGTAGCTGGGAGAAGGATTTCCTGCTTAGCGGGCTAGGCTTGAGCAGCTTAATACTCCACTACATTGGGACAATTGCTTATGGAGGGTGGTTAACCGATGAGCGAGCTCATCTCAATAGACTCAAACACTAGAGCAAAGTAGACCCGCAGCCTGTTAGGCACATCTAAAGTAAAGTAAAAAACCACCTAACCATGGCCGGTGTTATGCCATGTCACACAGTTAGTCACCTCTTAGAACAAGCTCTCTGTAAAGCAGTGGTGCTATTCTTGTCCTTGTCACACACAAAAACCTCGGCAGACCATCCGGGTAAATCTGGACCTTTCTTTAGTTAATTTGTAGCTATGCCCTCTTGTTCTTGTAGGTGGTTGCATTTTGAAAAACTTGTTTTAGTCTAATTTATCCTTTCCTTTTATTATCTTATAAACCTGTATTAAGTCACCTACGGAAGAATATCGTTCCTGCTATTCTACTCAATCAGCACTTTGGCTCAGTCTACACAAAAGAAGACTGTTCCAAGATCTAAGAGCCCTTAAATATTTTCCAAAGGGACATGGATACAGTGGGATTGTGGTTGTTGTGAAAGCCCACAATGAGTAAGTTTACTGCTTTGTGCACCCTGAAAAGGATGTTGACTGGCAGGTTGTAGTAGCTTTCTTTACATCCCAAGTGTCCTGATGAAGGTGGACCAAGGTCCTCAAGGTGGTTGTGCTATGCTTGGCTTTATCTGTGTGTTGCTCATTACTATGGGGATCATGTCAATCCCCCACTTCCGTGCAGAGGGATTAAGATCAATCTGCATTACCGAATATGGTTTTTAAACAATTGGAGGGTTTGAAAGTGGATAAATGTCTGGGGCAAGATGATATTCATCCAAGATTGCTGCGTGCAATTTAAGACCAGTTAGCAAAACCATTAGCTATATTATATCCTCAAACACTTAAAAAGGGTATTGTTTCAGTGGATTGAAAAGATGCAGAAGTGATCCCTTGTTAAAAAAATGCAAACATTTAGATCCAGAAAATTCTCGACCAGTAAGTTTACCAAGCATAGTCTGTACAATTTTGCAGCCAATAATCAAAGAAAACATTGAAATATACTTGGAGAAATTTGATCTAATCAGAAAAAGCCACAATGAGATTACTAAAAGGAGATCATGCTTAACCAATGTATTATAATTCATAACGTCATTATACTGGAATAGAAGACTATGCAGAGTCTGTAGACAACCAGTTTCTTTTACTTGTCTTATTTTTTCTGTAATCCCAAGAGGTCATAGGGGCATCACTCAGATTGTGAGCAATGTGTCATGGGCATGTTGCTAACCGGAAAGGGCTCATTCTCTCCTGCGAGCAATATTTGTGTCTATTATAGGCCTATGTGTACATTTCCTACTCACACAAAACAAGACATTCCCTAGTGGTAATGACTATCAACTTAAACTGTATTGTATCTCTGTCTTTTCCTTTTTTTGTGATTTGTTAGCTGTTTTTGTTTGTGTTATTGATGAGGTCATTGAGGCCTTAAGTTTGTTTTAATTTTAATTTTGTCCTAGTGCAGTCTCTAAGCCATTACATACATATGTTTTAATCGACTTTGACCTTCAGTACTGACGCACCTTCATTTACATGATTCTTGATTCTAGGAGCCAACATCATCACACAGAGGACATTCCCATAAGTACTCCGTTCTCCGTCCAAGCAGACAGCCAAGCGTATATATACTCAGAGTCCCAGTCAGGTCTTGATTTCGTGTTCTTCGGATTTTTCCAGACAGGGCACACTTTCTCCCCTCTCCCCTAGTAACTCCCAAATCAATCATCCTCTGCACATATGCGCTTTCGCGACCCTCTGTCTCTTCATCATTCTGTAGACTGTCCATGACTGCCCTTATAAACTCAACTCTCGTCATCACATCGTCGTTCACCACAGCTTGTCCCACCACTACACCAGCTCTTTCGTTGCCCCAGACACATGCATGTCCCGGGCAGTAGATCCATGTAACTTTGATTTACTTATTTGTATGTAATCCAAATGACATATAAGAATAACAGAATGAATAACTCATTCTTCTATGTAACAGTGGAAGTAGGAGACTAAACCTTCAATATGTGTGTTTTGTTTGCTTAGGTCTATGCAGCAAGTGCATACAGAACAAGCAAGGAAGCATTAGGGACATGGTCAAGAAACTTTATCATCAGTCAAAAATTTGTGAGTCTAGATTTGTGATTATTTTAACTAGGAATTTGTGAGTTCAGGTTTGTGATTATCTAATTAAGAATTTGTGAGTAAATTGCTTACAATGTAAGAAGGGCAATGGAATTAAGTAGGTAACAAATACAGACAAAATAAAATATTATGTTAGAAGGTGAACAAAAGCATGACAAATTAAAGAAAAGTGAATCAGATTTGTTAAATGGTTTTTGTTAAACGTTTGCCTCTCTGTATTCTACTGGCGGAGGCCCGGCTTATTCCACCCTGAGCCATAGTCTTTAGGCGATAACAGGATGTATTAACCAATGCATGGATGCATGTGTGCATCTTTATGTACCTATGCTAGTTAGGGTGATCTCAGAGGTCAACCCAACCAAAGTGTAATGTAAGGGCCTCACCCTGAGGGTGCATGTTAGAGTTGTTAAAGAGTGTGTGAATGAGCTGGAAGATGTATCTGCAAGTAGGAGGTAAGTATTGCTAAATGGTATCAGATAAAGGTGTGGAAGTAGTTTAAAGTGATCTGGAGGTAAGTTGTCCGCCTCGGGTGCCGGAGCTCACGGGTTCAAATCACTGTGGAGAATGAGAATTTTTTCATGTGGATCTTCTGGTAAAAAATTCCCCTGATCTCTGGGTAGTGAGATCGGATTCCTATGTTCAGTGTCGAACATGCTGAAAATTCCTTAGCAGTTGGAAATCGAAAAGAATAGGATTAACGGCCGCTGCCTGGACAAAATACAAGTTAAAAATCTACCCAAGTTATTTGTACCTTTGTGGTTTGTTAAGAGCAGCTTAGATGGCATCTAACTGGCTGTGGGTCTACTTAGCTTTAGTGTTTGAGTCTATTAAGATGGACTTGCACATCGGTTAAACCACCCTCCATGAAACTGGTTGTATACAGACTCTGTAGAGTCTCCTAAACCAGTATAAAGATGTTATGTTAAGTTAAAACATATTTATGTTAACATTATGTTTAGATCAGCTTTTATATACTTACATTCTTCCACTATGTTTTGTATTTACACACATTCACCTGTTGTTTGTACACAGGTAAAAATCTTGATACTTTTCAGCTACGAATTACATGTCTGTTGTATGCATGTCATTTTCTTCATCTCAGTCTACAAGCTTCAGATTACAGCCAACAAAATAGACCAATGGAAAGAATTGTATGCAACAGTTCTCTCCCCCATTAAAACTGGTAGGTAAAAATGACTGCCATATTTTTATAAACTTCTAACTGTACGTTTTTGTTAGTTGTTGTTTAGTACCATACAAAATGTTCCATTTATCTGGCCACTGAAGAATAAACATTTTCTTAACAATAATGTGTGCCTAAGATTCAGATGAAGACTGCAGCAAAGATGGTGCCTAACAGGCCATTGGTCTGATCTTTTTCTTGTGTTTTAGTTCATTATGAATGTTGCCTGGTCATGGATTTGCCAGGATTACCTGCCTCATGGCAACACAGTTAATGGGCTATATTATGCAGATCTCCTTACCAAACTAAGAAAGACTGTGACCAGAAAATGAGGGATACTGCGCTCAAATTCTGCCTTTGCTTCAAGACAGTAAGTCTTGACATAAAGCAAGGCTTGTGCTGCAAACAGCCAACAAATTGAATATTGAAATTCTTCCACACTCACCATATTCTCCGGATTTAGCTCCATCAGACTTTTTTCTTTTCCCAAAATTTAAAAAAACAGCTGAAAGGAAATCATTTTGACAGTGACGAAGATGTCACACTGGCTTGTGATAACTGGTTTAGTTCGAAAAATAGGTTACTTTATTCTGAAGGTCTTCTCAAGGTCATGTAGAGATGGCAGAAATGTATAAATTCAGGTGGTGGCTATATTGAGAAGGAATAAGCACTGTGCCAAATTTAAACTTTCTCCTCCTACTCCTTCATGGTCAGGGTAAAGACTTATGACAAGCCCCTTGTAAATGGCACCTAACTGGCTGTGGGTCTACCTAGCTCTAGTGTTTGAGTCTATTAAGATAGACTCACACATCGTTTAAACCACCCTACAAGAAAGTGGTTATATACAGACTCTGTAGGGTCTTCTAAACCAGTGTAAATACATTTAGTTAAGTCATTGATGCAGATCAGAGAAAGATAAAGCATGTGATAATCCTTCTTCTTAGACTTCTCTAGAAAAGTTAGCATCCTTCATCTTTATCTAAATGGTTTGTTCAGTCAGGAAGTACTTTATCCAGTTTTAGAGATTGGCGTGAATTCCCATCTTCATCAGGAAACCCCTCCTTCAAACCAAGTCGTAAGCCGGTTGCAAGTGAAAGAAGATGGACATAGTAAGCTTGTTCTTCTGAAAGCCATCATTTATTCTTTGGGTCTGTCTGAAAATCTGGTGCAATTGCAAATTCCAAAGCCTGCTTGTTCTTGACATGAGGTGTTAGATCTCTCAAGGAACCAATATAGGTATGTGTTTATTATTTTCTCCAACAATTTTATCCTTTGCATAATGCTAGGAGATGGGTCGATAGCTTTTAGTTTCATTGGAATTTTGTTGTTGTCAGTAATGGCACTATATATGCATTCCTTTGTGCTTTTGGAAGCTTTCTATTTCTCCATGTCCAATTGATTAATTTTAGAACTGCTTCTTTTTCACATGTCACCTTGGGAAGCAAAATTTCATTTTAAACATTTTCTAGGTTTAATGTGTTTTTGGAGGTTTTTTTGTGTGTTTGTGCTCGCCTTATATCTTTATTGCCCAAGGCAGTGTACATTGCACTGTGTTTTTATTTTGCACCTGTCGGCCCAGTTCATCCAACTTTGCATGCATTTTATGTAAAGATCTGCTTCCTTCTGCATTATCTAAGGTTTTGCTTCCCCGGGGTAACAGCCAGTGCTGCGATTGGGGAGCGAACCCAGCACCTTCGGATTGTGAGCCATATTACTTAACCACTAACCCACGCTGTCCCCATTTTCTAGGTTTGAGTTTCTTCAGGGCACATAGGAGCTCATTCAGGTTAAAGTCTACTTCAAATATGGAGACATTGGCTTGTGGAACTTGCGTTTGGCTTCTCAAGCAACACAATTGTTTCATTTCATGTCCTACTCTGTAAGTTTTCCCACTCTGTAAGTTTTCCTACTCTGTAAGTTTTCCTGCTCTGTAAGTTTTTCTGCTCTAAGTTTCCCTGCTCTGTAAGTTTTCCCGCTCTGTAAGTTTCCCTGCTCTGTAAGTTTTCCTGCTCTGTAAGTTTTCCTGCTCTGTAAGTTTTTCTGCTCTGTTAGTTTTCCCGCTCTGTAAGTTTTTTTGCTCTGTAAGTTTCCCTGTTCTGTAAGTTTTCCTGCTCTGTAAGTTTTCCTGCTCTGTAAGTTTTCCTGCTCTGTTCGTTAAGGCAAAGTAGTGGGTAAAGTAATCTACCATTTTTTGTATTTGTTGATTTGTCTTTCTCTATCTATTACTGACTGTAGCTTCACGCTCCTGTTTCCACGAAGACATAATATTGACCAATGACAAGGCCCTATTTTCATGTATTCTGCCCATTTTCATTTTTAGCGTTTTAAAATGTTAATTTTATTTAGGAGCATGTTTCATTGTATTGTATCTTTGCTTTCTGCACTTGTGTTGTCTCTACGATTATTTTTGGATTCTTTCTGTTGGATGTAGAGCTCTGTATTTCTTTATGCCAGGATGGTTTATATGACTTTCAACAGCTTCTTGGAATACATTGTGATGCTGTTTCTTTGATTGATTTTGCAACCTCTTCACAGAGTGTGGTTGTGTTTGTAAGAAGATGGTCTAATGTTTCTTGGAATAACCTCTATTTGCTTCACAGAAGTTGCACATTTTATGTTCTTATGGCTGTAATGAGTGGCTTATGATCACTTTCAATGTTGTCAAGAGCTTGAAAATAGCAAGAGCCTTAAGTCAGAAGAACAGGTAGTCAAGTCAGGTTAACTGAAAGGATAGTAGTGAGAGAGAGAGAGAGAAAGCGAGAGATAGAGTGAGTCCTGTATTGTAGCATTTGTATAGATTATAGATTCTGTGTTACAGACAAGTTGGTTGCATCGCATAACTTTTCTATTTATTATAATGTACTGCTGTGACTAATATAGCCCTACTGAGGTAAATGTCAATTGAAGACACCAGCAAGGAGGGATTTTTTATGTGTAGAGTCTCTTACAGGAGGGCCACATGAATATTGTTGCAATCTTATGGAGTTCTTCTTCTTCTTCTTCGTACTCTGTCAAATGTCAACCTGTATTTTTTCAAAGAAAGCAGCGGTCATCCTGAGGCTGTCGACACTGCCATAGAGCTTGTTTAGTGTTGCCACTGGTGATGGCCACATGTGCTTTCTCTGGTCCTCGTATGTCAGGCAGTTTTGCAGCAGAAGTTCAGTGGCCATTTTTCCGGTACCACAAGTGCATTCGTCAGTGCCACCTATCTTCAATTTATTGAATAGGTGGTACCTCAGTCTGTTGTGGCCTGTGCGGAGTCTGGAGACCACGACCTGCTCTCTTCTGTTCAACTGGTAATAGGCATCGATTTTTGTGTAGCCAGTATGTTCTGTCTCCCATTTGGCCATCTATCTGGCCCTAATAAGCCTTTTGGACTCTTCGTAGGTCACACTAGAATTTGGTTGTGGTAGTCTTGCACCTTCTTTTGCCAGTCTGTCTGCCTTCTCGTTGCTTTGGATGTTACAGTGGGATGGAACTCACTGTGCCACTACTCTTTTTGGTGCGGACTACTGGCATAGTTGACAGAGTACTGCTCTTAAATCATTAAGTTCAGTATTTTTCTGGCTTTTTAGTGCTGTGACTACGACCAGTACATCTGTAAAGACGACTATCTGGCTTTCATTGCTTTTGCCTGTCAGCATTGCTTCTACTGCAGCCCTCAGTGCCTCTGCCTCTGCTCTGAAATTGCTTGAGAATTTTCCAGTTGCCACTGACAGTGTTATTTTTCTACCATTTGGTAGGCTCAGGAATACCCCTGCCCCTCCCCCTCCGTTCTGTGTTGTGTTTGTTACAGAACCGTCGGTGTATGCATGGGTCCATTCCATGCTTGGGTAGTTTTCCGTTATATACCTCAGGGTTATGTCTTTTCTTTCTTTTTCAGTCTGGCTGTTCTTGTTTCCAATACCTGGTATATTTTCTACCACCTCGGGAATGATATGCTGCTTCCAGGTAGGCTTGCATACAGTAGGGATGGGCTTTGGTGTTGTTACAGTGTTCATATGGTCTTTGCTCATCTTTGCTTTGGCTATTTCTGCAAAGTTTCTCCGCTTTAGTTTCCCATTTCCAAATCTATTTAGTCTATGATGCATTGGATGGTCTGTCAGTCTTCTGAGTTTCTCTGCTTGCTGCTGGGCTCTGCAGTCTCTTCTGTCGGTCATGGATTGCAGATTTGTAATCTTTTCAAGTTTTACAATTGACGTTGACTTCATGCCTCCTGTTATAACTCTCATGGCTTGGTTTTGAAGTTTGCTAATTTTATCAAAGTTCGCCTTTGCTGCTGTTGTCCATGCCGCAATGCCATACTCGAGAACTGGTCTCACTCTTCCAGTGTACAGTTTCTTTAGTATTCTTTCGTCTGCTCCCCAGCTTGTGCCAGCAAGTTTCCTCATGATTGCCATTCTTTGTCTGGCTCTCATTTGGTTTCTCTCGATCTGACTTTTCCATGTCATGCGCCGATCAAATGTGACTCCCAAGTAGTTTGGGTTGTCGTTTGGCCGCAGGTATTTGCCGTTAAGACTTATTTTGGTGTTCTGGGGTTTATTTGAAAGCGAGAATATCGTACATGTTGTTTTTTCCTCATTTATTTTGACCAGCCATGAGTTTGCCCACTCCTCCAACGATGTTAGGGCTTGTTGCATCTGATTGCTTGCTACGGAGAGATTTTTTTCAGAGGTCCACATAGCCAGATCATCTGCTTACATGGAGCTGTGGACTCTACTTGGTATATTCTCTGTGATGTTGTTTATATACACCAGGAAAAGTGTGGGTGACAGTACCCCCCCTTGGAGTACTCCTTGCTCCAGTGTCACCTTTTTGCTCATTTGCCCTTGTACTTGAACTCTGGCTGTTCTGTTTTCGAGGTAGTGGCTGATCCATCTGTACATTTTCCCACAGACTTCACTTCTTCGTAGCTTGACTTTAAGTCCCTCTTTCCACACCTTGTCAAATGCCTTCTCTAGATCCACCCGAACCACTACTGCATGCTTTTTCTCTTGGTAAATATCCTCTATTTCCTGGGCTATGAGGGTGATCTGGTCCTCAGTGGATCTATGTTGTCTAAATCCTGCTTGCTGTGGAATTAGTATGTGTTTTTCTTCCAAGTGCCACTTCAGTCTGGTGTTTATCATACGCTCCATCAGTTTGCCTACACAGCTCAGTAGTATCCATTTGGATCTGCTCTATCTTTTTCTTTCTTTGGTACTGGTATAAGTACAGCATCTTTCCATGCCTGCGGTACAATTCCCCTTTTCCAGCTTTGGTTCAGGACTGATAGTAACTTCCTCTTTGCTGTTTGGCCCAACCCCATCATCATTTCGTTTGTTACCCTATCTTTTCTGGGCGATTTCTTTTTCTTTAAAGTTCTCATGGCCTCATCCATTTCATTCATTGTTAGTTTTGCCATCATGGGCTTCTCTGGTGCCATCTTGATGTTGTCGTGGCTCTTTTGTTCTTCACTAATGTCTGTGTGCCTGTCTGTAGGGACATCAATGTGGTTTGCTCTGGCATAATGTTCTATAAAGGCATTTGCTGCTTTTTTTCCAGTAAGCATGTTGTCGCCCTGCTTGATGGTAATTTGTTTATTTGATGGTGTTTTGTCATTCATGGCTCTGACTAACTTCCATAGTTTGTTCCCTTCTTTATCTAAATTGAGGCTATCTGTTTTGTTTTTCCAGCTGTCTCTTGTTATTTGGTTTAGTGTTCTTTTAAATTTCGCTGTGATGGCCTTGAGGGAGATATTTGCCTCCATAGATTGCTCTCTCTCTCTGCCATGTTCCTAGCATTTGAGACTTCATCCTCCGCTTTCTGCAGTTCATCATTCCAATATGGCTTGTAGTTTTTCCTTGCCCCTCTTGGGATGGTTTCGGTGGCTGCTTGCATTATTGCTTTGCTTAGGCTTTCCACCATAGGTTTCATATTGTTATTTCGTGTGTTGATAGTTTCACACAGTCCATCTGTCAGCATTGCAAATCTGTCCCAGTCGGCTCGTTTATAGTTCCAACGTGGGAGCGGTTTTATTTCCTGTGGGCCTACTTCTATATCAATTTCTAGCCTAATTGGCCTGTGGTTGCTACCTGCCAATTGGTTGAGCACCTGGCGGTCTATTGTGTGGTGAATATCCCCCGTGGAAAAGGCCAAATCTGGAGTGGAGGTGGTATGCCATGTTCTAGAATAGAAGCTAGGGCTGTCCTCTGGCCTATTGATAAGATAGAGATTTGTGTCTATCTCCCATTCTTCCACTTCATCACCTCTGTTGTCTGTGTCCAAATATCCCCATCTCTCCGAGTGGCTGTTGAAGTCTCCAACCACTAGGCAGCTGGAGTCCTTGATTTCCATACTCGAGAGCGACAGGTCTTTGTTGGGTGGGCCATACAGGTTGAAGATGCGGATCTTTGTTTCTTGTGTCATTATGTTAACGCCTACAATTTCTGCTTGTTATGGAGTTCAATGTAGATAAATGTACAGTCATCTACATGGGTAGATCAAATATGGAACATAATTACAGAATGGGTGAGAACAATATTAGAATGATAGAAAAGGAAAGGAACCTAGGGTGATAATAGATCATACAGGTAAGTGAGTGAGCAAGTTCGGATAGCAGTTAAAAAGGCAAATGCAATGTTAGGTATGATAACAAAAAATATTAAGCATAGGAGCATAGAAGCGATAGTCAAGCTGTATAAAGCATTAGTTAGACCTAGATTGGAGTACTGTATACAGGTGGGGAGTCCTTATCGAAGAGGAGATATAAACATGCTGGAAAGGATACAAAAAAATAGCAACAAAGCTGATAGTGGGATTACAGTTATGAGGAAAGACTTAGAAAAACCGACCTACAGTGTTTAGAAAAGAGAAGAATTCATGGTGACACAGGTTTATAAGATAATCAAGGAAAAGAATAAATTAAAATATAACAAGTTATTCAAAATTCAATCACCTACAAGAACAATGGTGCAATGGTATGGCTACAAATTAACTAAAGGAAGGTCCAGATTAGATATTAGGAAATATCATTTTAGGCAGAGAGTGGTGAATGCTTGGAATGCATTGCCACAGGAAGTAGTAGAGGCAGGGATAGTTAATGCATTTAAGAATAGATTGGATGCACATAGCTTTTAGAGCAAGGAAATGTAAAAGAAACTGGTTGTATACAGATTCTGCAGAGTCTTGTAAACCAGTATAAAGACATCAAGAATACTTTAGTGAGCTCAAGCTGCTTGTTTCGCAAGCAATGTGAATGTTGATTCTCTTGTTTCTGTTGATGCATCCTCTGCTCAGGTTTTGCCGTATTAGCAATGCTTATGATCGTTTCTAGTAGTCAAGCTTACACACAGATAGCAGACTGGTTATCCACTCCAGGTGTGGACTCTTTTGTTTTTGGAGGTGTCATCTATCTCAGTGGAAAACTTTAAAATGTTGCACTTTCCATATTTGGTATTGCGTGGTTAGGGTGTCTATGGCTTGTCTTCCCACCTAAGGTAGAATCCAGAAATCTACTGTTTTAGCACTAAGCAATTGATAGGGGGCATTAGCAATGTTCAAAAAGAGTAACTCTCACTGTGTTCATTCTCTACCATCAATTGTCTTCTGGTAAATTTGAGCTTTCAAGGCTCTAGACCCACTAAAAACATTCAAGACAGTTTGGAATGCCACATCTTGTACCTTTACAACATACTTGTAAAAGATCATTGACTCTATTGAATGGGCTTTTTCCTTCAAAGACAGCTCGTTGAATAAATTTACCAATTTAGACAGTGATTATAAATTACTATTAAAATTTAACTTTAGGACACATTTAAGAGATATGATCATTTGTAACACCTTATACACAAAAAACGATGCCTATTACCAGTTGAACAGAAGAGAGCAGGTCGTGGTCTTCAGACTTCGCACTGGCCACAATAGACTTAGGTACCACCTATTCAACAAATTGAAGATAGGTGGCACTGACGAATGCCCGTGTGGTACCGGGAAAATGACCGCTGAGCATTTGCTGCAAAACTGCCCGACATACAAGGATCAGAGAGAGCAGATGTGGCCATCACCAGTGGCAACACTAGACAAGCTTTATGGCAGTGTCGACAGCCTCAGGATGACCGCTGCTTTTTTCGAAAAAATAAAGGTTGATGTCTGACTGCGTACGATGAAGAAGAAGAAGAAGTAACACCTTAGAGTGCTTTTTTCCACTTAGAGGAAGTTGATTAATACACTGTTCATTCGTACATCATGTTACCAATGTCAGTCTTGGTCCCTACTAGAAAGCCATAAGAGTAAGATCCAGAGCTGTGAGATGTGTTGTGTGAGAAATGCAGTCGGAGACACAATCCATTACCAAATCAACACCACCACAAACCCAGTTATTGCCTACTTTGACGCCCAACAAATCAAGTGGTTCTGTCGTTTAGTCAGAATGTGCAATGACCGGCCTGCAGTGAGAGCATATCATATGTAGGTCTCCGTTCTACAAGCAAGACAGGCCTTGACATTGGTGGATCAAGGGTGTCTCTGACACTCTCAGAAAGTTATACCTAACGACTGCACAAGCCTCCCACTTGGCGATAACAAAAAATCTGCCCCTCTGCATCCCGCCTCTCTGGCAAGAGCAGTAGGACAAAAAAAAAGACTATTTGTAAAATTGTTTTTTGAAAACATGATCTTCTTGTGATCTTCGTGATGCAGTTGTTCTTGTTTTTAATAATCATGTGATCTTCTTTTAATGCAGTTTTTCTTGTTTTTAATAATCACGTGATCTTCTTTAAATGCAGTTTTTCTTGTTTTTCATAATCACGTGATCTTCTTTAAATGCAGTTTTTCTTGTATTTAATAATCACGTGATCTTCTTTAAATGCAGTTTTTCTTGTTTTTAATAATCACGGGATCTTCTTTAAATGCAGTTTTTCTTGTTTTTAATAATCACTTTATTATTATATATATTTTTGTTTGTGTGGCAGGAGTGCACGATGTTGCAGTGGGTACATCTATTACCTTGACAACACCGAAATTTTGTACCTGTCTAGGAGACATTGGTCAGAACAGCACAGAGCCAATCTACCTGCTGGCAGGAGATGCAGTGCAGCTTATGGACAGAAAAGGAAATCAGATGTAGGTTTTACCATACATATCTTTTTGTATACATAGCAGGATGTAGTCCAGAGAACGGAATGCGTTGTGTTGCTAGTTTACAGCTTGACTGCGATATTTGCACCTTTCAGTACAACACATCCGTCTTAGGCAGGTCATACATATCTGAAAATTATGCTCCAATTAAGAAGGAATTTCTGATTCATACCTCTATACTGAGTAAAGAAACTGACACAATTTTCAAAATTAGCTCGCTTGTCAATCAGATCATTTCATTTCAGTTATCTCCCACGTTTGCTTGAGGTCAGGTCAGGTAATCCCGTAACCACTGAGGACGTTGGGGCACACAGGAAGACATCCTCACATCATAACCCCATGCCATCCTTCTCTGTCAGTGATCGCTCCCTGTGCCTTTTCTGATCTGAGATTGGTTCATTCTTTTATGTTGTCCTCCCACCTCTTTTTGGGACGGCCGCTTTGTCACCTGCCTTGTACCTTTTTGTGCAGGATCATATTTGCAAGACCATTTGATCTCAATATATGGCCATACAAAGCAAATTCCCTTCTTATCACAGTTGCCAAGAGGGCTTTCAAAGGCCCTATTGCTGTTATAATTCTTTCTTGTATTTCCTCATTTGTAACTCGATCTTTGTACGTGACGTTTAGAAGTCTTAGGAAACATCTCATCTCCAAGGCCTGTCTCCTCCACTACAGGTCAGCTCTAATTGTTCTTGTCTCACAAGCATGTATTTCTCACGTTTGCTTAATTAGCCTACATTTGATCATCCCACTTCAAATGGGTGATGTTATTATAAGTGAGCAAGAATTGCAAGAGCTTGTGACAACAATGTACAAAATAAGTCTAGAGTTTGGATTAGACATTAACATAAAGAAAACAAAGACTGTGATACTTGCGAAAAATGACACGAAACCATGTATGCAGATACAAAATAAAAGATAAGCTACTTGAACAGGTATAGAGTTTCTCCTACCCTGGTCATATAATAACGGAAGATGGCAGCTGTAAAAAAGAAATAAGAAAGAGAATAGGTATGGCCAAGATGGTATTCAGCAACATATAAGACACATACTGACATCCAAACAGATAAATTAGAATTTGAAAATGAGAATTGTCACATGTTATGTATACTCGTCACTACTTTATGGTGTAGAAACATCGACAATGAATAACAATTTGGAAAAGAGTATTGAAGCCTTCGAAATGTGGGTATATAGAATATTGAGTCATATTTTTTGGAAAGAGAGGAAAATTAATGTGAAGGTATTGAAAATGTTGATGGTGAAAAGAAAAAGAATGACCAAAATCAGGGTTAGATAGCTACGTTATTTTGATCATATAACAAGACATACCTTCTAGTTTAAGGCCATACTGGAGGGTAGGGTGGAAGGCAGTCGTTCAAGAGGCAGACAACATTTTAAGTGGGTGGATAACATCAGGAGATGGATTACAAAAAGCCTCTCAGCTTGCACCATTACAGCAAGAGAAAGAGTACACTGGAGATCCATTGCAGCCGACCTTCGATGCGGAGATGGCACTTGAACTTTAATATCTGAAATTATTTTGTTAGTTAGTACAAATCTTTCTCACAGATTTATTGAAAGAGTTGGTAATTTTTTAATAAAAAAAAAAAACAACCACCACTTGTCTTTTGTTACATTCTTCTTCTTCTTCTTCTTCTTCTTCTTCTTCTTCTTCTTCTTCTTCTTCTTCTTCGTACGCTGTCAAACGTCAACCTGTTCTGTTACATTCATGGGGTTGTAATGGTCCTTTTTCTTTCTTTCCAGTAATGAGCTCATGATTCGATTCAAACGTTAATAACAGATTTTAATGTATTTCATATTAAATTAGAAGTTTTATGCATAAAATCATTAATGGTTTTACTTTAAGACTTAAAATATTCAGTGAATTCTAGAATAATAATTATAAACCTGAACTTGAAATGATGTTTCTACTTTTTCTCTCCAGATCTCGGTATCTGCTAGATGAGCAATCCACTTTCTTCAGATGTTCAGAGAACGATTCACGATGTTCATTATGGCTTCAGACATTAATAGGAAGCAAAAATGACACGAATTAAAATTGTACACTTGTCATTCTTACAGTGTTCAAAGTGCATAAGTTTGAGTACTGCACCTATGTAAAGTGCACAAGTTTGAGTACTTCACCTATGTGCTTGCCTAGAGTGTGATGATTTTGGTTTTCTTTAATAAAACATAACAATCTTGATTTTATTGAGCATAGGAAAACATGAATAATTATTGGGTATGACATGGAAGTTTGTCCCTTTTTGTGTGATAAAATTGACATCAAAATATCAAAGCTATGCCCGCTTGTTCCTGTTGGTGGCTGTATTTAAAAAAAACTTGTTATAGTCTAATTTATCCATTCCTCTAATTATCTTGTAAACCTGTATTAAGTCACCTCGAATTCTTCTGTCTTCTGGACACTGTAGACCAGTTTGTCATTTCCGGTTAGATAACCAAAAGTGTGCAGTGATGCAAGTTCTACTTCTATGCAAAAATACATTATATTAATTTTGTGGTGTGCATGCAAGACTAATGGCTTGTCTAGAGCAAGTACTATGCCAACTGAATGACAATAAAGGACATTAGGAGACAGCTTTAAACACCCCTACATTTCAGAGAAAGAGAAGGGATAACAGAAGAAGTAGAAATATTATAATGACAGTAAAACATCTTAATGCATTTGAAATCTGAAATGGAAGGTGATCTATCATATTGATAACATCTGATGTGATTGATCAGTATATGAAAGATGTTTGAAAAGTCAATAACCTATCTCTTTATACATTTTTTTGCCTTTGGAATAATAATGATAATCATCATCATCATCGATCTTCTTTGTTTGCTTCAACTCAAGCATGAGGGTTTTGTTGCAGCAGAAAGCTTGTGCCAATTCTTGTATGTTATTATGTGTTGATTGCTGTAACACGTTGTTTCACATTAATGAGTTTCTTTTCTTCTTTGACAGTCTTCCTGAAAAGAACGTTTGTGATGTTGTCATAGTTTACAGCAAGGTTGCGATATCTTGTCTTTTTGACCCAATATATCCGATTTCAGCATGGCATTTTTAGGACCGGTTTTGCCTTTCTTTTTCAGTCCCATATCTCTTAGGTAGGCTGCATGGTTGCAGTCTGTTTACAGGGCCACCACTTAGAGGCAGAATAGGGTCTTGAATCATAATGGGTCACTGAACTTGATGTAAGCAGCCAGCTATGAATCACTGGGTCCTGTCAGCTCATTCACAGTGACAACTTTGGCCCCCATGTTGAGTTTCACAGGTGTAGAAACTAAGCGCTCTGTTAATTTTTTTCTGCCTACATCACATGGTACTTTAAGTCTGTTCTTTTTTCTGCCTACATCACATGGTACTTTAAGTCTGTTCTTTTTTCTGTCTACATCACATGGTACTTTAAGTCTGTTCTTTTTTCTGTCTACATCACATGGTACTTTAAGTCTGTTCTTTTTTCTGTCTACATCACATGGTACTTTAAGTCTGTTCTTTTTTTCTGTTTACATCACATGGTACTTTAAGTCTGTTCTTTTTTCTGCCTACATCACATGGTACTTTAAGTCTGTTCTTTTTTCTGCCTACATCACATGGTACTTTAAGTCTGTTCTTTTTTCTGTCTACATCACATGGTACTTTAAGTCTGTTCCTTTTTCTGCCTACATCACATGGTACTTTAAGTCTGTTCTTTTTTCTGTCTACATCACATGGTACTTTAAGTCTGTTCCTTTTTCTGCCTACATCACATGGTACTTTAAGTGTGTTTTTTTTCTGAAATAAGTGGCTCTGTAATCTCTGAGTGTTTCTTCTAAAAAGACAGCTTCTTCTTCTTCGATCAACTGATGCTATGCTTTTAGACAGGTGAGGTTCACCAAGGAGATTACATGTTTCCAGTCTTTATCCCCTATTGACAGCTATTTGAACATGGTCACTTCCCCATACCAGACTGCCTCTCTTTGGTCTGTATAATTAGGCATTCCTGCAGAATATGTTCTGGTGTTTGCTTGGGTGCTCCACAATTGCACATGGCAGTGTCTCTGAGACCAATTCTATGGAGGTGGGCCTTGAGTTTGCAATGTCGAGTTCTGAGTCTGAAGATCTTTGTCTGCCCATCTCTATCAATTTTGTCTATGCTGTCATTTTCTGGCTTGTATTCTTTGTGCTGGTCTCTCCATTCCATCCTCAAGGATCGTTTGATGAGTGTCTTTGCTTCTTTATAGCTCTGAATGGTGAGTCTGCGTGCCGCCACTTCCGGCATTTGCAGGCCCATCTGCTCTCTCATTTCCAAGGATACCACAGAGGGCTGGAATCCACTGTAGGACTAGATTTGTTTTTTGAGACAGCAATTCGATGGTGTATTTTATTTTGTGTGACAGTTTATCTTGTTTGGGGCTTGAAGTATGCTCCTGGAGTCTGTTAGAATTACTATTTTTCTTGTAGTTATGTTTTGGCTGATAAGAATTTTCATTGTTGCATGAACATCTATTGCTTCCACTCTGAAATTGGTACAGGTCTCTGCTGCTGGACTGTCTACTATTTTTGTTAGCTTTGTTGTATTTGTTGCTGTTTTAAATGCCCACAATGAGTAGGTTTACTCTTTTTGTTCGCCCTGAAAAGAACATTAAGTGATGGGTTACAGTAGCTTTCTTCACATCTGCAGTGTACTGATGAAGGTAGACCGGTTCCTCCAGGTGGTTTTTCAGGTTGCATCCGTAAACCCACGACTTATCACCAGTGATCATGTTGTTCTGAAAGTCAGGGTCACCGTTTGCCCTGTCCAGCATGTCCTGCATGACTTCCAGACAGAGTTGCTTCTGTTCCACCATTAGCAGTTTCAGCACAAATTTTTAGGACACTTTCTGTATGGCCAAATCCTAGCTCAATTTAGAGAACGGAGACGTCGTGGGCTAGTGGTTACATGACACGACTCTCAACCCAAAAGTGCTGAGATTGCTTCCCATCACAGCACCGACCATTGCCTATGGGAAGCAATCCCTTAAAAAATGCAAAAGGAAGCAGAGTCTTACATAAAATGAATGTTGAAGTCGGATGCTGTGGGTCGACAAGCACAAAATAAAAACATAATGCAATGCACACCGACTTGGAGAATTGAGAAATAAAAGGCCCAAAAAAACTTTTTAATCCACTGAACCAATATTTATCCCCACCTCATCTGCAAGTTCTCAGATTGTTACGCGATGATTTTGCATGACCAAAGTCTGCACTCGGTCAATGACTTCTTCATTTCAACTACTTGAGTTCAAACATTATGAACTCTCCACCCATCTGTGGCCATCTTTGAAATGATTAAACCACTCCTTAATTCGTGTGATTCTCATGACATCTTCACAAAAATCCCGTTGAACTTGGATATCACCAAACTTTTGACAACATTTGAAACAATACCACTGCTCAAGTTGTTCCATCATTTCGCGACAAATGAAAATCAATGGGTGTTCACTACACTGACTCAGTCACTCACAGACTGACTGCCAGTGACTGACACTCTCTGGTGGTGGAATTAAAGTCATGCATACTTATGAAGGATGGTGGAATTAAAATCATGCATACTTATGAAGGTCCCTTGCACTTCTTCACAAGAGGATAACTCCCATGTTTCATTTGTTTCCGCTGGAAAAGATAAGGTCTGATACCTTTTCAACAAAGCACATAAATATTTGCCGTTGTATACAAATCAATTGTAAGACTTTCAAAGGCAGAGATATATTAATATAGTAGACACTGCCATCAGGGATAAAGTATAAGAGACTTCATTGAACTAGGACTCCTGAGATGGAGTGGCAGTTTGATGTGACAAAAGTATTTACAATTTCTGGCCAAAATGGAATTCATAAACCAGTTCTCCTCTATGTTTAATTCTTGCCGAATGTCTATATTTGTCTTTTTCTCCGTCCAGAGTAACGTCCAGGAAAACATGTTTGAGACTTCAATTTTTGTTAAAGTTAACTGACAAACTTCCTTCATCATCTCCTTGCTTTTCCTAACAGCAAGCAGGGTACCAGTTTACATCTAGGTGTATGTTTCGTTTTGAGATTATGGATTGAACACTACCTTTGCTCTGAACAGCAAGATTTTACACATGCACAGTTTACCCCCTTATAAATTAGGGTCAAACTTTAAATGTCAACAGACACGTAACAGTAATGCTAATCTTCATTAAGGCCTTACACTCTTTTTGGGGCATAGGTCATTGACAACTCTCCACCAGTATGTTTGATCTTGAGCTGCCCTCATTGCCTCTCTTCTGTTGATGCCCAGGGAATTAATTTTATGTTCATAGCCTGTTCTCTAGGTGTTTCTTGAGCTATCTCTCCTCCTCCGATGTGGATTCCATGTCTAGCCACGTTTAGTATTCCCCTCCCCATTTCCTGCATTTGATTTACCGCTCCATTGACTGCCATTGACCCCCTTTGTCTTATGTCTTCATGCTCCACTATGTCCTGCCTGTCGACACCCATGTTCCTCAATAGACTTTTATTGAAAATCGACAGGAGTTTTCTCTGTGTTACCATAAACGTTGTCCAGGTTTCTGCTCCGTACAGAAATATTAACTTGACATTGGAATGAATCTTTAGTCAGTAGAATTTTTTTAGTCAGAGAATGGTGAATGTTTGGAATGTATTACTTCAGGAGGTGGTGGAGGCAGCTAATGCATCTAAGAATATATTTGATGTGCATAGCTTTTAAAGCAGGGTAATGCAAATGTGACTGTTTGTCTACAGACTCTGATGAGTCGTTCCAAACCAGTATAAAAACGTTAAATAAAATAAACATTTTACATCAAATTTACAGCTTTTTTTTGTTTTAGAAAACTAGGTACAGCTACCACACCATCCACCACACCAGCAGCCACACAAGCCACCACACCAGCTGCCGCACCAGCCACTACTCAGGCCACCACACCAGTGACCACTCCAGCCACCACACCAACCATCACACCATCCACCACACCATCCACCACACCATCAACCACACCAGCCACCACACCATATACCACATCAGGCAGCACACCATCCACCACACCATCCACCACACCATCA
Organism: Ariolimax columbianus; assembly: GCA_036924085.1. NCBI lineage: Eukaryota > Metazoa > Mollusca > Gastropoda > Stylommatophora > Arionidae > Ariolimax > Ariolimax columbianus. The sequence continues at coordinate 45,853,727 of JAVGWX010000020.1, forward strand.
ACCACACCACCAACCACCACACCATCAACCACACCATCCACCACATCAGCCACCACACCATTGCTTGTTCCTTTGAATGGTATTGAGCAAAGCAATCATTTCGAAGAAAGTATGGTTGATCAGCACATCCATGACAGTAGAATGATGCTCTGACTCCTGGTTCAGGTGTGCTGCAGACAACACACATGTGCAATGAAGTTGATTTCATGACAACATGATGTTTGCCACCAAGACCATTAACAAGACCGCTTAATTGATTTGCCTGCACACATATTTCATAAATGTAAAAATTTCTAATAGTATAAGTACATTTATAGATTCAGAAAAAGTTGTTATTCAGAAACTATTAATACAGAGTGTCCCATTCGCTACAGGCCCCTGGTTTACCCTTATAACTTCGAAACCAATGAACGTAATTCAATCAAAATTAGCAAGCACATATCTTGGTGGGTGAGAAATATAATGAGCTTTTAGCAGATATTAAAAGTGGTCGTCATTTGCATCATTGCACTCCTGCACACGCTTTTGAGATCAGATTTAGCTACGATTCATAATTGGTCTGTGAGTTGGCAGATGGAGTTTAATGTAGAAAAGTGTACAGTCATCCACATGGGAAGAATAAGGAACATATTTACATGGGGGGTGAACAATGTTGAACAGATAGAAAAGGAAATGTACCTAGAGGTTATAATAAATTATACATGTAAGGTGCAAGAATAAGTCTAGGCAGCAGTGAAAAAGGCTAATGCAATGCTGGGTGGGATCTTCTTCTGCGTTCGTTCTCAATCTCCCGCTACCAGTTAGCAGGATGTAGCGTGGGGAATGGAATGTGTTGTGTCGTTAGTTTACAGCTTGACTACAATATTTGCACCTTTTGCAAGGAAGTGATAGTCAAACTATATAAATCTTTGGTGAGACCTACAGTGGAGTACTTAATCATAGAGTGGATATAGACATGATAGAAAGGATACAAAGAAGCGCTACAAAAATTATAGTGTGATTCCAGAATAATAGTTGCGAGGAGAGACTTCGAAAAACTGGTCTGCAGTGTCTAGAACAGAGAAGAATTCGAGGTGACTTAATTCAGGTTTATAAATTAATCAATGGAAAGTATAAATTATACTATACCAAGTTTTTCAAAGTTCAACCGGCTACAAGAACTAGAGGGCACTGCAAATTATTTCAAGACAGGTCCAGATTAGATATTAGGAAATATTCTTTTTAGTCAGAGAGTGATGAATCCTTGGAAGGCATTGTCACAGGATGTGTAGTAGGCAGGGTCAGTTAATGCATTCAAAAATAGATTGGATGATCACAGTCATTTCGAGTATCGCAGTAGTGGAATAAACTGGTTGTATAAAGACTTCTAAATCAGTATAATGAAGTTCAGTTCTCCAAAACATCAGGAGTCACATGCTCAATTTCCCACCGAATGTTTTTTTTTGCAGTGCAGTTCCATGAGATTCCATGGCTTGTGCCGATACACCTTGGTGGCCAAAGTCCCTTAGAAATGATATCATCTTTAAAAAAAGGAAACAATTTCAGCTATTCTGACATTTGAGGTGTGAAATGTGGCTTCATTCTAATAAAAATAGCCAATATGATGTTACTGGTCGTCCAATTACCTCACAATATGTAAATGTCAAATTTTATTAAATTACGTTCATTGGTTTCCTCGCCCCTGCACTTTTCTGCTGCGCCATGGACTGGATCCTCACAAAGTCGTCTGCAAACAACCCAGGGGTCCTTGTTGGCGACTCCCGGGTAACCGATCTCTTCTACGCTGCTGCCGTTGTCATAACGGGCTGCGATTCACAGGCACTGGATCGATCAGCTACCCAAGTAGGTTTGCACATCTCCTGGACGAAGACGAAAATCTAAAACCTCAGCAGGGTCCCCTCTGCTCTGAGCATCATCGTGATCGACAACTCTGTTGCAGCCACAGAGGACTTCGTCTACTACGGCAGCAGGCAGTCGTCTGGCGCCCGCAGCAGCCACGACATCACCCGTAGGACGGGCTTACCGGCTTCATCCATGAACTTGCTCCGCAGAGTCTGATCCCAGTGAATGCTCTCCCTCGAGACTAGACCGTATTTACTCCTCCTGCGTTGCTGCCATTCTCCTGTACGGCTCTGAGTCTTGGACACTACAACAGCGGGACCGGTAGCGTCTTGGGGCCTTCCACCTGCGCAACCAGAGGCGGATCCTGGGGATCGTCTGGCATGACATGATTTCCAACAGTGAAGTAGTTCGACGTACTCAACGTGCAGGCATTTCTCAACGATTGGTCGTCGTCGTCTCTCCCTCTTCGGTCACGTTGCTCGCCTTTCCCGGAAAGTCCCAGCCGACGAGATGCTATGGCAGGCTGTGTGGGCGAGTTACGGGAGGAGCCGTGCTGATCCTGGAGAAGTCCCCGGGGCCGCCCTCGCAACACCTAGCTAAAACAGATCGCCACCTCCCAAACAGAACTGCAGGTCTGCGACGCGAACATCAGACGGAGTCACTGACATGGTCATTCGAGACTATGGACCTTGATCGTCTAAGCGTACTATCGATTGTTTGATTTGTTCAATAGTTTAAAAGTTATAGAGGAAAATAAGCAGGGGTCGTCATCGAGTGGGACACCCTATTTAAGCATGCCACTAGTTCAATCCAATATATCAGTTCTGCAGCACGTCTCTCTCCATTTGACCCTATACTATGGTTGACCAGTACTAAGACTGGTTGCGAGGTTGTCTGAGTACGTCTCTACATTTGACCCTATCCTCTGGTTGACCAGTACTAAGACTGGTTGCTAGGTTGTCTGAGCACGTCTTTACATTTGGCCCTATCCTCTTTAGCTCTCTTCTGTTCAGATAAGAATCGTATTTTAATGCATGCCTGAGATGTAAAGCTGAATCTTGATTGCCGCTTGTCCTACAGCAAAATGAGAAATCAAAAACACTCATGAACAACCCAATGCACCACATACTAAATGGACTGGGACGCGGCAGGCTACAGCGGAAACATTTGCAGTCCAGGCAACAATAAAAAAGGATTTGATACAATGTTGTGCTCTCAAATTAAAAACACCGAAAGGTGCAAATATCGCAATCAAGCTGTAAACTTCGACACAACGTATTCCGTTCTCTGGACTGCATTCTACTACTTAGGCCCTTGTCAGGGTTTGGTAGCGGGATTTTGAGAACGAATGAAGCCAAGCCAAGCCAAATGAAATCATAAAACCAATACCAGCATGCTCTATCCGCTGCCTTTGGAAAGGATGCCCTTTTCCCTATCTCCTATGCAATATTTCCCATTTAGAAGACAAAAGGTCACAAACATGGGAACGGAAAAAACACAGTTACCAATTACATCACCCAACAATTTCCACCAACAAGTTGGACACATGCCTATGCGGATGGCTCAGCCAAAGATAGCATTGGAAACGGAGAAGGATGCATCATTATAAAGCTGAAAAAGTGAAGTAAACTCATCAGCATTTGTCACTGTAGCAATTTCAGTGCAGAGGCCTGAGACAAACAGCTGAAACCCTTATAGACCACAGGAACCGGTAGAAAAACAAGTGGCCCTTCTCACAGTCGTCCTCTCTGTGTTAATGACTTTCGAGAACCGGTTAGAAAATTAACACGGCAGACCCAGATCCAGACCCAGTGCTTAACAAAAATATGGTCCAGTGGATACCAGCCCACTGCAACAGTCCAGGCAACGAAGAGGCGGACAGACTCGCCAGAGAGGGGGGAACACTGCAGCATAGTGGAAGCTCTGGAAGAAGGTGGTCATTGTAAGCCTGAACGTACCCAAATATCCCTAGATACCAACCAACTAATCACATTCTATGAAGTCAAAATAGTTATGCAATTGATCCCTGGTCACTCAAATACACCTGACAATGCCAGACTGAAGGAATCAAGTCAAGAACAACAATACACACCAAGAACTTTACAGACAGTCAAGCAACTACTGAAGAATGCGAACAAAGAGGCCTGGCTGAATAGATGGGCAATGGGAAGTACTGGGAGAGAAATCTACAAACATGTGGCCATCCCAAATCCCAAAGACAACATCAACCTCATGAAAAGGAGAAATCAAAGCACCATTTTCCGACTTTGCACTCAACACAGTCAATTGCACATAATCCAACCACAACAACCTACAGAGTGTCGGATGTGCACACCATCCTTATAGAACTGTTGAGCACCATCTTTTTGAGTGTAAGGCTCTTGGCGGTTAGGAAAGAACTTCTCCCTTTGATGCCAGATAAATGGAACACTATAGACGGAATAAAACAACAGCTCACACATACTTGCAGATACCACTATACGGCATTGGGCCAAAGGGCAGGAGCGCACATGCTGTTTGGTCAATAACCAACCAACCATGTATATAATAATAATAATAATAGTTGCTATTCGCAAGAGAAGATGGCGTGTATATATTTTGCTTAATATGTACTGTTGTGCAGTCATATACATTTTTTTTTTCTTGCACAGTCTAACACAATATTCCCAATATGCCATACTGGCGTATTAATTTGGTATTTGTATACCAAATCAGAACGGGTAAATGGATAAAAATGGGTAAACTGGCATTCTTATTTCTCACATATTCCTGGCCGCTCTTTTCAGCAAATGGCCGCCGACAATTTCGTTTTGTACGAGTATTTTGTGTGAAGTTATGTAGTATTTGATTTGTTGTGATCCGTTAGGTGTTTTTATTTCGTTGTTCTTCGTTTCGTTTTATTTTTGTTTCAGAGTGGTAACTCAGCAGACAGACAGACCTACAGACAGACATACAGACAGACGGGGACGAACGGACAGACAGATAGAGGGACGGACGGACGGACAAGGAAGAACGGTTGGACAGACGGACAGACAGACAGGCAGACAGATAGACAGATATATAGATAGATAGATAGACAGACAGACAGACAGACAGACAGACAGACAGACAGACAGATAGACAGATAGACAGATAGATAGATAGATAGATAGATAGATAGATAGATAGATAGATAGATAGATAGATAGATAGATAGATAGATCTACTACAGTTACCTTTCTCCAGGGATCTGGAGTTCCCTTATATACATAATAAAATACATAACAGATGAAAATAAAAGGAAGATGGGAAAACAAAAGAAGAAGAAAAAGATGAAGACCCCAAGGTAGCAGAGGAGTCAAAAAAGCATTTTCACAAAAGATAGAAAAGGCTTTATATATTATTTGTGCTCCTCTGGTTAACTAAGCGTAGTGTGTTTAACTTTGTTGCGCCTAAAGATCCAGTGCATCCGACTTCAGATGGGGGTTTTTAATGCGTTTATTTCACAACCTTGTTGTCTGTCTGTCTGCTCAGTTACCACACTGACAAAAAGAAAAGAAAACGAAACAAAGAACAACGAAATAAAAACACCTAACGGATCACAACAAAACAAATACTACATACATGTCACCTTGTTGAATACGAATATATGCACATTTAGGCTGTGAACTGAGTTCGCTACGCAGCGCCCCCATAGAGAATGAAACAGATGCCAGCAAACTTCTGCAGTGACGTTTCATTGTCTATCATTACGACATGGAAGACTAGAGGCTGCCAAATGATATCCTCTATGGACAACTGGCCATGGAGCTAGAAGAATCGGTTGCCCCACACTACGGTTCAAGGACGTATGCAAAAGTACATGAAGACATGCAACATGCCATCCGAGGGCTGGGAAACGATTGCTCAGAATCGAGCTGTTTGGAGACAGTCAGATGGAAATGGTATAATAGCTATCGACGCTCCTGGAGGCCTTCTGGCTGCAGAGAAAAGAGGAAGACTGAAGAGATTGGGGGACACCTTGGCAAGCCAGTCTCCTTGCATGGTTGTACGATCTGGGGCGTGGACTGCCATTCGCGGATCGGCCTTTACAGTCATGTCAAACTGTATCGGGGATCAAGATGCTGAGCAGCGCATGAGCTGCAGTGGTCAGCGACTCATAGCTGACTGCTAGTGTCAGGGCCAGCGAACCAACGCTGCAAAGACCCTTCTACGCCTCCACGCGGTGATCCTGGATAACAGGCTGCAGCAGGGCAGACTGGCTAAGGAGAAAGGATCGAAAATGCTTTCTGAAGTCGGATGTGTTGGACCGAAAGGTGCAAATTCGCAGTCAAGCTGTAAACTACGACACAACGCATTCCGTTCTCTGGACTACATTCTGCTACTTAAGCCCTTTCAGTGTTTGGTAGTGGGAGATTGAGAATGAACGAAGCCAAGCCAAGCCAAGACTGTCGATACACAGAGACAGCTGAACAAAACTCACAAGGTGTCGCTCGCATGTTCTACACAAACTGAGACGCCAATAATGGTGATCACGGCGTTTGTTCCCAGTGCTGAGGTCCATCGGAAGAATTTATAAGGACGTGGAATAAAGGTCGCTTGCATCTGCAGTCACCCTACACTATCCATAATAATAATAATGTTCGTTTAGGCGTCTGAGGGTCGTTTCGTCGGTCGACCACATCCACGATCCACTGCTATGGCGTGGTTCCAGGCCTCGTCTAGGGCGGAGGAGGGGATTGATATCTGCGGAAGCGATTCTGTGCGGGGACGGCCTCTTCTGCCCCTCCAGCCAGTCGGGGGACGACTTTTGGGGCCGAGGAACGATTTGTGTAGTTTCTTGTGGGTCGGGATTTCCTGGTCCAGCCGTGCAACATGACCGAAAAAAGTAACTCGGCAGCGGTCAGGTGTTTCTGAGATTTGGCGGAGGCCTGTTTTAGCAAAGACCTCCACGTTGCGGATGTGGTCATGCTACCGGATGATATGAATACGCCGCTGGTTACGCATGTGAAAGGCCTCCAGTATCGACATGTCACGTTTCAGCAATGTCCAGGCTTTGGGGACGTAAAGTAGGAATGGGACCACGCAGGACTAATAGGTGCGGATTTTTGTCCCAAGGAAGACCTTGCCATTACTCCCTACACGGGATCAAGATGCTGAAACGCGCAGGAGTTTCAGTGGTCAGCGACCCATAGCTGACTGCTAGCGTCATGGCCAGCGATCCAGAGCTGCCAAGACCCTTCTACACCTCACGCGGTGATCCTGAATAACAGGCTGCAGCAGGACAGACTGGCTAAGGAGAAGGGATCGAAGAGGGAATGCCACTCCCTACACGTCGGAGATCGTGCATAGCAGACGCAGCTAATCCGATCCACCTTGACATATCGGGACCGCTGCGCCCATCGGATGATATCGTGCTTCCGAGATAGATGAATTTGTTGGTACTCTCCGCAGCGTGGCCTTGGGTTTCAATACCCTGGGATGCTTTGTCAGAAATGAGATTCTGAACTTTGGTCGAACATTTCTAGAGAGTGTTGCAGCGCAGAACTGCCTGTGCCAAACAGGACGATGTCGTCCACGTAAACGAGGTTAGTAAAGATTGACTGATCAATAGCTATACCATCCTAATGCGTGCTGAGGCAGTTGACTGATCAATAGCTATACCATCCTAGTGCGTGCTGAGGCAGTTGACTGATCAATAGCTATACCATCCTAGTGCGTGCTGAGGTGGTGTCAAGAAGCTAGTCGACTGCCCGGCAGAATAGGTTGAGGGCAAGAACACATCTCTGTCCGATACCCGAAGTCGTGGGGAATCTGAGAGAGAGAGAGAGAGAGAGAGAGAGAAAGAGAGAGAGAGGGAGGGAGGGGGAGAGAGAGAGAGAGAGAGGGAGGGAGGGAGGGAGGGAGAGAGAGAGAGATAGTGAGAGAGAGAGAGAGCCACTTAGCCTGTGTCCTTGTGTAGCTTCTTATCAGGTTCTTCTTCTTCGTTCGTTCTCTCTCCCGCTACCAAACCCTGAAAAGAGCTTTGCAAATAGCAGGGTGTAGTCCGGAGAACGGAATGCGTGTGTCGTAGTTTACAGATTGACTGCGCTATTTGCATCTTTCGGTCCGACACATCCTTTCTTCGGCAGGCATTTTTTAATACAGGATTGCCTTCCCTCGTTGATCAGGCTAAACAGTGGGGTCGGTGTGCCTATTCCCCGAAGGGCTTTCCGTAAAGCCGGCAGATCAATTGAGTCGAAGTCGGACGAAGTCTACGTATGCAGCGCATAAGGGGCGATTGAAAGCGCGGAGCAGTTCGGCTAGGAAGTGCAGAACAAGGAAAGCGTCGGTTGTAGAACGACCTTGGGTGAAGCCAGACTGTTCTGGGCGACGTTTTGTGATCCAGAGAGGCTTGAGTCTAGCCAGCAGCACGTGGGCAAACACCTTCCCCGGAACCGAGTGTTTATTTTATATCAGTCAGAAAAAAACATTTGCATTAACGAGATTTAGACCTCATATCTTTGTGGATATGAGACCAGTATTCAGGCCGCATGGTTAGCATTTCATCAGTAACTTATCAGCACCATTTCTTTCACAGTAGCAGGTTCTACATCAACCGGCGGGGAACTGAGACGCTAGTCCAGTTAGGCACAAACGTCGTGTCAGGCTCAGGCACAATACTGACCAAGGCCACAGTCTCTCTTCCATGTAGCGTTTCTTGGAAACAGTTTGTTGTCACGGCAACCCGGCTGACGAGACGTGGATGGATGTGATCCCCGTAGTAGTGAGCGCCAAGTAGATTAGGCTAATCAGAGCACAACCGCATAGAGGACTGAGGCCCACCTTTATCAGCATGTACGGGATGTGAGGAAAGCTACTGCAACCCGCCACTTAACGCCTTTTTCATTGCCCACAAAAGAGTAAACTTACTCATTGTGGACATTAAACAACAACAACAACAACATCAACCTTTAGGTATGGCCTGTTCAGAGCCTTCAATCACGGTATACGGGCACTGTTTACAAAATGTGAATTGATTTACGTCCCTTGGCAGTACTCTTCCCGGTTATTTACAAGAATGATGACGTAAACACTTGAATAGTTAGAGAAAGTGCAGCATGTGGTAGACTTCGTAGTACGATGTGGGATAGGCGAAGGATTAGGACTCAAAACAAAAATGAAGATCTACGCTGCAGTTGTTTTGTCTACCATCTTAAATATGAGATATAGGATCAAGATGCGGAGCAGCACATGAGCTGCAGTGGGCAGCGACCCATAGCTGACTGCTAGCGTCAGGGCCAGCGAACCAGAGATGCCAAGATACTACTACACCTCCACGCGGTGATCCTGGATAACAGGCTGCAGCAGGGCAGACTGGCTAAGGAGAAAGGATCGAAGAGGGAATGCTAACCCGGTACTCAAAGAATGCTTGCTGAAGTCGGATGTGTTGGTCCGAAAGGTGTAAATATCACAGTCAAGCTGTAAACTACGACACAATGCATTCCGCTCGCTGGGTGCATTCTGCTACTTAAGCCCTTTCAGGGTTTGGTAGCGGGAGATTGAGAACGAACGAAGCCAAGTCAAATATGAGATATGGGCATTCCATAGTCGTCACGACGGCAAATTAAACCACTTCTACTGCACTGCCTGCGGAAACTACTAAAGACTCGATGGCAGTATATGGTGTCAAGTACAGATGTGTTAACGTGATCGGATATACACACCATGTTATGTGTAGCACAGCTGAAATGGACTGTTCATGTTGTACGAATGCCGGATCAACGTCAACCAAAATATAAAAAGGTACAATGACACACTTAAGAGATCGCTGATCTAGTGTGGTTTTAACTATGATGACTGGAAATGAAATGCCGCCAATCGTTCGCCCTGACGTTACACTATTGTGGTGGGTGTTAAGAGAAAATGGGTATAAAGAATAAATTAGGCTGTCCAGAGACGATCCAATATCATCTGCTCACATCAAAACAACCTCCACCCCAGGGGAAGGGGTGTCCTATTTATCTATAATAAGGGCAGCAAACAACCCAGGACTCGGATTTTTTTGGTTTTTTTTGGTTTTTTGTTTTGTTTTTTGTTTTGGCGTTCGCCTTATTTTCTCTAATCCACACGGCGGTGTGCGTTGCACTGTGGTTTTTATTTTGCGCCTGTCGGCCCAGTGCATCCGACTTCAGCATGCATTTTATGTAAGGGTCTGCTTCCTCCTGCATTTTCTAAGGGTTTGCTTCCCCGGGGTAACGGCCGATGCTGTGATGAGGATCGAACCCAACACCTTCTGGTTGTGAGCCTTGCCACTTAACCACTAGGACTCGGATTAGTTTAACTATCATCAAACTCATGCGAACAGTGAATGTTGACCAAGATTCCGATGGACGACCAACATAGCTGTGATAAACCTTAACAGTTGAACCTTAAGGGCTTGGCATTGGAAGGTGGCAATAAATAATCTTAGATATGCGAATGATACAGTTTTTATGAAAAAAGGAGCAAGAATTACAGGAGCTATTGACAACAATATACAAAATAAGTCAAGGGTTTGGATTAGACAAAAAACATTAAGTAAACAAAGACCATGATAATTGGGAAAAGTGACTCGAAACCATGTATACAGATAAAAATAAAAGATCAACTACTTGAACAGGTACAGAGTTCCTCCTATCTAGGTCATATAATAACGGAAGATGGCAGCTGTGAAAAAGAAATAAGAAAGAGAATAGGTTTGGCCAAGATGGTATTCGACAACATGCGACACACACTGACATCCAAACAGATATGCAGAATTTGAAAATGAAAATTGTTAGGTGTTATGTATACTCGTTACTACTTTATGGCTCAGAAACATGGACAATGAAAAACAAGTTGGAAAAGAGTATTGAAGCCTTAGAAATGTGGGTATATAGAAGATTATCACGTTTCTTGGAAAGTGTATAACGATCACAAGGACTTTATAAAAAGCGTTTCAAGGACAGTCTGAAGTGCTGTCAGATAGACCTGGGAGAACTTGGCTCACAATCGCTCAACATGGAAGAGCGCGGTCAAGAACAGCATTCAACTCAGCCAGGGTCTCCGGGTATCCAGCTGAGGATAGACGTGCAATCAGGAAGTCAAGCGCAGAGAAAATTTCAGATTCAACTGCTGATGACGTTTGCCAGTTGTGCCATAAATTGGCTTAATCAGTCACGAGTGCATACACACACATACTCAAGGTTGCATTATCGCATCTGCTGATGTTTGTGGTTCACATCGACGACGACGGACTAATTATTATTATGTGTGACATGTTGCTGAATACCATTTTGGCCATACCTATTGTCTTTCTGATTTCTTTTTCACAGCTGCCATCTTCCGTTATTATATGACCTAGATAGGAGAAAAAGTATGTATTCAATCATTGTCTACACGGCAATAACTCTCGAAATGGCGTCTTGTTTTGAACATGGGCCAGAATTACCCTTTTGGTGGGTTTATCCATGGCCTACTTTTGTGGGACACCTGTTGACGAGAAAGACTTCGAGAGCAAACCCTGGGGCAAAATCAGAATCCCTGCTACTTCCAGTTGTCTTGACTACGTCTTGCCTTCCAATTAAGTTAGCAGGGGATAAGAAAGTGGATCTGACGACAGCGCAACCCTTAGCGAGACACGATTACCGAAGGAAGACAAGTTTACTGAGGCTGAGGCGACTACATGTTCTTCGGGAGTGAACGTGCCAGCACATAAAAAAACGCGAGGCTGTTAGATGTGTCGTCAGTTTCCGACTTTTCCCGGTAAGTCTTCCTCCGGAGGCGTATCGGATGTTGTTCTGTACTGCAATGCAGTGGAGGCTGTTCCCGCGGTCTCTTCTTACCTCGAGGTACCAGATTGCTGTCGCAGTGTTCCATCGATCATCGTTTCGTCGTAACATGTAACTTTCCCGTCTATTTTGTGCGATGTCTGCATAGATTACCGCATCATTCACCAAGGACAATCGTCGTATGTCAAAATTGTTGAGATTTTGCATAGGCTGGCTCTGGATAGTGATTCCGACCAAGCGTCTCTCACGTGAGAGCTGGGTCACTTTCAATTTGTCCTCCAATGATTTTGTTACTGTCCACGTCTCAGCACTATAGCCCATCGCAGGGGGCAAAGTGGAATTGAAGGGAGAGGCTTGTAGGTTCTGGTCTTGGCAATGCCCAGGATCGTGTTAATAAATGAGAAAGCTGCCTTGTCAATTTAGGTTCCAGGTTATTCACTATATTGAGAAGACGCCCAATATATATGTACTCGTTGACAATCTATAATCGCACCTCGCCAAGAAAAACTGGATCACAATTGACGAAACGGTTGTGCAACGCTTTAGTTTTCGAGACATTCATTTCCAGTTCCGGTTTCCTGCGCTCACCATCGAGTATCTGCATCATTTGGTTGGCTTCTGTTGCTGACTGTGTGACACGCACTATATCGTCGGCAAATCGAAGGTGATTGCGGCGTCTGCCGTCAATATGGATGCGAAATGTAGACAAGTTGGCGTCATAGGGGAGCGTGTAGACTAGTCGACATTGTCAACGACAGTGAGCTGGCTTGCTGTGACTGAGATTTCACCTCGCTAGAGTTCAAAATTACGGACGGACAGAAAACAAATCCGGATGTGGTTCGTTCCTCTCGTCGACCCAGCTGCAAATTGGTACCTGACGTATGAGTTGGGGAAGGTATAAACAGCAAGGAAGGGAACTGGTCACACCACCTCACATAAGCTGCGGCTTAGTCCATGCAGAGTTATCTCCATCCCCGAAGGCAACTGTTGCTATGGGTCCTACCTTTATCTTTTATATAATAATAAAAAAACATTTCGAGCAGAAAGAAGAAGGCGATCACCTTTTTCCTCGCGTGGCTTTGGAATTAATGGGCTTGGTTCACATGCGGGTCTTATGTCACAAAATCTATTTGATTACTTCAGTAATTCCACGAATTTCTCCCCATCCAAAGCTAGGGTTGTTGGGATTGTCTTCGTGTAAGGCCTAATTTAACTAAATATGTCTCATTCTGTCAATGCTTCAACGAATGTGTCCTCATGCAACCCTAGGGTCGTCAAGCGTGTCCTTATTATGCTGGCCTTGTATTATCCAATGTGGCTTTTTGTCCACTGAATTTATCCGCAAGCTGTCATCCGGGTGGTTTGAGTTTGAGGCTCATTGGGCAAGTAGAAACAAAAAACTTTGCGGGAACATTCGTGAGTTTGTACGGAGCGACACGTTCCCGCTACAGATCACGTGATCGGTGTTGTTTTGGACTGCTGCGAGGACAACCGATAAGACTTCTGCGACAGAGTGAGAGTCATTCATGCAGATCTCAAAGTTCGGGGCAGCAAGTCAGAGGTAAGTTCAATGTGCTCAGAGTTTAGACTAGCATTTCAGAATAAAGAATATATGTTTATCTTGAATGTCACACGATGGAAACGGTATACTTATATTAAAAAAAGTTAGAGTCACGCATAGGATAAAAAAAAGCCTAACTGACCCATTCAATTGTCATTGTGATTGTCATTGTGTTCACTAGTCTAGCAGACGATCGATCATATTGACGTTTAATGGTTTAACTTGTTATTCTAGGGATTAAAGTAGAAAAAAACAAATTACATAAAATAATGCCATTAAATATGACCTGTATGTAACGATATGAGCGTTAGACTATCTGAGTGATTAAGTAAACAGGTGATTGGCATTTATTTCGGTAGCAGACGTCGGACGAGAAGAGAAGAGAAACATCAGCGGTAGGGAAAACATCTGATGATACTCCAGTCCGGCAGTACTTTTGTTACATTTTCTATATAACTTTGTAGCATAATGGATGCGACAGTTTGGTAATCCTAACATAACGCAATTCAATGATAGTTTAACAATGCATCTAATGTCAACAAGAACAGTTGCGAATTTGTGTGTGAATGAGAGTTTTAGTATTACACGTGATGAAATCCGCGAAAGTCCGCGAATAGGGCAATAGAACAATATAAACTTATGAGTTTGAAAAGTGAATGGGAAAAGTTGTGACTGAAAGCACACTCATCAAAACTCCACGTCTGGCTCCCTGGCAACAGGCTATGTCACAGCTGTCTGGCCATTGTATGGGGATCGGCACTGTAATCCCCATAGTGGTTTGCTTTTTTGAATGGCCTTACATTTCTGCAACGACAGCAAGGAAGACCCCAATTCACACCTTCCAAAGTATGCCTTGGAATATAAGAAGAGCCACTGTAACCTACCACGAACATCATCAAGAGTTCAATTAAATCAGTACAAATTGCTTCCCCTACAACAGTTGCAGATAATGAGACATCAAAATTAACATCGTTATCCATATCCACAATCTTATTTTTTTTAAACCATAGCACACCAAATGTGATCAAATCATTTGCAATTTAACCTTATATTGCAGGTCACTTTAGCACATTTTTATATTTAAGAACTGTAGGAAAAAGATTGGGAAATAACATTATAAGATTGGAAAATATTGACGATAACTTTGTATTTTATGGCACAAAATAATAAAAACAAGTAAAGGAATTCCCATAGCTGGTACTGCCAATGGGGATGAAGCGTTGAAGTCTTCATTGTACTATATCTCATTTTTTTAGGTGATCTATCAATAATGTGGGATTGTAAAGATATAAGAGTAATAGTTAAATTGACAAAATTTGGGATTCTAAAGATATTCTTCTTCTTCGTTCATCCTTAGATCAGGGTTCCGGCTTCTCCTACAAAGGACATCATTGTTTGTAATGCTGTTTTTTCTCCATACAGCTTTTGTCTCATATCTGCCTTGAGAGGCCAGTATTGTTCTCTCTTTTCCTGCGTGATCATGCAGCTTTGTAGAATGTGCTCAATTGTCATGGTATGCTCCCCATATGGACACTTGTTATCTGTCTCAATCTTCATTTTTGTTGTAAAGATGACCCTTGAGTCTGTAATGCCAAGTTCTCAGTCTGAAGATGATGACTTGCTCTTCTATCGTTAAATTAAAGTCGCCGTCTTCTTTTCGCAAGTTGGGGTGTTGATCAGCCCATTTTCCCCTGAAGTTGGCTTTAATTATGGACTTGGCCTCATTCTATGTAATGCTCAGGTCTGTTTGTGGGGATACCCCTCGACAATTTGCTAGTTTGTCTGCAGCTTTATTGCCTTCAATATTGCAGTGGGATGGGATCCACTGTATGACCATACTTGGATGTTCTGTTGAGTAGTTAAAGTGACAACATGTGGGATATGAAAGATATAAGAGTAATAGTTAAAGTGACAACATGTGGAATAGAAAAGAAATAAGTTAAAGTGTATTAGGAGCAAGTATTCATTCTTTATAAGTTTGGTCTACTTTTTGATGAAGAAGTTCATTTTGACTACAGAGAACTTTTTGGTTATATCAGTACCAGTTTTACCTTCTTAATTGTGTGACAGCTGGCCTGACCTTAGCTGTGATAAATGTTACCTCTGTTGACTTATAGTGTTACTGTTGGTCTGGTCTATGGTTGTTTATGGTGTTCTTTAGCCGTGAGAGATTTTATTCGATAGTGTTATCTGTTGGACTCATTTTCTTCTCCGTGGAAGCAAGTATTGCACCTATTATAGTGAAAAATAAACAGAGCGTGCACCAACTTAACTAGTAAGAGCATCTGAGTAGTATGGGGATAGAACCAACACTTCTCACTGCAAATGTACCGGGTGAGATCCCTGTTTATGTTTTTCTTGTTCTCATGCGCCCTGTTTTTGATGATGTTTAAAAAAGTTGTTGTTGTGGAGAACGCTTCAAGGCTCCCAAAAAACTTGGTGTGGAGGTTTGTCTCTGTTGGCCAGTGCGCAGCTGCTTAAACACAAAAGTCTTATAGAATATGTTTGGCTGTCTGTGCTGCTTGTCCGCACATAAACATGGGTGATAAGGGGCTTGAGTGTTCCAGTGAGCTATATTGGCATTTGTAGTACAGTGGGTCCTTTCCAACTGTAAAAATTCATAGCAACGTGGCGTGAGCAAGACTGGTGAAAGAAGGTGGAAGGTTACCACAACCAGATTCAAGTGTGACTTACGAAGAGTCCAAAAGGTCTATTAGGGCCAGATACATGGAAATATTAGCACAAGAAATGATGCTTATTACCAGTTGAACAGAAGAGACCAGGTGGTGGTCTTCAGACTCTGCAAAGGCCACAACAGACTGAAGTACCATCTATTCAATAAACTAATGATAGGTGCTACAGACGAATGCACTTGTGGTACGGGTAAAATGACCCCTGAACATCTGCTGCAAAATTGCCCGACAAATGAGGACCAGAGAAAGCACATGTGGCAGAGTACGAAGGAGAAAACGATATTGGCGTGAACGAATGTCATGACAGGGTCACTCATGCCAAGAAGATCATTGGTAAGGGGACAGACTAATAATGACATCCGGGTTCAAGGGTTTTGGCACATGGCTGACACCCCTGTCTATGTACAAAATTATTTGTTACAGAAGCAGCAAAAGATAAACCTACTTTACCACGGGATTGACATCCAGAGTACAATGTTCAGGTGACTAATTGGAGTACTGTACGAAGGATGGATAGAGACCGAGTGAAGTGGAGGGAGTTTGTTAAAGACGTCATTAAGCGCGACGGTCACTGACATTTTTGTCAGTCACTGATGATCAAGGAACTAAGAAGAAGATGATGATTAAAGAGGAGTGGGTGGCTGAGTGGCTTATATGTTAGTCTTCTGGCCATGAGGACATGCATTTAAAACTTCAGTATAATACAAGTTTTGTCCATAGGAGGTAAACTACAAACCTAGCATGAACACTATATGGTAACTGCAGGGGCAGGCGACTTTTATCCTTTTTTACTATAAATCTTCCTGACGGATCTCAGCAATTGAAATAATTACTATGACAATAGTTTTTGGTTGTTGTTTTTGATTGATTATTGATTTATTGACTTTTTCGTTCTATGTATGTGAAGCATAGGTCCACAAGACCAGCTGACCATTTACAGGAAGCCTGTATCCAAGCATATGCTATAACGATCATATTAGCAATGGTTGTACTTGATGAGGTTGCAAGCCTCATGTACAACCCTCTTTAGCCACCATTTCTGACATACTTAGAAGGTTACAGGGGCCTGTACTTTTAGACCAACGTTCGACAAGGATGAATCCTTTATTTAATGACCTATATTGACGTTAAATTTGTTATATCTCATATCTCACCTTGTGATGTCAATTATGATGGTACTGCTGGCTATGGCTAGTTGGGCTTATAAGTTTGTCGCCCTGGTAAAAAGAATAAAGACACCCAGAAATAGTTGAATGCAAACTCAGAATTGGGTCAGGTTATTGATAGACAGAAGTTTTCTTTGTTGGTATTTATGTCTGCTCAAGCGTGTAAAGCTGTTTACTTAAGTCAATGCATTCACAGAACCTTATCCATTCAAAAATATCCTTACTTATTTTGATGAATAAACACACAAAAATTACTTTGATGATAATAACTACATGAGCATTCTTCAGGGATGTCGTACAAATAAATTTACCTATTTTCCGTCACCATATAATAAATTGTTTTGTTGGATAGATATAGGATTGCAGCGCTGCCAAAGATGCATGTATCAGACCGTAGGGTGCAAATTTCACTGTCAAGCTATAAACTAGCGACACAACACATTCCGTTCTCCTGCTACTTGCAAAGCCCTGTTCAGGGCTTGGTAGCAGGAGATTGAGAATGAACGCAGAAGAAAAAGAAGAAGGATTACAGGATTATGTGAATATATGGTACAAGGTGTAGCATGCCATGCCCTTTGCAGGGGAGATGAGACTAACTTCTGGTCAGGAAAAACACACTGATCAGATTATGCTAGTCAGGGTCGAGTGAAACACACTGATCAGATTATATGAGTCAGGGTCGAGTGAAACATACTGATCAAGACCCTATCTCACTTCCAAGCAGTTCTCTCTGGAAATAGGCTGTTCCGGTGCAGTCTGGCTAATGAGGTAGGGATAGACACTGTGAGGAGTCCAGCTTTGCACTACAGCCAGGAGTACCTTGGTCCACCTTCTCAAGTATGCCTCAGGATGTTGGGAGAACCACTGTAACCTGCCACCAGAGAAAGTCATAAAAGAGTACCTAACTCAAATGCGAGTGACATTAGCAACTACAATGACCCTTTGCATTACAAATATCTTTTTTGTCTTCATAAATTTTTGGCAGATAACCAAGATATAGGTCAGTGGTCGTAATATGTCTTTTAGGGCAGCAATAGAGAGCAACAAGTAATCAGGGTCCCTGTATGTGCTCTTGGAAACAGGCTGTGTCACAGCAGTCTGGCCAACGAGGTCGGGATTGACACTGTAATCCCTGTAGTAGTGAGCTTACAGAGGAGCCTAATTTTATTCTACATCCAGGAAGATCCTGGTCGACCCTCTAGATCCAGGAGGACCCTGGTCCATCCTCTAGATCCAGATGGACCCTGGTCCACCTTCTCAAGTAAGCCTCAGGATGTAAGAAAAGGCACTGTAACCTGCCACCAAATAAACACTAAGAATGAGCTCTACTGAGCAAAATTTGCTTTGAACACAACATTCAATTCATTTTTGTTTGGTCTGCAGCCATCCTTTGTTGGGCACTCATTTGTGGTTCATGATTTCCATTTCAGCTTTAAAGAAACCCCTGCAGCCTATGGATTGGTGGTTTGGCTATTACATTTGCATCATTATCTAACACATATGTCTCAAATACTCTCCCCTTCCGCGCATATCTTTATGTGGCTCGTGAAGCTCTTTTATGTTTGCACCTGGTCCCCTTGCTAAACAGGTGAACGTTGATGGATTTCAGTATGTCTTATTTATCTATGTCCCTATAACGTACTTGCATGTTGAGGCCTGAATGTCAGCTCTGTAATTTAAGGAACCCCCAGCATGACCAGGACAGAGATCCGTACACTCCCTTGAAAGTTTGATGTCTTTCTGTCTACTATCCACTCTCACTTAGTTACCCCTTCCGTACTTACCGAGGAAATGGCCGAAAGTCCAGGTCATTGATTACTGGCATCCTCAAGAAATCTCAGATAGTCAGCTCAAAGCTGACACCCCACCCCCTCCCTGCCAGTCTCTAATTCTCATACTATTGGTTGTTGTCAATTATTCCTCGCTCCACTCGGCAACAACCCTGCCTCTGTCTCTACCAGATAAGCCACAACCTGATTTCTGAGCACTTCTTAATTCTTAGTCGACCTGTACTTTTACAGAGGCAGATGCCCCTAATCAAGTCCCAGCTCTGGATGTAGCCGGGAGAAGGGTATCCTGCTTAGCGGGCTAGGCTCGAGCAGCTTAATACTTAACTGCGTTGGGACAAGCGCTTCCAGAGGGCGGTTAACCGATGTGCAAGTCCATCTTAATAGACTCAAACACTAGAGCAAAGTAGACCCGCAGCCTGTTAAGCGCCATCTATATTGCTCTAAACAAACCACCTAACTATGGGCGGTGTTGTGCCATGTGAGGCAGTGGTGCTATTCTTGTCTTTGTCATCCACAAAGACCCCGGCAGACCACTCGGATTACCTATTCCATAAGTACTATTTCTCAATACTATTCCTTAAGTAAATACCACATCATCATTCCAAGAACTAGCCACCTATCAGCTGTTTGCTATCTTGGAATACTTGGAAACCTGGGATTCAAACAGGCATGTTTATGTATGTTGCCAGGTAGCCGAAGGCTTCGTCTGTTACGATATGTGTAGTAACTGCGGGGGCTCAGTGATCTCGAGGTAAGGTGTCCGCCTCGAGTGCCAGAGGTCGCGGGTTCGAATCACTGAGGAGACCGGGATTTTTTTACGTGGATTTTCTGGTAAATATTCCCCTGATCTCTGGGTAGTGATATCGGACTCCCGTGTCGTTACAAATTTCTCAGAAGTTAGAAATCGAAAAGAGAAGTCTTAACCGGCCGCTGACCGGAAAAAAGTTCAATTTAATAATCTACCCAAATTATTTGTACCTTCTCCCAGGCCTAGTAAGCCGCAGAAAGTTTTAAAATACCTACTACATAAAACCAAAGCATTCGACTACCTACCTGGCAACAGACATTGACATGCCTGTTTGAATACCAGGATTCGATGTAGTAAAATTCCTGCGGCTTACTAGGCACATGTGAAGGTACAAATAATTTGGATAGATATTTAACCCAGATGTTGAAGATTGGACATGGGAGTATTGGTCACCCTGGGGGCAACTCTTCCCCTTCTCTCTCTTCTCACCTCACTCTGTTTCATTTGACTCTGTCCCACAGTCACACCCTTGCACAACTTTCACACGCGCCCTCGTGGTAAAGCCCTTCCATTGCACTTTGGTTGGGCTAGCTTCTGAGGGCGCACAAACCTAGCATAGGTACATACAGATGCACACATGCATCCAAGCACTGGTTTATGCGTCCTGATATCGCCTAATTGACTACGGTCTGGGGTGGAAAATGGCGCGCCTCCGCCAGTAGAAACTAGTGAGGCAAACATCTAAGCAAAAAAAAAAAAAAAAATAACCCAGATGTTATTTAAAATTGTAAATCTGTAGTTTCTCATTACACCACTTTTAACATTTAGTAGCAGATTAAGGCATTACCACCAGCGTAAAAGTATCTGTAACACTGGGTCCTGACAAATCGTAATCCGGCACTACGCGCGGTCCCTGTCGAAGAAAAGAGTATTAATAAACCATCATATTTCGCACACAATCTACTTTGTATTATAGTTGAGGAGGCGACTATGTCGATAAATTGGGGGAGGGGTGTTGGGCGCTGCTCTCGGTGTACAGTTGTCTTCGGGGTTAAGTACTGTTTAACGCTGCGCAAAAGTTTACGCCTGGATGCTGATTAAAATCAAAATAATATGTCTCACATACACATACTATGATATAACCAAAAGGACTGCCAGTGTTTGAAAAGGGTATAATCTCACAAAATGTAAGTTGCACTTGAAATAGCAGCGAGAGAATGGGTAAGGCAGGGACAATAGAAAAAAGATGGACAAGAGAGAGAGAGAGATTAGATGACAAGTTTCTCTGTCTGCATCAGTTATGTGGCAAAGCTTATCTGAACACCCAGATAAAACAAATATACGACTTAGCGTGACGCGCACACACTCACGGGCCATCTACCTTCCCAGTGATTCCCATCCGTTTTGCTGTGGCGTGACTTTGGTGTGACGCAAGTTTTTCAAGAACGTTATGACGCTGCGTCTAAGTTTAGAGATCTGCGATGTCTTCTGATAAATGAAATGCCAATATACAATGTGAGCCCTGTCTCAGTCTTGGTTATTCCAATACATAAAACGCATATATAAAAAATAAAAATAATAATACATTTTTTCGGGACAATCTTTTATTTTTATATTAATATTTGTTTATATATTTGTTATTTTTGGCTGTTCTTTTGTGAAGAACGCATTGGCCGTTTTGTTTTTAAAATTTATTGGTGTTGGTCAACATTTGTTGCCGACTTTCATTTTTGGAATGAGCATCACTCATGTCGATTTCTTCACCTACGTCATCATCAATGATTACTTGCGGTGCTTCGTGATTTCCACTCTTTTTCTGCTTTTGTTCTCAATCTCCCGGTACCAAGCCCTGAAAAGGGTTTTCCAAGTAGCAGGATGTTGTCCGGAGAACGGAATGCGTTGTGTCGTACTTTACAGTTTGCCTGCGGTATTTACACCTTTCGATCCGACTTCAGCAGGCATTTTTGAGTACCGGAATAGCCTCCTCTCTTCGATCCCTTCTCCTTAGCCAACCTGCTCTGTTGCAGCCTGTTATCCAGGATCACCACGTGAAGGCGTAGAAGGGTCTTGGCAGCTCTGGTTCGCTGGTCTTGACGCCAGCAGGTAGCTATGGGTCGCTGACCACTGCAGCTAATGTACTCAATTTCCCGCTCATTGAACGTGTGTGCATGTTTGAATACGGCTTGAATGCGACTTTCGATGCCAGTAAATATTTTTAAACTACGTTTTTCACTACAAAGTTTTGAAAAACTTGCCTAGGATTTGTCACAATTTGATAAACTAACAGGTCGCACTAGTTAGATAACGGTGTGTACACAATTTCAACTCTCTTATGGGGAAGTTGGTTAAAATAGGACAAATAGAAGTCCACACAAACGAACATCAGTCATGTTGGATGTGTAAAAATGATAGTGCGGGACACTGCTGTTGGGGATGCAGTTTTACTGTTAGAGACTTCATTGGGCTAGACCTCCACTTTTTCTAAGGTGAGGGTGGCCAATTATTTTTCCTCACTGCATTTCCTTTACTAACAGTAATCCAGGTACCAATTTACAGTTGAGTCAACCTGGCCATTTAAATAACGGTGACGGAAACTGGTATCTCTGCAGTGATAACTGAACACTTTACCACTCAGCTACTCAGACATTCTTCCAATACTTGATGATTGATTCCAATACTTGATGATCGATCCCAATACTTGGTGATTGATCTCAATATTTGATGATTGATTCCAATACTTGATGATTGATTCCAATACTTGATTGATCCCAATACTTGATTATTGATCCCCAAACTTGATTATTGATACCAGTAATTGATGATTGATTCTAATATGTGATGATTAATCTGAAAATTGATTATTGATTCAAATATATAATGATCTATCCCAAAACGTGATGATTGATTTCAATACTTGATAAATGATTCTAATATTTGGCGATTGACCGCAGTACTTGACGATTGATCCCAAATACTTGATAATTGATACCAATACTTGGTTATTGTTTCTAATACTGGATGATTGAACCCATTACTTGATGACTGATATCAGTATTTGATGATTGTTTCTCCTTTTCGCTTCAAATGAAGCATAAAACCATCATTATAGCTGCCTCTTTACAGGAAGCCTGTATCCAAACATTTGCAGGGGTGGTTTTAAAAACAAAAGATTAACATGATGACGCTGCTGGCCTCATCGGCAATTATCTTCAGACGTCTTTTATGACATGCTTAGTAGGTTGCGTTGCTTCTATTCTTGTCAATCCGGGTACCACTTCAGTTTCTTCCAATACTTACGTTTATGTACTTTCCATCCATTTTGTCATGTAAGGAACTCGTCTTTCCTGAGCCAAGTGTGTTGCGCCAGTCGTTGTTTCTGGGCCAAGTGTGTTGCATCAGCCTTTTCCTGGACCAATTGTATTGCACCAGTCTTTGTTTCTGGACCAATTGTATTGCACCAGTCTTTGTTTCTGGACCAAGTGTGTTACGTCAGCCTTTTTCTGGACGTAACGTCAGTCTTTGTTCCTGGCTCAAGTGTGTTGCGTCAGAAGGACTGGAGTCTTTGTTGTGTGGCCTTAAGATATAATTTTTTTCCTATAATGGTTAAACATCCTATCGGCTTGCTAGGTCAGTCATATCAGTGCCCATTCGTTCCAGGATAATCTCTTACTTCGCCCTGTTTCCACCTCCTACAACATAGACATGACCTTGGACTTTAGAGGGCCTTCCACTAATAACTACTAATAAAAACCATTGCTATCAGCATTCATCTGTCTGTCTCTCCTTTAAATATAGAGCACCACCAGAGTTCCGCCCACGAGTCGTCAGTTGAACTGACTTCATCCTCTACTGTTCATCGCCATGTGTTTCAAGACCTTCCCGCTGGTCTCTTTTCTATGTAGGTTTCAATCCAGTGAATGTTTGGTTATACTGTTCAGATTATATCTGAGAGTGTGTCTCATCCATCCCCACTTTCTCTCTCTCTTCCGCTCTTCCACTCCAATCTCTTGCTAAATTGGCTGTTACTGTGTTAAACAAAACGATCACTACAACGTTTATTGTCGTTGCTAAAGTGGATTTTGGTGGATTTTGGTGGATTTGTGTGGTCGAACAATAAAAGCCACATGCCTTTGCAGTCGCCACGCACTGTACAGACTCTTATGTTTTAATTTAACTCCGATAGAGGATTACAGAGGATTTAAACCTCTTCTTCATCATCATTATCTTCTTCTTCATCATCATCTTCTTCATCATCTTCTTCTTCATCATCATCTTCTTCATCATCTTCTTCATCATCACCATCATCTTCTTCATCATCTTCTTCTTCATCATCATCTTCTTCATCTTCTTCTTCTTATTCATCTTCTTCAGTGTTCGTTTGAAAAGGACATTGTGACGTTGGGTTGTAGTTTACAGCGGAGCTGCAATATCTGCGACTTTTGGTCTGACACGTCCGATTTCAACTGGCATTTTTTAGAACCGAGTTTGCTTTCCCACTGCTATCCCAATCCCTTGGCCAGACTATAGTGCAGCCTGTTTCCAGAGCCCCCACGTAGAGGCGGAATAGGGTCTTGGTCAGTTATGGTTCACTCACCATGATGCAAGCAGCCAGCTATGAATCACTGGCTGCTGTCAGCTCATGCACTGTTGAATCTTGGCCTCACCGAGGATTTGAACGCATGTCTTTGTGATCACAAGACGACATCCAAACTGTACGGACAGTCGCTCGTCCTACTTCGCCATAATAATAGAGCACTTTAAAAAAAAATAATAACTGTGGACTCTTGCTATATCCCGGTATGACCATGTAAATCAAGTGTTTCATGGATGGAACCGTCATCCACTTAGGCCCCATGCGGTGCCAAAGTTTGGGAATCCCTGTTCTCTCATGACAGAAGAGAACCTGACACGACCATTTCTTCAGAATGCCACAGACAACAAGAACAAGAAATGGAGTAGCGATGATATATGTATCAAAGCGCGGGTCAAGGGTCAAACTGTGAGTGTCAAATGAAGATATCGCGTTTTGTCAGTGCAGGCGAAACGTGGCATGACCTGATTTGTGTTAGTTTCTTTCGTGTCGTACGCCGTCTTAATCGCGTAAGTAACATACGTGTCTTGTTTGTGCATGTATGTATATTAACTTTGAGAATGATTTGAAATGTAACTTCGATATAACCAAAAACACGATGTGTGTTAGAAAGTGTGTTGTGCCTTCATCACATTTTAAATAAACAATAACATTGCTTTAAAATTGTGGTCTAATTGTAGCTAAACAAAACAAAAATACACACGCGTTTAAGTGCAGTTATTATTAAGGACAGAAGCAGAAAGACTAGATGTTTCCAGTAATCTTCACCTTCCTCTTTTGTCCTACTGCTCTTTTCGTGCGGTGTCGCAGAGAGCTAGGATGTGTAGATATCTTGTTATTGTCAGGTTGGAGGCTTATGTTGTCGTTAAGTGTAACTTCCTGAAAGTGTCAGAGAGACACCTTCGATCCACCGACGCCAAGGCCGGCCTCTTGCCCTTAAATTGGAGACCTGTATGGGATATGCTCTCGCTGCATGCTGGTTATATTGCATTCTAACTAAACTACCAAACCGCTTGATTTTTAGGGCGTCGATGTACGGCTAACTGGGTTTGTCTCCACTTTCTGCCTCATCGTGATGTTGAGGATTTCATAAATATAGACCTTATCAAGGTCTCTATGAAACACAAAGAGCATAGAAAAGAACACCAGGTTCGAATCCCACTCGTCTCCAGTTTGACAGACATGGTTTTTTTGGCCCTCTCCTCCACGTACGGAAAGTAATGGCAACAACCGTACTGCACACTTACCAAGAATCGTATAACCGCTAAATAGGTGGCGGTTGTAAGAAGCGACATCCTGCAAAGGACATGCCACTTACTTTTTTTTATAGCACGTGCGCCAAAACTGCACGGGAAATGATGACCAAACAGCGAATAGGTCAGGAAAGTTTCATGTAAATATCATTTGGCATGACTGCAGTGAAAGTTGCTCGCCTTTCCCGAGAAGTCCCAGCCCACGAAATGCTCCGGCTGGCTGTGGGGGCGAATTGCGGGAAGAAGCCGTGCTCATCCTGGAGACGTCCTCGGGGCACCCTCGCAAAACCTGGATAAAACAGATCGCCACCTCCTCAACAGAACTGCAAGTCGCATGGGACGCGGCCATTGCACGTGGTCATGGACATAAGTCATTCGACGCGACGGGCCCTGGTCGTCTAAGCGTACTATTGTATTGTATCGTATTGAATGACTGCAGTGAAATAAGTTTAGTGGAGAATAAGAAGACCCAATGTTAACTGGTTACTCAACGGAAGAACTGACAGGCGGGTGATAGATGTTTAGTCTAATAAAGGCCCTTATCAATGAATAGGCAAAACGAAGGCAACACAGAAATACTAAATAACTTCTTCTTCTGGTGTTGGCTTATTAATATGTACACTGCCAGACGAGTTTCTACAATGATTGTTGTTGTCTCAGTTCTGCTTCAGCTACGTCAAGCTTTGGGTTTAGTGTTGAGTCATTTGGCGAGCGAGTCTTCATCAACTGACTATACAAATGCCGGTCCTGTAAAACGTGGTGTGACTAACTAAAGGAATTAGAAATGCGTGGCAGGAGAAGTATGAAGATCTTTTGGTTGTAACGTAGGTTTAGTCTCAGATTGTTAATCTCACGAGGAGCTAGTGGCCGAATGAGTTGTACACCATTCTTCTTACCTATGGGAATCGAATTCAAAACTATAGTAAGACATGCTATTTTTTAATGTCGGGCGTAAATTATAAACCTAGCCTGTTAAGTGCATGGTGACTGCAGGGGTAAGCGGCCTTTATTACTCGGCCATATAAATCCTTCCCTCGGCAGTTGGAATAAACCGTTTTTGTGTGCGTACTTGCAAGGATTTCTGAGCTCCGCCTGTTTATTATCGTTATGATTCAAGAACAAAATGCAGCTGTACAGATTAGACATTAATAATAATAATGTTCGCTTAGGTGTGTGAGGCCCGTTGCGTCAGTCGGTCACATCCATGACCCACATCTATGGCGTGGTTTCAGGCCTTGTCCAGGGCGGAGGAAAAGGTTGCTGCTTGCTGGTGCCATACTTTTCGGGGATGGCCTTTTCTGCGCCTCCAGCTGGTCGGGGGAAGACTTTTGGTGCTGAAGAACGACGTGTGTAATATCTTGTAGGCAGGGTTTTCCTGGTCCAGCCGTACAACATGACAGAATAAAGAAACTCGGCGCCGGTCAAGTGTTTCTAAGATTAGGTCGAGGCCTGTTTTAGCAGAGACATCTACGTTGCGGATGTAGTCATGCCATCGGATGCCCATGATACGCATCTGGTTGCGCATGTGAAAGCATTCCAGTCTCGACATGCCATGTTTCAGCAATCGCCAGGTTTCGCAGCTGTAAAGCATTGGATATTGATATAGAGAGAAAAACAAACCAAAAAACTGATAATTAGCAAAATAGACTCGAAATCTGATCTACAGATAAAAATTGACAGTTAAATATTGAAATAGATCAAGAGTGTTTCGTATCTTGGAAATATAATAACGGAAGATGGGAGATGTGGAATGGAAATCAGGAAGAGTGTAGAAATGTCTAAATGTGTTTTCATTGTTATACATTGACATTAAAGTGGATCACTCACACATTTGAGTTGAGTGATCAAGTGTTATGTATAACCGTCATTACTTTATGGCTTAGAAACATGGACAATGAATTAACAAATGATTGCAGAAGATAATTGATGCTTTTTCTTCTTCTTTTTCTTCTTCGTCTCAGTCGTTCATCTTCAGATCAAGGTCCTGGTTTCTCTTACAAAAGACACCGTAGTTTGTAAGACTGTTTTATCTCCATACAGCTTTTGTCTCATATCTGTCTCACGAGGTAAGTATTGTTCTCTATCTGCCTATATGAATATGCAGTAGTGTGGGATGTGTCCCCACATGAACACTTGTCATCTATTTCGATCCTAATTCTGTTGTAAAGATGACCCTTAAGTCTATTATGCTCAGTTTGAAAATGCTCAGTTTTCAGTTTGAAAATGCCGACTTGCTCTTCTTTAGTTAAATCATAGTTCTTCTTAGTTCTTAGACGACCTGTACTTCTACAGGGTCAGATGCAAATGTGCAGGTCCCAGGTCTTGTATGTTCTGGATGTAGCCGGGCGAAGGATCTCCTGCTTAGCGGGCTAGGCTTGAGCGGCTTAATACTCCGCTGCATTGGGTGGTTAACCAATGTGCGAGTTCATCTTAGTAGACTCAAACACTAGAGCAAAGTAGACCCGCAGCCTGTTAGGCGCCATCAATGCTGCTCTAAACAAACCACGGCTGGTGTTATGCTATGGGACACAATTAGTCGCCTCTTAGGACATGCTCTCTGTGGGGCAGTGGTGCTATTCTTGTCATTGTCATACACAATGACCCCGGCAGACAACTCGGGATAGTAAATATCATAGTAGTATTATTTGTGAAGTGATGCGTTTCAAAATATGGATGTATTGAAGAATGGGATTCATCTCCTGGAAAAAAAAGAAAACAAATAACGAAGTCTTAGATAAATTAGGTGCAGAAAGAGAAGATATGGATGGAATCTGAGTCCGACAGCTCAGATGTGTTGGTCATCTCAACAAAAATACGTAACATCTTGTTGAAAACTACAATAGAAGAAAAAGTTGAAGGCAAGCGTGTCAGAGGTAAACAACGCTCAAATATTGGAGGATAACACCAAGAGATGGACAGGGTAAAGCCTGGTAGATGGTACCATCAAATCATGAGAGAGGACGTTGGAGATCCATTGCTTTCGACCGTCGCTGTTGAAATGGGACCTGTTTTATTTTCATATGTAGCTCCAATTATTATTTTAACCTTAAGCCTTATGACAAAACTAGGGAGAAGCGGGATTCAAGGCAACATGCAAAGCTGGGTCCAGTCATACCTGCACAATAGGAGAACTAGGGAGAAGCGGGATTCAAGGCAACATGCAAAGCTGGGTCCAGTCATACCTGCACAATAGGAGAACTAGGGAGAAGCAGAATTCAAGGCAACATGCAAAGCTGGGTCCAGTCATACCTGCACAATAGGAGAACTAGGGAGAAGCAGGATTCAAGGCAACATGCAAAGCTGGATCCAGTCATACCTGCACAATAGGAGAACTAGGGAGAAGCAGGATTCAAGGCAACATGCAAAGCTGGATCCAGTCATACATGCACAATAGGAGAACTAGGGAAAAGCAGGATTCAGTCATACCTGCACAATAGGAGAACTAGGGAGAAGCAGGATTCAGTCATACCTGCACAATAGGAGAACTAGGGAGAAGCGGGATTCAAGGCAACATGCAAAGCTGGATCCAGTCATACCTGCACAATAGGAGAACTTGGGAGAAGCGGGATTCAATGCAACATGCAAAGCTGGATCCAGTCATACATGCACAATAGGAGAACTAGGGAGAAGCACGATTCAGTCATACCTGCACAATAGGAGAACTAGGGAGAAGCGGGATTCAAGGCAACATGCAAAGCTGGATCCAGTCATACCTGCACAATAGGAGAACTAGGGAGAAGCGGGATTCAAGGCAACATGCAAAGCTGGATCCAGTCATACCTGCACAATAGGAGAACTAGGGAGAAGCGGGATTCAAGGCAACATGCAAAGCTGGATCCAGTCATACCTGCACAATAGGAGAACTTGGGAGAAGCGGGATTCAAGGCAACATGCAAAGCTGGATCCAGTCATACCTGCACAACAGGAGAACTAGGGAGAAGCGGGATTCAAGGCAACATGCAAAGCTGGATCCAGTCCTACCTGCACAATAGGAGAACTAGGGAGAAGCGGGATTCAAGGCAACATGCAAAGCTGGATCCAGTCATACCTGCACAATAGGAGAACTTGGGAGAAGCGGGATTCAAGGCAACATGCAAAGCTGGATCCAGTCATACCTGCACAACAGGAGAACTTGGGAGAAGCTGGATCCAGTCATACCTGCACAATATGAGAAGAAGAGTCACCATCGACGGGCAGACGAGTAAAAAAGTGCTGCTCTACCATGGAGTACCTCAGTGGAGTCATTTCACCAACATTGTTTCTTGTTTATATTAACGACGTGGTTAAAGATCTCCTCGCTGGAGTGAAAGCTGTCTTATATGCAGCCGATCTAGTACTCTGGTGTGCTGATGAACATGCCACTACAGCAAACCATAGAATGCAGGTGGTAGCAGACATACTGTCCGCGTGGGAAGAGAAATGGAGTGTCACAATAAACACAGACAAGACCTCCACGACGCTGTTTTACCTTTCCCCAAAAGACCAAACAATCAACGTGTTTAGGAATGTCCATGATTAAGGAAGGAAACTACCCTTACCTATCTTGGCGTGACATTTAATAAAAGGCTAACTTGGAATAAACATATTGGAAATGCAGAAGGGAAGACCCGAAGGAGACTAGGCCTACTCAGAAAATTACCAGGCACCAGCAAATGAAAGAACCCTTTAAAAAGTACAATGGAGTAATAAGACATCACTTGGAGTTCGCATCTACAGCTTGGTCATCAGCTGCCAATAGATTGCAGTCATTGGACAAGGTGCAAAACTAAGCTCTCGGGCTCATTACAGAAGCCATGAAAACTACGCCGAGATGCGGAAAGTAACTGGATTACAGACACTGTCCCATAGAAGATGCCAACATGATCCAGAACAGCAATTTTGATAGCCACCAAGTAGTCATCTTCACAGACGCATTATCTGTTCCTGCAAGCTCTTAAGGGTGGTAAACCCTCGCTTCTGAGAAGTGAACTGGGTAGGGTAGCTGCGGGAAAACGAACTATACTCCAGTGGCTGCCATCTCACTGTAGCGTGCCTGCAAATGAGAGGGCAGATAGACTTGTAGGGAGGCGAGGAGAATGTGAACAAGACGACAGCGAAATCACATACTTTGAGAAAAAGAGAGATGTCCAGGCTGTCAAAAGTGAGCAGAACCAACCCAATGATGACTACCACACACTTGACCGGCAAGGGCAGACTATCATTCTTCGCCTCAGTACTGGGCACAATTGACTGAATAAACACATGTACAGGCTTCGCCTGTCTGCTTCGCCGTTGTGTACATGTGGGACAGGCGATCAAACTGCCGAGCATTTTTTGCAGGACTGTCCTCTGTATGGTCAGTTAATGAGGACACACTGGCCAAATGATTAGACACTACAATAAAAGCTGAATGGAGCTTAAAGGCATTAGTCAACGGTCGAGTTCATCGCGGAAACTCGCCTGATAGTGTAAACATCTATGATGTGATCACAAGAAGAATGAGGATTTTAACCTTAGGGGAAAACAATAACGCATTAACCACAATACAAGTGATATAGGTTAGGTCAGGTCAGGTCATCCTGTAACTGGTGAGGTCGTTGGGGCACACATGAAGACATCCTCACAACACCACGCCACCCTTCTCTATCAGCGGCCGCTTCCTGTGCCTCTTCTAGTCGGAGACTGGTCCATTCTTTTATGTTGTCCTCCCACCTCTTTTTTGGACCGGCCTCTTCGTCGTCTGCTTTGCACCTTTCCGTAAAGGATCGTATTTCCAAGACCATTTGATCTCAACATGTGACCGTA
Organism: Ariolimax columbianus; assembly: GCA_036924085.1. NCBI lineage: Eukaryota > Metazoa > Mollusca > Gastropoda > Stylommatophora > Arionidae > Ariolimax > Ariolimax columbianus. The sequence goes on from JAVGWX010000020.1 coordinate 45,884,925, forward strand.
CCAAGCGAGTTTCCTTCTTTTGACAGTTGCCAAGAGGTCTTCAAAAGGCTCTATTGCTGTTGTAATTATATCTCGTATTTCCTCATTTGTAACTCGATCTTTGAACGTGACGTTTAAAAGTCTTCAGAAACATCTCATCTCCAAGGCCTGTATCCTTCGCTGAAGGTCAGCTGTAACTGTCCATGTCTCACAAGTGATATAGACGACACATAGTATTAGTAGCCTCTTTCAGCCATGACTGACTATAGTAGCCCCTTTCAGTCATGACTGACTATAGTAGCCCCTTTCAGTCATGACTGACTATAGTAGCCCCTTTCAGTCATGACTGACTATAGTAGCCCCTTTCAGTCATGACTGACTATAGTAGCCATTTTCAGTCATGACTGACTATAGTAGCCCCTTTCAGTCATGACTGACTATAGTAGCCTATTTCAGTCATGACTGACTATAGTAGCCCCTTTCAGTCATGACTGACTATAGGATGGTATGACTTGGCTGGGTTTTTCTCTCCTTCTCCTTTCGGTGTTGTCGTTTCCCTTCTCAGTTTTGCAAGTACCTCTCTTCAGCAAGCGGGGTGGCCCTTCAGGGTACTTCTCCACCTGGATCGGTCTGCAGCGTCGTCGTCCCAGGATGTCAGATTCATATCCAGGACATCACGCTTACACATATATTTGAACCTTAACTGTGGTCGGCCGACTGTTCTTTTGCGACCCGTCAATTGTCCGTAGGAGATATCTTTGGGGATGCGACCATCTTCCATGCGACGAACATGACTAAACCATTGCGCAGCATCTTCCCATGTTTCGAAGGCCTTCAGAGACTATTAAAACGTCCCCCTCCTTCCCCTCCCCAAACTGAAAGCGTTTGTCATTCTGCATCTTGCCATATAAGATTTGCTTTGGGTAACCGATAGTCGGGCATGCGAAACACATGACCCACCCAGCGAATCTGTGATTGCATCATGATGAAATCAATGCTAGAGATACCAGCTCTCTCAAGAACATCAGTGCCCGGATCCTGTTTTGCCATTTCAATTCATCATCCTCCTCCACATAGTGAGACAACGGCACAAGCATGCAGAGACATGGAAGTGAAGACTTATGCTGAGCTGAAGACGGCCGCAGATGACAGGCAGAAAAGAAACGACAGAGCCCTGAATTTGTATACCAGTCCCTGGACTGAATCACTTGATAATGGGGACACAGTCGCCTAACTTCTACCATGTTTTTAAATATGGCTTGGCTTTGCTTCGTTCTTTCTCAATCTCCCGCTACCAAACTCTGAAAGGGCTTAAGTAGCAGAATGTATAGCAGAATGTAGTTCAGAGAATGGAATGCATTGTGTCGTAGTTTACAGCTTGACTGTGATGTTTGCACTTTTCGGTCCAACACATCTGATTTCAGCAATCATTTTTTTAGTACCGGGTTAGTATTCTCTCTTCGATCCCTTCTCCTTATCCAATCTGCCCTGCTGCAGCCTGTTATCCAGGATCACCGCGTGGAGGTGTAGAAGGGTCTTGGCAGCTCTGATTAGCTGGCCCTGACGCTAGCAGTCAGCTATTGGTCGCTGACCACTGCAGCTCAAGCACTGCTCAGCATCTTGATCCTGTTCCGTATATATATATATATATATATATATATATATATATATATATATATATTAGACCCTTTTATTTTTCTTGTGGTTAATAGCTTCTACATAATATGGCAATCGGCATCATGCCCAATTCTCCTTAGTCACCTATTTCGACATACTAGCAGGTTGCAGTGTCCTTGTTCTTTGCACCCCTTTCGGGCTCCAGTAACACAGCGATTATAAGATAATGTTCGTACAGTCTAGCATCTGTCACAGCCTCATTATCTAATAAGAGGTTTAACGATTACGACGAGGTGTAATTGATATATAATCTGAACTGTTCACTTTTACATTATGTAAATTTCAAGTTCAACCAATCACAATCACAATTTTGTATCTGCCCGTGGAGTGCTGTAAAGTAAACTCCCGTTTACACGCCAATATGGCAAATTCAGAATATGGTTACTTGGCCGATATTTTGATTGACCAAAGGCACACTATGGATGTTGCGATCAGAAAACACGTCGGCCGCCTTTACTTCCCAAATTGTTCTGGTACCCACTTTTTCAGACTGTGTCGATCCCGGGAAACGTTTTGCGATCGGAAAAAATCCCGCTCCAACTGGGGACCGAACTCAGCTCGGAAGCCAACTATGCAACCTCGTGGATGGCACGTCTTCCAACAAATATAATCATATTTCCTACAGTACTGCATATCTGCCAAGAAACGTATAACAGCCAGTAAGGTTAGCAGTTGTTAAAGCATTCTTTTCATCCATCTTTAATGGCGACCTTAAAAGCAGAGTCATCAGTACAGCCATGTATCCATTATTCAGATTATATCAAACGCCCTTCCACTTGTTTATGTATCCCCCGAAATAATTAATATTTCTATTTACACGCGCGTTAGCTGTCATAGCTGACGTTAACTTATCTCCCAGTTCAAACATATCAATCTCTGACCGGATTGCGGCAGTGACAATATTTTGTTACTGTCGTCAGCAGATCTCGTACACAGTGAAAATTGGCAGGGCATCCCCACCCTGCCAAAGCAAACAGAGCAGTGAATATGTACAGTTCATTTGTGGTTGTTTTACGTTTGAAAAGAAAATTTCTTTTCTGTTGTGTCGCTGAAGTTATTTTTAGGTAAGTGGAAAACTCAAAAGGTTGAAGCCTACTGGTACAAATTTTAAAAAAATGTTGTGCTGAAATCACATGTGTCGGGCCGAGAGACAAAGATACCGCAGTCTAACTGTAAGCTACGAAACAACGTTCCTTTCACGACGAACGCAGAAGAAGAAAAGATTTAAATATGGTTTGACAGACCAACAATCACAGACCACTCGACCAATAAAGACATTTATGAAGGACAAGACAATCCGAACAGCGTAGAAAAGTACCAGCTAACAATCCTCAATACGGAACGTGTTGCATGTTTTCAGGTACATTTTGTTCTTGAGTAACAAATTACACTTGTCTATGGTAACAGCTGGTTGTGGTGGATCGATTTGCCATACATTACGACCCGATCGTTCAACACTTTTAGATCTTGTCCTTTGGGAGCGAAGTGTAATCAGAGTCAGGTGAAACATGCTGATCAAGAACCCTTCTTGCATCCTCGTTCGTGCTCCTCAAAACAGGCTATGTCACATCAGTCTGGCTACCGAGGAGCGGATTGGCACTGTAACCCCCATAGCGGCGAGCTTGCTGAAGAGCCTCACATAGCAGTATAGCCATGATTATCTCAGTCCGACCTCCTCGAGTGCGCCTCGGGATGTAAGAAGTGACCAATGCAATCGCTACCAAAGAAACGTCAGTAGCTAACCATGAACACGAGTATCCTCGAACACGATCTGATCCCTGGAAGCCAAGTTATCCACCACGTAGTTCATGTATCGTACAGTGGGGTATTGTTTCTATGGCCTTCTTTCAAACCAGATATTTATTTCACACTTATTGGCCGAATATGAAATTTCCTGAGTTTGGAGCGTCTTCTACCTTAGTGACGTTACAGTAATCAACACTAGATGTGGTTTCCACTCTTTTTGTAAGGGTCTGAACTTTTTCCTGGACAGGGAATATAGCCGATGTCAATTAGTGGTCGGCAGACCATATTCATCAATAGTTAATATGTAATATATTATATATAATACATAGAACAGAAACGACGTGGGATCGAGCACCGCAGGTTTCAAGCGACCCCTGGTCTCAAAGGAGGTGGGACCAGAGAAGTATCTGCATCCGGAATTATATCCAATCGTCTTGACTTATGTCTTACCACTGGTCCATCTGATGGTGTCGCCAACATCGCTTGCGATGGACAACTAATATATATATATATATATATATATATATATATATATATATATCATCACATCCATCATTAACTCTTTCAGTCTTGTCAGACAATAGTAAATGTGCTGTGAAAAGGTATGCAACGTCCATGACGGTAACGAATGTGACTCGTAAGATCAATCCGGGCAGAGAAGCATCTTCCACAGTGTGCAAGAAAAATCAGGACCGTTTGGTGTGGCGTGTCTTCTCGAGTCTTTAGCCTATCAGCAATCAGTATCTCCTTTGTCTGTATCCCATGTTTAATCATGCCCCTCCATGTAACACGATCCATGGCGTCCTGTTCCCATGATTCCAAATCGATGCCTGCGTCATTCATATCCCGCTTGCATACATCCTTGTACCGAAGTAGTGGCCGGCCCTGAGACCTTTTCCCCAACTGTAATTCCCCATAGAGAAGATATTTTTTGTATTCTTCCATCATCCATTCTCCGAATGTGTCCCAGCCAGCGAAGCCTTCGATGTCTAAGCATGGAAAAGATTGTGACAGTGCCTGTTATCTCCAACACCTCTGCGTTGGTGATCTTGTCTTGCCACCCAACGCCCAGGATTCTGCGCAGGCACCTCATGTGATAGCTGTTTAGCCGCCTGGTGCATATAGGTAGACCATGTCTTACTGCCGTTAAGAAATGTGCTGAGGACACAGGTAAACAATTGTTTTTGTTTTAACAGTGAGCTTCTTACTCTCCCGACCCTTTTTGTTAATCTGCTCATTGTTGTTGCTGCCTTTCCTATATATATATAACGTTGAAGAAGTTTTTAGGTCCCTAAACTGGCAGAAACGAGGTGTCATCATAGTTGGCAAGGTGCTCGCACACCTACGTTTACCGGATGACATTGTGATCTTCAGCCACGGCATTGTAGAAGCCGAACAACGCCTTCTTCTTTCTTCTTTGCATTCAGAATATTTTGGTCATGCTATATCTGCAGGCCAGTCGCCATGGTGAAGTCTGTAGTCTTCACCAGGTCGGAGTGGCTGCCCCACAGCTTTTTGTTTCTGCTCCGCATCCTCTGACCAGGTCTGGTATCTCATTTCCCTATAGATTGAGCATTCCTGTAGAATGTGTTTAGGGTTCTGACCTCCTGTTCCACATGGGCACTCATCGGTGTGTGAGATCTTCAGTCGATATAGATGTTCTAGTAGTCTGCAGTGTCCAGTTCTTAGGCGAAATAAGGTAGTTTGTTGAATTCTTTTGAGCTGGTGAATTGTGTCTGGTGTACTGCTTATGTTTTTATCTTCTCTCCATTTGGGTATATATCGATTTCTTATGATGTTCTTGATCTCTCTGTATGGTAAAATTGTGCCCTTTTGCTGTTTGCTAGAGCGTCAGCTCTCTCGTTTCCTTGTGATTCCACAATGCGAGGGTAGCCACTGGAGCGCTATTGTTGAGGATCTCTCGAGTTTTCCTAGTTCTACTGTGATCTTTGATAACAGTGGTGCGTTGTTTGTTTTTTGTATTGCTTCTAATATTACTCTTCAGTCTGTGAATACAGCTATTTTTTTTGGTTGCCTTTCTGTTTCAAGTATTCGATATGCTGGCCATACTCCTACAACCGTCCGCGTGGTCGCTCGCTAACGAAATAGCGCGAGGATCTGCACCAGGACTTCAATAGTGACTGTTGTTATAGCAACCCTGACCTCGATCTGAAGATGAACAAAGAAGAAGGAGAAGATGATGACGGCAACGAAAACAATGATGATGGTGAAGAAGCATGAGAAGAAGAAGAAAGAGTAGAAGAAGAATATATTAAATTTCACATGTGTATTACTGGGGCCCAAAAGGGAAGCAAGAAAAATCTAACATTGTTACTTGTTTTGCATATCATAATATGCGACTACGCCCACTTTAAGTCAGATACTTTACAACAAATGTGAACAAATCAATGAAGGACTTGACATGTTCGATGAATATGCTCCACAGAGAGCTGAAAATGCTTTGAGGAAGTGAAACAAAGGGCTACCACCTATTCTGGCTTTTTAAAGGGAATCCTTGCCAAGACATTCTTGTATTCTGTAGCAATCTTTTTATTGCATAAAGGGGTTGATATCCATTATACGCAACCATCTAAGTAAATAATTCAGCCCTAATCAGGTTTAACTCAAGACCACCTGCCATACGTTCTAGTTGGGAAACACTTCCTCATTTAGCCAAAATTACTCGTTCTCGGATTCAGAGCAGCATACCTCGCCAAAATGAAGCAAAAACGCCAAACTAAACTAACGGAATCAATGTTTTGTGTACCCTCCTGAGCTCTGCGTTGAAATGATTGTGATGTATGTGTAGATTACGCCCGGCCGATGCGGGCTTGGTAGTGTTGTTTCCATCCTGGTGTATCCTACTTGTAATTTAGTCGTGTCAGCTTGGTACGTGTAAATTGGCGGTAAGTCAACTGTTATGTTAGTTCGTAGTTAATAATATTCGTACATTTTCCACCAACAAATGTTATTAGCGCTTGACTGTTCAACTAATTCTTTACACCACATGACACATGAAGCTTCTATACTTTCCGTGCTTTTCTTAAGCAACTTTTTGCACAGTGCCCCATGTTAGAGAAGTGCAGTACAACTCATTCTCCGTCGTTCTTCTTCTTCTTCTTCTTCTTCTTCTTCTTCTTCTTCTTCGTACGCAGTCAGACAGTAACCATTATTTTTTCGAAAAAAGCGGCGGTCATCCTGAGGCTGTCGACACTGCCATAGAGCTTGTCTTGTGGTTCCACTGGTGATGGCCACATCTGCTCTCTCTGATCCTCGTATGTCGGGCAGTTCTGCAGCAGATGTTCAGCGGTCATTTTCCCGGTACCACACGGGCATTCGTCGGTACCACCTATCTTCAATTTGTTGCATAGGTGGTACCTCAGTCTATTGTGGCCAGTGCGAAGTCTGAAGACAACGACCTGCTCTCTTCTGTTCAACTGGTAATAGGCATCGTTTTTGGTGTAACCAGTATGTTCGGTTTCCCATTTGGTCATGTATCTGGCTTTAATAAGTCGTTTTGACTCTTCGTACGTCATACTAGTATCTGTTTGTGGTAGTTTTGCACCTTCTTTTGCCAGTCTGTCTGTCTCCTCGTTGCCTTGGATGTTGCAGTGTGATGGGACCCATTGTACCACTACCCTTTTTGGTGCGGACTGCTGGCATAGTTGACAGAGTACTGCTCTTAAGTCATTAAGCTCAGTGTTTGTCTGGCTTTTTAGCGCTGTGACTACGGCCAGAGCGTCTGTAAGCAGGACTGTATGGCTTTCATTTTCTTTATGTGTCTCTCCGTCGTTCGTCTCAGAGTAGTTCTTAGTCTACCTTTCTTTCTCTTACCATTCGGTGTCAACGTAAGTCCTCTTTGTGTAGGCATATCTGGACGGATTCTCGTGGCAGCAAGCACAAGCCTTTCAGCTATTTCATTGGTTGAATGAAAACTTGGTCGATGTTCACTACACTCAAGATTGAGAGGATGAATGCCAGCGACGGACGCAATCTGCGAGCGGTAAAAAATTCACCCGTGTGCATGAAGATCTCCTATACCTTCCTGTCGAAGTACAACACCCATGTCGAAGTACAACACCCATGTCAAAGTACAACACCCATGTTAAAGTACAACACCAATGTCGAAGTACAACACCAATGTCGAAGTACAACACCCATGTCAAAGTACAACACCCATGTTAAAGTACAACACCCATGTCGAAGTACAATACCAATGTCGAAGTACAACACCCATGTTAAAGTACAACACCCATGTGGAAGTACAACACCAATGTCGAAGTACAACACCAATGTCGAAGTACAACATTTATGTCGAAGTACAACACCCATGTCAAAGTACAACACCCATGTCAAAGTACAACACCCATGTTAAAGTACAACACCCATGTCGAAGTACAACACCAATGTCGAAGTACAACATTCATGTCGAAGTACAACACCCATGTCAAAGTACAACACCCATGTTAAAGTACAACACCCATGTTAAAGTACAACACCCATGTCGAAGTACAACACCCATGTTAAAGTACAACACCCATGTCGAAGTACAACGCCCATGTCAAAGTACAACACCCATTTCGAAGTACAACACCCATGCTTCATTTGTTTCCACAGACAAAAATTAATGTCAGTTACTTTTTGAACATACCTCGGATAATGGTTTTTTAAAACACTGATTATAATACAAATGCTGCCGAAGACGGATGTGTCGAACCGAAAGGTGCAAATATCGCAGTCAAGCTGTAAACTAGCGACACAATGTATTCCGTTCTCCAGACTACATCCAGCTACTTGCAAAGTCCTGTTTGGGGCTTGGTAGTGGGAGAATGAGAACGAACGCAGAAGACGAAGAAGATAAAACAAATGTTTTATTTACATGATGTGATTGCTATTCCTAAGCACTGGGAGGAAAACTAACGTCTGGTTCAGGCAAAATATAATGATCAGACATGTTAGTCAGGTTCAGGCAAAATATAATGATCAGTCAGACATGTTAGTCAGATTCAGGCAAAATATAATGATCAGACATGTTCTCAGGTTCAGGCAAAATATAATGATCAGTCAGACATGTTAGTCAGATTCAGGCAAAATATAATGATCAGACATGTTAGTCAGGTTCAGGCAAAATATAATGATCAGTCAGACATGTTAGTCAGATTCAGGCAAAATATAATGATCAGACATGTTAGTCAGGTTCAGGCAAAATATAATGATCAGTCAGACAAGTTAGTCAGGTTGAGGCAAAATATAATGATCAGTCAGACAAGTTAGTCAGGTTCAGGCAAAATATAATGATCAGACAAGTTAGTCAGGTTCAGGCAAAATATAGGGATCAAGATGCTGAGCAGCGCAAGAGCTGCAGTGGTCAGCGACCCATAGCTGCCTGCTAGCGTCAGGGCCAGCGAACCATAGCTGCCAAGACCCTTCTAAACCTCCACGCGGTGATCCTGGATAACAGGCTGCATCAGGGCAGACTGGCTAAGGAGAAGGGATCGAAGAGGGAATGCTAACCCGGTACTCAAAAAATGCTTTCTGAAGTCGGATGTGTTTGGACCGAAAGGTGCAAATATCGCAGCCAAGCTGTAAAATACGACACAACGCATTCCGTTCTCTGGACTACATTCTGCGATTTAAGCCCTTTCAGTGTTTGGTAGTGGGAGATTGAGAACGAACGAAGAAGAAGAAGAAGAAAACATACTGGCCAAGACCTTCATCTCGGCTTCCATGTAGCCTTCCCTGAAAACGGGCTGTTTTCATGGCAGCCTGACTAACGAGGTGGGGGATTGACGTGATCTCCGTAGTAGTGAGCGACATGAAGATAAGGCAAAGCATAGCACAACCGCCTGGAGGACTCTTGTCCACCTTCATCAGCACGCTCGGGATGTGAGAAAAGGTACTGCAACTCGTTACTTAACGTCCTTTTAAGGGCGCACAATAGAGTAACCTTCTCATTGTGGGCATTTGCAAACAACAACATTCCTAAACACAACCTTCTTTAGTCACCTTTCATGCCATGCATCCACTGTTACAATGGGTGTATTCTATACCAACCAGGTTCCGCTAAGGTGAGAGAGAAATATGCAATAGAAAAATGTACAGGTACGTTACCTGTGATGTACGTTCAGTTGTTGCACCTTATTACGGTGCACGGATGCAGCACTTTTCTTCCCGTGAACTTTACATACGACAGCGGCTTGCGGCAAACATGACAGCAGTCGGGTCACGTGTGTTTGTACTGTTGACAAATTTGTTTAACTTGTTTGTGAACATTCTGCTAAATTCTAGTTGCGTGCGATTAGCGTAGTTGTATGCGCTCGCTTATCATGGCAAAGGTGCGGGGTACGAATCCCGCTATCGGTACGCTCCAGTCGTGTAAATGGGTACCTGGCATACGACAAGGGAAGCAAAAGGCAGGATGGAACGGAACAACTACTGAATACTGCGAATAAAGAGGCATGGCTGAATCAATGGGAAATACTAGGAGAGAAATCTACAAACATATGGCTATCCCAAATTCCAAAGACAACATTAACTTCCTGAAAAGGAGAGAACAAAGCACCATTTTCCAACTTCGCACTCAACACGTACAACTTAACAGTCACTTGAACAGAATCCAACTAGAACATGCTCCACAGTGCCGGCTGTGCACACATCCCTATGAAACTGTTGAACATAATCTTTTTGAATGTCCGCCGCTTGCCAGTGTTAGGACAGAGCTTCTTCCGCCGAGGCCAGACAAACAGAACACTGTACGGAACTAAACAACAGCTCACAAACACTTGCATATACCACTATATGGCATTGGGTCAAAGGTCAGAAACCCATAGGCCACTGGATCAATCACCAACCAATCGACCAAGTTTTGGTGCAGTGTACTGAAGTCTCTTAACATTTCCCAAGAGTAGTGTAATTATTTCACTTAGTTGAGTCCAAAAGGCTTATTAGAGCCAGATACATGGCCAAATGGGAAAAAGAACATACTGGCTACACAAAAAACGATGCCTATTACCAGTTGAACAGAAGAGAGCAGGTCATGGTCTTCAGACTCCGCACAGGCCACAATAGACTGAGGTACCACCTATTCAATAAACTGAAGATAGGTGGCACTGACGAATGAACGTGTGGTACCGGGAAAATGGCCGCTGAACGTCTGTTGCAAAACTCTCTGATATACGAGGACCAGAGTAAGCACATGTGGCCATCACCAGTGGCAACACTAGACAAGCTCTATGGCAGTGTCGACAGCCTCAGGATGACCGCTACTTTTTTCGGAAAAAAAAAAAAAAAAATACAGGTTGATGTCTGACAGCGTACGAAGAAGAAGAAAGAAGAAGAAGAATCAATGTCCTTCAGTTTCATGTGGAGCATATGTTTTCAACAAATAGCCGCGAAACATGGATATTATGTGTTATCCTTTCCAACGTTTCCCACGATGGACCATCATTTTTCTGGGTTGTGTCAACATCACGTCTCCAAATATGGCGAGATCTGCCTCTTGATCTATTACCTTCGGGGTACCAGAACAGAGACTACATAAGAATGCTCAGAGAACCTTTCCTCGAAGTATGGCATATCTAGCTGCCTCATCTCTTTATTTCATGTGTCGTAAATCCCTGAATCCATCCTCAAATTATGGCATATCTAGCTGCCTCATCTCTTTATTTCATGTGTCGTTAATCCCAGAACCCATCCTCAAAGTATGGCATATCTAGCGGCCTCATCTCTTTATTTCATGTGTCGTTAATCCCAGAACCCATCCTCAAAGTATGGCATATCTAGCTGCCTCATCTCTTTATTTCATGTGTCGTTAATCCCAGAATACATCCTCAAATTATGGCATATCTAGCTGCCTCATCCTTTATTTCATGTGTCGTTAATCCCAGAACACATCCTCAAATTATGGCACATCTATCTTTATCTGTTTATTTCATGTGTCATCAATCACAGAACCCATCCTCAAAGTATGGCATATCTAGCTGCCTCATCTCTTTATTTAATGTGTCGTTGACAGTTGACCGGCCCTGTGCAACAGGCCGATAATAGTGACATTGCCATACAATTTCAAACCTAGTTTACTAGCAGAAAACTTTACAAATGTCTGGACTGTACTTAATAAAGCCGTTGTCATTCTCGAAGTCTCTGAACCATAAGGGATCACTGACCTTACACTAGGGTTGAAAATTGTAATCTCCGTCCCCTATCTGATTTTCCTAGATTGTGTAGTATGTTGTTGTTGTTATCTCACAGCCGCCGAGCAAGCCTGCTCCTGGCAGCCCAATGCCATTCTTATATAGATAATGGTCTTCTTCAGCTGTTTCACAGCTCTGTACAGTGTGTAGGCAATTGTTGGCAGTGCTTGTAAGAATCTTTTCCTCATGTCGGCAAGCGCCTTGCCCTCAATGAATTGGTGTCTGTTTCATCAGGGTGAGAGCAATGTCTGCACAAAAGAGGGTGCTGGGGATTGATGTGGTTCAAGTGGCTATTGACTCTGGTGTGTCCTGTTCGAAACCGAAAGATGGGACTTTGATCTCTTCTATGTAGTTTGGTGCAGTATAGTGGGGTAAACAAAAGGTAATGGTAGTCCTGTATGAAGCACTGCCAAAGCAGATGGATTGGACGTCTTAAGTGTACGCACGTTTCATGTTTCACAACTGGGTAGACTGGAGAGGGCCACGAACTGTGCATGAACCCATTCCATTTGATGTGAGGAAAGAGGGTTCTAACTACCAGAACATATTGAACTATGATAGACACGTCGTCAGGTCTTCTCTAATGCTACAGTAGAATCAACCAGCACTGAGTGTTTGGCTATTTTCCACATAGATACGCTTAATTCAGATATCTTTGTCACACTATTGCCGCTGAGTTGCTGAACAGAGGTGTAAGAAAGCAAACTGACCACTTTTTAAAATTTACTTGTGGCCTGTTTATGGGCCAATCGATTTACACATTCAAAATGTAAAATTGTAGATAATTCAAGTGACCTTAGACTGACACCAAATAAAGGTACCAAAATATCGTGTTATTTCGCTTACAACATCGGCAACAATCTCTTCTGTCTTCTTACCTCACACTATTTCATGTTACTGTTCAACAGTCACACTCTTTCACAACTTTCACACTTTTACATAAAATTTCACACTCTTACACAACAATCACACTCCTACACAACAATCACACTCCTACACAACAATCACACTCCTACACAACAATCACACTCTTACACAACAATCACACTCTCACACAACAATCACACTCTTACACAACTTTCACACTCTTACACAACTTTCACACTCTTACACAACTTTCACACGCGCCCTCAGAGTGAGACCCTCCATTGCACTTTGGTTGTGTTGACCTCTGAGAGCGCTCTAACTAGCATATGTACATCCAGACGCACTCATCATCCAAGAACTGGTTAATACGTGCTGATATCACATAAAAGACTACGGCCCGGGGTGGAAAGGATCGTGCCTCAGCCAGTAGAATACAGAGAGGCAAACACCATACAAAACATGTTTTAAGTGTTATTCCGCTAGAATCCGGAAAATTCCGACACAAGCGCGTAAGGCACGTAAAATCCGCCTCAGCTTTATATGATTCCGTCATGGTAAATTTTCCTGGAGCTTGGAATGACCTAGATTTGTTGGTCGCAAAATAACTAAGTTAGGATTGTGTACAGGCTCAATAGTTTTGAATAGAACAAATATTGCTGTCGTTTTGTAAAATGTTCAAAGCTGGCTTGGCATAAAAATCATAGTGGAAAAAATATTATTTCTCGGTTTTTCAACTGTGCTCCATTTAGATAATTGACCTGTGTTTCCATGATCCATAATCTAGGTCGTTGTTCGTCACACTCCAGGTTTTGAACTATTGACTATGCTGCTCCACTTCTACCCTGGAGTTTAGAGGTCCTCTTTTGTTTTTCTTCTGCTTACAGTTTTTACAGAATGGGATAACTGGCCCTATCCAAAGTCTCCTTAGTCTAAGTTCTTAGTCGACCTGTACTTCTACAGTGGCAGATGCCCCTGTGCAGGTCCCAGCTCTGGTATGAGCTGGATGTAACCGGGAGGAGGATTTCATGCTTAGTGGGATAGGCTCGAGCAGCTTATTACTCTGCTACTTTGGGACAAGTGCCGAGGAGGATGGTTAACCCACGTGTGAGTCCATCTTAATAGACTCAAACATTAGAGCAAAGTAGACCCGCAGCCTATTGGGTGCCATCTATGCTGCTCTTAACAAACCACTTAACCATGACCGGTGTTATTCCATGTGACACAGTTAGTCGCCTCTTACGACATGCTCTCTGTGGGACAGTGGTGTCATACACAAAACATCGGTGGAGCACTTAGCCTGAATTGCTTAATCACTCGTCCTCTATCAAGGAGTAAAAAGGTCCTCTTTGGTTGTGTTTATGGCCTATTGTTTCTGCAAGATGGAGAGGAGATTGGGGTGAGACTGAAAACTGTCCTAATACTTTTTCCCATTACTGGGGTAGTTGATGGGTTTTAAGGCTGAGGACTATAGGCCGATTCGCCACTGCTGTCGCCACGCCGTGTGCTGGCTATGTTTGTTTTTTGTTTTTCACCCCCCAGCAGAAAAACAACATGTGCCGTACCGGGGATTCGAACCACTGCCCTACTTGTCGAAACCATTCGGTCACGCGCTCCTCGGGAGTGAAAAGACTAAAGTCAACGTCAGGTGAAACATACTGATCATGATCACCCCCCCCCCACCCCCACTTCACGTTCTCCCCGGTCTCCCTGGAAACAGGCTGTATCATATCAGTGTGTATCATATCAGTGTGTATCAAATCAGTGTGAATCATATCAGTGTGTATCAAATCAGTGTGTATCATATCAGTGTATATCAAATCAGTGTGTATCATATCAGTGTGTATCATATCAGTGTGTATCATATCAGTGTATATCATATCGGTGTGTATCATATCTGTGTATCATATCAGTGTGTATCATATCAGTATGTATCATCAGCGTGTATCAAATCAGTGTGTATCAAATCAGTGTGTATCAAATCAGTGTGTATAATATCAGTGTGTATCATATCAGTGTGTATCAAATCAGTGTGTATTATATCAGTGTGTATCATATCAGTGTATATCAAATCAGTGTGTATCATATCAGTGTGTACCATATCAGTGTATCATACCAGTGTGTATCATATCAGTGTATCATATCAGTGTGTATCATATCAGTGTGTATCATATCAGTATATTCAGCTAGATGAGAATCGACCTGTAATCCCCATAGTGATGAGCTTAGTGAGGAGCCTCGCATTACACTACAACCAGGAGAACCATGGACTGCCTTCTCAAGTACGGCTACGGATGTAAGGGTAGCCACTTTAACCTGTTACAAAGGAAACACCAAGAGTTAACTCGACTTATGTAGTTTTGAACAACAGGATAGGACAGCCGGCCCCGTGCCCAACTCTCACTAGTCAACTTGTGCAGCAGTTTACCCTGTTTATTAAACTCACTATTCTTTGCTTTCCATTTGAACTCAAGTAACACTGGTTTTTGTTTGTATATCAATAAGTTAATCAACCAATTAATGAATCAATTAATTAAGCAATTAATCAATCAATAATTTAATTAAGTAATCAGTTGACAAATTTACTAATTAATTAATTAATCGATCAAGTCACCAATCAATAAATCAATCAGTTAATAAATCAATTAACCAATACATTAATCAATTAATTAATTGATAAATTAATTTATCAAGCAATACCTTTAAGCACTTTGTGCAGCACATGTATTTGACAAAAATACACACCGAGTCCTCATGTCCTGGACCATCCATTCCAATTCCGTCCACGTCTCTATTCTTTATGTTTAACTCGAGCTTTATTCTTTATATATGTTTTGGTCTGCCTCTACTTCTCATGCTTTGGGAATTGGCCTGTCTTGTAATGCTACCAGCTGGTTTCTTTAATGTTTGTCATATCCAACACCAGCGTCCTCTTCTCACATCATGTTGATTGTATACAAGCTTTGTAATCCGGCGTTATCCAAAATAGTTATGTACGTATTATACTGCAAACGCCTAACTCCTCTACACTCTCTCTTTCATCACATCTCCACTCCGCCACACGATGTGACAGTTAACACCATCTTACTTGTTATTTTCACCTGTCCCCTCTCAACCCCCCACACCCCCCTCCAATTTCTTCCCCCCTCACCCAACACCTCTCTTCCCTCCTCACCCAACACATCTCTTCCCTCCAGCCCCCCCCCCCTTCAACTAATCCATCCCCCTCCCATCTCTTCCTCCGTATCTCACCCAGCCTTTTCACTCGTCAAAAATCTCTCGCCCCGCCCATCTCTCCCACCCTCAACCTGCACATCCCGTGTCCATCTCTTTCCAACACACTCCAACTGTCCACTCTCACCCATCACACGCCCCTGCGTACCAATTTAATTATATCAATCTCATTCATTACCCACCCTAGGTCCATCTCTTGGCATAACTCCCATCTCTTTGCATAACTCCCATCTCTTGGCATAACTCCCATCTCTTGGCATAACTCCCCCACCCTCTGCCCCTCCCCCTTTCCCCAATCACCACCACACACTCATGGGTCAGATCTCTTTCAAACTTTCGTTGAATGCATTCGATCTAGATTGTATTATGCATCTTATAACTAAGTCAAACCCACAATTCATCGCTGATGTTTAATATACGGGGATTTAAACGTACTATTTACACATGTGCATTACAAGTGCAGCAAAGCAAAATGGTTGATTTGGTCTCCATTTAAGTTTCTCTATGCTACGTTTGTAAATGGTTCGAGAAATCGTATCCTTTTAAAACCAAAGTAGCCGTAATGTATTAAGGGTCCTAAAATGTACATATGCCTAATTTGGCTGAGATCGGTGAAACGTTTATATTTGTATACGCAAAATAACCGATATTGGAACTGCGACACTGGCCTGGCCAGACACAGCATACTCACGATGACGTACGTGGCGTCAGACCAGGCTCAGCATACTGACGATGACGTACGTGGCGTCAGACCAGGCACAGCATACTGACGAGGACGTACGTGGGGTCAGACCAAGCACAGCATACTGACGAGGACGTACGTGGCGTCAGACCAGGCACAGCATTCTGACGAGGAGGTACATGGCGTCAGACCAGGCACAGCATACTGACGATGACGTACGTGGCGTCAGACTAGGGTCAGCATACTGACGATGACGTACGTGGCGTCAGACTAGGCCCAGCATACTGACGATGATGTACGTGGCGTCAGGGTCAGGCACAGCAGGGTCAGGCACAGCATACTGACGAGGACGCACATGGAGTCAGTGTCGAGCACGACATACTGGCCAAGACCACTATCTCTCTTCCATTTAGAGTTCCATTTAAACATGCTGTTTTCAAGGCCGTCTGTCTGACGAGATGCGGATCGCAGTGATCCCCGTAGTAGTGAGCGTCACGCAGATGAAGTCAAGCATAACACAACCGCCAGGAGGACACCGGTCCACTTCATCAAAACGCTCGGGATGTGAGGAAAGCTACTGCAACCCACCACTTAACATCCTTTTCAGTGCGCACACAAAAGAGTAAACATGCCCATGGTGCGCATTCAACAACAACAACGATAGAGATATAGATAGATGATTGGTTGCTAAAGCCCACATTGGGTTGGTAACCGTTTTGTGGGCCCTGAAAAAAAAACAGAACTTGTGGCAGATTGCAGTAGCTTTCCTGACATCCCGAGCGTGTTGATGAAGTGGACCGGGCTCCTCCAGGCGGTTGTGCAATGATTGGCTTTATCTGCGTGTCACTCACTACTACGAGGATCATGACTTGTCCTCGACTACAGCCCGTTTCCAGGACGACCAACGAGGTGGTCAGGTGAGGGTCTTGGCCAGTATATTTTTCCTGAACCCCGCTAACATTGTCTGATTGATGTGTTTTGCCTGACTAGACGTTAGCCTCTTCGTCGATATATAGATAGATAGATAGATAGATAGATAGATAGATAGATAGATAGATAGATAGATAGATGGGTGGGTAGGTTTTTGGGTGGGGATAGTTTGATAGGATGGGTAGGTGGGCTTTGGGTTTTAATGGATGGATGGTTTTGGGTGGGGATGGTGGATAGGATGGATGGGTGGGTTTTGGGTGGGGATGGATGAGTGGGTGGGTTTTGGGTGGGGGTGGGTTGGTTTTGGGTGGGGATAGTTTGATAGGATGGGTAGGTGGGTTTTGGATTTTAATGGATTGGATGGTTTTGGGTGGGCATGGTGGATAGGATGGATGGGTGGGTATGAATGGGGGGGTTTTGGGTGGGGATGGATGGGTGGGTTTTGGTTGGGGATGGATGGGTGGGTTTTGGGTGGGTGGAGACGGATGGGTGGGTTTTTTGGGTGGGGCGGGTGGAGATGGATGGGTGGGTTTTTGGGTAGGGGCGGGTGAGTGGAGATGGATGGGTGGGTTTTGTGTGGGGATGGATGGACTGACGAACAGACATACAGACTGTTACAGAGATAGAGCTGACAGAGACACCTCGAGCAGACTGACTGACTGGCTGACAGATTTATTCATTGTCTGAAAAATCAGTTTTTTTGCCCGGGCTGTTACACCCTGTATCTCCCATGTGGTATTATTAGCATACCTCGGACGACATTTATTGCAGGTTACGTTGTAACTTTTCTGTGAACCCCGATGCAGACCGCCATGTTTAAGAGGGAAACGGAAGTCATTATTTCAGTGGTAGCGTCGAATCAGAATATTGTATAACAAAACATAATATGCAGGGCTTGGAACTTCGGTTTTTATCGTTAATTACGTTTTTTAATCGTGACTAAATAACAACTCTCGAACGATTATTAACGATATTATGATTAGAATAGATTGCACATAAGCTAGGGTATGATGGTGAATCTAATTAGACCTTCTCTACCACAATTTAAACCGACTAAAGCTATCGATAAATAGTACTTCGGTGCTAAAACTACCAAGCATGTTCAATATCACAAAAGCCATGACTCTGACAGCAGTGCATTTTCTCCTAAGAAGAAATAGGCGAATATTGTATTGTGTACGTAATAGTCATACAATGTATTTAGGTTTGGTACGCATTGTTATTTAGAAATAAAGGTGAATGAGTACCTAGTTTAAGTGTGTTAACAAATTACATGACTGTAGTCCGACCATGCTGACTGGTGAAATTGTTGAGTGACGGTTGAGCCCCCATTACAATTTTCAAGTCCTGTTTAAAATTAACGCAACCTTTACACGGTTAAGTGTTACCTGCTGACAGGGCACCCAAGTCAACGACTATGTGGGTATAGCTGTTAAGTTTCCTTCAGTGTTGGAGGGCAGTGACCTTCAAGGCCGTTTCTGTAATCGGTTATCGCCTCCAGACATAATGGACAGAGTTATACTTACCGTTAATTTGATATTATCGTGGTGATCAGTGGTGCTCAGTTTTGTTGTCGGCGCGACCCCATTGTGGGGTCGCAACAATGTGGGGAGAGAGAAACACAGAGGGAGAGAAATTAGTTGCTTTTCATGATAATTGTCACTACGGTCCAGTCTACCACAGTGTAAAGTGGTACATGACTTGCTGTTATTGAAGGCAAGGCAAGCGAGCAAGGGAATTGGTCACCCAAAACTCATGACGAAGCTAATTTCTAGTACCGGTACTGTAAAGACTACACTTCATCCCAGACAGCAACATGTCCGATTGAAAGACTGAATCAGTACTGTAGGAACATCATTATTAGAGCTTATGCTATTCTCGGAAAATGTACCGTGTTCAATTCCTGCTCACGACACGCTCAAGTCTACCCATGTGTAAATGGGTACCTGACTTACTGTTAGAGAATATAGTACGGTGAGATGAGACCTAGCACGATGAAGGATCTGTCTGCCGTGTGACCACAATTACTCGTACTTATTCACTTTTTACTTTGTTTACTCCATTGAAGAAAAGTAAAACGACTCGTGTCAAAGATAGATTTGCAGATTAGTGTGAAGAAAACACAGACAATGAGAACACATGCTTGGAATTCTGGTATTCAAACAAGCATGTTGTTAATGTACGTTGCCAGGTAGTCGAAGGTTATGCGTAGTATGCATTTTACACTTCCTGTGGCTTACTAGGCCTTGGAAAAGGAACAAATAATTTGGTTACAGTTTTATCTAGAATTTGTTAATTTGTTTCGGGTCAGCAGCCGTTAGGCGTACGCTTTACGATTTCTAACTGCCAAGGGATTTTTAACGTGCTCGACACTGACACGGGAGTCTGATCTCGCTACCTAGAGATCAGGAGAGTTTTTTTTACAGGAAGACCCACGGAAAAAATCCCGGTCCCTACCGTGATTCGAACCCGCGAAATATATATGAGGCGGACACCTTACCTCGAGACCACTAAGTCCCCGGTGCATGAGCGGTAACAGGTCAGCTATCCAACATTTACTGCTAGCCTCAGGGCCAGCGATCCAGAGCTGACAAAACCCTTCTCCACCTCCACGTAGTGATCCTGGATAACACGCTACAACAGGGCAGGCTGGCTAAGGAGAAGGGCTCGAAGATTGAAGGC
Source organism: Ariolimax columbianus (assembly GCA_036924085.1). NCBI lineage: Eukaryota > Metazoa > Mollusca > Gastropoda > Stylommatophora > Arionidae > Ariolimax > Ariolimax columbianus. Next base: position 45,904,911 of record JAVGWX010000020.1, read on the forward strand.
TAACCCGGTAGCCAAACATAGTATGCTGAAGTTGGATGTGTTAGATCGATAGGTGAAAATATCTCAGTCAAACTGTAAAATACTACACAACGTATTCCATTCTCCGGACAACATCCTGCTCTTTGCAAAGCCCTTTTTAGGGATTGTTACTAGGAATTTGAGAACGAACTACGAAGGCGGAGGAGGAGAATGAGGAGAAGGACGAGGGGAAAAAAGGAAGAAGAGAGAGATGTTTGAAGTCGAAATGTTTTTCTGTGTATTGACTTGCGCGTCTGATTATTGGTAGATCAACTCCCGCAACTAGTCGAGCCAGCCGCAAATGGGTACAGGATTGTCGGTTATAGAAGGAAAAGGCGGCGAGAAAGGGAACAGGTCACCCCACCCGGCCACGATGTGTCCTAGTGTACTGACGTCTGTTAACTGATTCACTTCGTAAAAGTTAAAAGCTTAAAGGCGAGGGCTCGACTTCATCGCCATGGGTTTCGCCATAAGACTCTGTCTCTCTCAACAGAACGGTATCCCCGCCTACTGAGAGCATCGCACAAAGCACAAACTCCGTAGCTCCAACGACGAACGCAGGGATCTCCGGAAAAATTGACACCATGAGCCGACCGTCGCAGCTCGAATTCGAACCCCGTCTGAACACGAGGCAAATTTCTTGACCACTTCGCCACCTAGACGCCGCTATATCGGCACCCAAACTTTCATACAATTCTGTACAGCTGATATACTGGCTTGAACAATTGCCATACTTATACATAACAGTTTCTGTGGTCCAGAGTGTTCCGGGGTGAATTAGTTAACACTTAACCTGCCATTAAATATGGTGAAGGCCATCGTTTGCCTTAAAAACTATATTGACTTGTATTCCGATTTGTACACCAAAAATGATGCCTATTACCAGTTGAACAGAAGAGAGCAGGTCGTGGTCTTCAGACTTCGCACTGGCCACAATAGACTGAGGTACCACCTATTCAACAAATTGAAGATAGGTGGCACTGACGAATGCCCGTGTGGTACCGGGAAAACGATCGCTGAACATCTGCTGCAGAACTGCCCGACATACGAGGATCAGAGAGAGCAGATGTGGCCATCACCAGTGGAACCACAAGACAAGCTCTATGGCAGTGTCGACAGCCTCAAGATGACGGCTGCTTTTTTTCGAAAAAATGAAGGTTGATGTCTGACTGCGTATGATGAAGAAGAAGATATTCCGATTTTGATACAGAGGCACCTTATTGAGAAGAAAGAGTAGCACCACTGGTATAGATAACTCGTGTCTGACTGCATGACTTCACCTTTACCCGAGTTTCGCTTTGACATTTTTTTGTTTTGGAAAGAGTAATGTTCGGGCACCTCTCAGATACAACTTCGTGGTAGAGAGGAACAGAAAAACCACAAGATGTTCACTAGTTTATCAGAATCAATCAATCAATCAATCAATCAATCAATAATACGCGGAGGCGACCAGGGCCCGTCGCGTCAAATGATCATGTCCATGACCACGTCTGATGGCCGTGTCCAAGTTCTGTTGGGGAGGTGGCGATCTGTTTTAGTCAGGTATTGCGAGAGTGGCCCGACGACATCTCCAGGATTAGCATAGCTGTTTCCTGTAACTTGTCTCCGCAGCCTGTCTGAGCATCTAGTGGGCTGGGACTACCCGGGTAAGGCGAGCAACGTGACCGATGAGGGAAAGACGACGGCGATCAATCGTTGAGACAATGCCTGCAAGTTGAGTGCGTCCAACTACTTCACTGTTCGAAATAATGCCATGGCATATCTGTTAGAGTGTTTGTCTCGCTGCAAATGGATTGAGTTTGATGCCCAGTCCCGACAGGTTCCTGTGTAACCACCTGTAAATGGGTATCCGACTTGCATTTCAGAAATTGGAGGAAGGGGACATATTTCTGTACTTCTCAAACGCCAAAATCTATCACAAAGAAGCCGAGTGTCACTTCATCCACGACGACAACGTATCTTATTGGACTGCCTTTGGAGGAAGCAAAACTATTCCTGTGTGCGAGACAGATAAGAGGCAAAGATGTACATATAGAACAGCATTACAAACAACGGTGGCCTTTGTAAGAGAAACCGTAACTTTCATCTGTGGATGAACGACGACGAAGGAGAAGAAGAAGTGAAAGAAAGATTTTCTTTGTTAGGAATGTCACATATTTGAAGCTTGTACTTGCAATAAATAGCTCATGGCACGACACATACTGGGTGCCAGGTCGCCAAGAAATGTTACTGTTGTGCCTAACATTTACAAGATCAGTGTCATATTTACTCGCACAATTTTCTCCATCGCGCCAGACATTTGTAATGAACACAAAATAAAATATCTTCCCGTGTAATCCCCCCCCCCCCCCCCCCCCCCCCACCACCACACCCCTTTACTTCAACTTTCAAGGTCAGCCTGCCTGCGCCAAGTTACGTAGCATCTAAGACAGAACACAAATAACGAATAGCAGGAATAACACAAATAAGCAATAAAAGGAATAGGCCAGTATTATTTAAAAATTAACTTACATTTCCACATTTAAAATTTACATTTTCAAGAACAATTCACTCATACCCCACGGCACATTGCACGATCAACGGGGTACTTTTTATCCAGCACTACGCCTGGGTGCTACATTTTTTACCTGGTACCTAGATACTAAATATATTTGCCACCCACTGGAACTAGCCAGACAGTTTCTACCACGACCATCTTTTTTAAAGCCGGACGATGTGTTCTCAGCCATCAGCATCTTTGAATTTTCCGAATTTAATGAAGTCTTCCTTGTGAAAGTGTTTTAAACACACTACACTACGATTGGGTGGAAAACAGTCGTTATGAGGAATGTGTCGGATCCATTTTTGTCGAAGCGCTAGGCTGCGTGTTTCCCATGGAAATTGAAAGACTATAGTATAGTCTTTGCCTTTGTAATTTGATCTTTTTCTTCTTCTTCTTCTTCTTCTTCTTCTTCTTCTTCTTCTTCTTCTTCTTCTTCTTCTTCTTCGTTCTCAATCTCCCACTACCAAACCCTTAAAGGGTAAGTAGTCGAATGTAGTCCAGAAAACGGAATGCGTTGTGTCATAGTTTACAGCGTGGCTGCGATATTTGCACCTTTCGGTCCAACACTACGACTTCAGCAAGCATTTTTTGAGTACCGGGTTAGCATTCCCTCTTCGATCCCTCCTTCCTAGCCAGTCTGCCCTGCTGCAGCCTGTTATCCGGGATCACCACGTGGAGGTGTAGAAGGGTCTTGGCAGCTTTGGTTCGCTGACCACTGCAGCTCATGCGCTGCTCAGCATCTTGATCCCGTAATTTGATCAAATGTATCACAAATAATAAAGACTTTGAAAATCAACGGTTCAAAGATGGCTATTTTCTGTGTCAGAAGTTACAGCTCGGACGGGAATATTGACGTCACTAACAAAAGCGCGAAGGCCTTTAATAAAGATGGCCGTGGCTTCTACTAGGCTTGAATGGATGTCTAGCATTTTTGACGAGAGTGCTTAATGGTGACGTTCTTTTTCCAGTTTGCTTCCGGGATCAATACGGGATGATTTTTACATTGTATAGATTTCTCCGTGCATTTTTACATTTATAGATTTCCCTGTGATTTTTACATTGTTTCGATCTCCCCATTTATACTTCTTCTTCTTCTTCTTCTTCTTGTGTTCAGACGGTCGGGGTTCGATTTCGAGCTGGAGCTATGGAGTTCGTGCTTTGTGCGATGAAGTCGAGCCCCCGCTTACAGTTTTGTTTGGTGTTTTTTTTTGTTTTTTGTTTTGTTTTTTTTCTTCTTCGTACGCTGTCAGAAGTCAACTTGAATTTGTTCGAAGAAAGCAGCTGTCATCCTTAGGCTGTCGACACTGCCATAGAGCTTGTCTAGTGTTGGCACTGGTGATGGCCACATGTGCTTTCACTGGTCCTCGTATGTCGGGCAATTTTGCAGCAGATTTCAGTGGTCATTTTCCCTGTACCACAGGTGCATTCGTCAGTGCCACCTATCTTCAGTTTATTGAATAGGTGGTACCTCAGTCTGTTGTGGCCTGTGCGGAGTCTGAAGACCACGACCTGCTCTATTCTGTTCAACTGTTTCCCCATTTAATGCTCTTCCAAAAAACAAAATAAAACAAAAACAAAAGGAACTACTTGCCGAGTGGTTTGGATATAGTTCTGTGACAACAAGGTGATATGTTTAAATCCAATAATGCACATATTTTGTTTTTCTTTCGGAGGTAAAATTTCAAAAAAAAGCAGCATTGCAGTGTGTGGCGACTACAGAGGCAAGCCTCCATAAATCCTGCGGGTGAACCTCAGTAGTGAGGGGTAAACACCGTGGTGATATTGTCACTATTTTCAGGCTGAGTACACACCACATCCCACAACGAGCACCTGAACAGAGTGCGACCACCACACACATTTCATAGTGCCAGCTGTGTACGCACTCATGTGGAACCGTTGATCAACAAATCTGTCACTGCTCGGCGCTCAATGATGTTAGGACAGTTATTCTTCCTCTCAGGCTAGATAGATTCGATAGCTTAAGCAGAAGCAAAAAGAGGAAAACCAACAACATTACAAACTAAAATGTTTTTATGCAAATGTGAGAAGCATAGTAAATAAAAGAGAAGAATTAGAACTGTATGTAGAAGAAGAAAAACCAGATATAATAGGGTTAACAGAATCGTGGACATATGAGGAGATTGCAGATAGTGAACTTGAAATTGAGGGATATACAATGTTAAGGAAAGATAGGATAATTGGAGACATGACTAAGGGAGGTGGCGTTTTATTATACTGTATAAATTCTGTTAATATAACGATCAAAGATTATTTATCATGTGGTAACAAAAATGAAAGTGTATGGGGAGAAATAGAAAGTGGGGGTGAAAAAACAGTGATTGGAGTGTGCTATAGATGTCCATCAAGTCAAAAAGAGGAAGATGAGGAGCTGATTAGTAGTATAGCAAAGGCAAGTAAAGGGAAATTATTATTAATGGGAGATTTCAACTATCCAGAAATAAAATGGGATATGGCAGAAGCACTTGTAGAGTCAAAACCTTTTGTTACGTGCATAACTGACAAATTTTTAATTCAACATGTAGAAGCAGCCACCAGAGGCAAAAACATACTCGACCTAGTTTTTACCACAGAGGAAAATATGATTGAAAACGTTACCGTTGGGGAACTGTTTGGCTCAAGTGACCATCAAATCATCCGTTGGGATCTTATTGCAGGGAAAGAAGTAAACATAAACACGAGAACATACGACTACTCTAAGGCAGATGTTAAGAGGATGAAAGAGGCAGCGAACCACATAATCTGGAAAGATATTATTGTAGGAACAGATGTTGAACAGGAGTGGGAAAGTTTTAAAACAGTTCTAGAAACGCTAAAAGAGGAATGTGTTCCATGTAGGGAGGTAAACTTCAAGCGTAAAAAGTGGATAACTAGATTTGTAGTGAAATGTAGAAGAGCAAAAAATAAAGCATGGCAAAAATATATAGAGGCAGGTAAATCAAAAGAAACATATGTAAAATATTTGGACAAACAGAACATATCTCAGAAAGCGAATAAAACAGCAAAAATAGACTTTGAAAAAAAACTTGCTCAGAGGATCAAGACTGACAGTAAAAGCTTCTTTTCTTATGTTAGAAATAAACAAAGAACGAAAGACAAAGTAGGCCCTCTCATAGACAGTACAGGGAAAATAATAAGTGAGAATAGGGAGGCTGCTAATCTGCTCAATCAGTACTTTGGCACAGTCTTCACTAAGGAGGACTGCTCCGAGATCCCAGAGCCCATAGATATTTTTCAAAGAGACATGGATACAGCGGGATTAAGATCAATCTGTATTACAGAGGAAATGGTTTTTAAAAAATTGGAGGGGTTGAAAGTGAATAAATGTCCAGGTCAAGATGGTATTCACCCAAAATTGCTGTATGAAATTAGAAACCAACTAGCAAAACCATTGGCTATATTATATTCTCAATCACTTACAAAAGGGATTGTTCCACGGGATTGGAAAGATGCAGGAGTGATCCCCTTATTCAAAAAAGGCAAAAAATCAGATCCGGCAAATTATAGACCGGTGAGTTTAACGAGCATAGTCTGTAAATTGTTAGAGTCAATAATCAAAGAAAACATTGTAATGCATTTAGAAAAATTTAATCTAATTAGAAATAGTCAGCATGGGTTTACTAAAGGGAGATCATGCTTAACAAATCTATTAGAATTCATGGAGGAGGTTACTAAAATCATAGATAAAGGGGAGCCAGTAGATGTTATTTATCTAGACTTTGCAAAGGCCTTTGATAGAGTACCTCATCAAAGATTATTTCGAAAGTTAAAATCACATGGAATAGGTGGCGAAGTTGCCAAATGGATTGAAAATTGGTTAACGGGAAGAAGGCAGAGGGTGGGCATAAATAAGGAGTACTCTGAGTGGAGTGAAGTGAAAAGTGGTGTGCCACAGGGCTCGGTTTTGGGACCAATTTTGTTCTTGATATATATAAATGATTTGGACATTGATATGAGATCCATGATTGCAAAATTTGCTGATGACACAAAACTATGCAGTAGTGTCTCATCTAAAGCGGAAGTGGATATATTGATGTCGGATTTAGATAAAATTCGAGAATGGTCTGTAAGCTGGCAAATGGAGTTTAATGTAGATATATGTACAGTCATCCACATGGGTAGATCCAATATGGAACATAATTACAGACTGGGAGAAAACAATATTAGAAAGATAGATAAGGAAAGGGACCTAGGGGTTATAATAGATCATACAGGAAAGGTGAGTGAGCAAGTTAAGGTAGCAGTGAAAAAGGCAAATGCAATGTTAGGTATGATAAAAAGAAATATTAAACATAGGAGCAAGGAAGTGATCGTCAAACTGTATAAAGCTTTAGTTAGACCTAGATTGGAGTACTGTGTACAGGTGTGGAGTCCTTATCATAGAGGGGACATAAACATGCTAGAAAGAATACAAAAAAGAGCGACAAAGATGATAGTGGGATTCCAGAATTACAGTTATGAGGAACGACTCAGAAAAACCGGCCTACAGTGTCTCGAAGAGAGAAGAATTCGTGGTGACTTAATACAGGTTTATAAGATGATCAGAGGAATCGATAAATTAGACTATAACAAGTTTTTTAAAATACAGCCACCTACAATAACACGAGGGCATAGCTACAAGCTGATTAAAGAGAGGTCCAGGTTAGATATTAGGAAATATTTTTTTAGTCAGAGAGTGGTGTCTGCTTGGAATGCATTGCCAGGGGAGGTAGTGGAGGCAGGGACAGTTAATGCATTTAAGAATAAACTGGATGCGCATAGATTTTAGAGCAAGGTGATGTAAATGTAACTGTTTGTATACAGACTCTGCAGGGTCTTCTAAACCAGTATAAAGATGTTAAGTTAAGTTAAGTTAAGTTAAGGGTGTAGGCAGTCAGGCAGGCAGATAAGTCGATGGACATACGGATGGATGATGGATGGATGGATAGAGTTGGTGGATGGGATTTTCGATGGATTGGTAAATTGGTAGATAGGAAGATAGATAGGCATATAGACACATATGTATATATTTTTTTTTTTTGCGTTGGCCTTATTTCTCTAATCCCCAAGGCGGTGTGCGCTGCACTGTGGTTTTTATTTTGCGCCTCTCAGCCCAGTGCATCCGACTTCTGCATGCATATTATGTAAGGGTCTGCTTCCTCCTGCATTTTCTAAGGGTTTGCTTCCCCGGGGTAACGGCCGGTGCTGTGATGGAGATTGAACCCAGCACCTTCTGGTTTTGAGCCGTGTCACTTAACCACTAGCCTACGCCGTCCCCAACATAGGTAGATATATCGGTAGGTAGATAGAAATATAGATAGGTAGATAGATAGAAGCATTCCCTGGATACAGGTTGTTTTCTAAGCAGTCTGACTAACGAGATGTGGATTGACGTGGTGTCCGTAGTGTCACGCAGATGAAGCCAAGCATAGCCCAAACGCCTGAAATACCACAGACCACCTTCATCAGCGCGCTTGGGATGTGAGGAAAGCTACTCCAATCCGCCACTTAATCCTTTTCTTCATCCTTTTCTTCAGAGCGTACAAAAGAATAAACTTACTCATTATGGGCATTAAACAACAGCAACAACATCGTCGGACATTTTGAGCACCATATTAAGTAGAAATGTAGGTCAACAACGTACTACAGGGAAGACTAATGATACAGTACTCGAAGAGCTACAAAGACAACTCATTGCAAAGATCAGAACAAGACAGGCATCCTTTTTGGGGGCATGTTATGAGAATAGGCGTTTTGTAGCACATTGTGACAACGGGAGAGATAGCAGGTAGGAGAGACAGAGAAAGGCACAGAGAGAAGATGTTGGATAGAAGGCTTAATGATTTAAGAGCAGTACTCTGTCAACTATGCCAGCAGTCCGCACCAAAAAGAGTAGTGGTACAGTGGGTTCCATCCCACTGTAACATCCAAGGCAACGAGGAGGCAGACAGACTGGTAAAAGAAGGTGCAAGACTACCACAACCAGGTACTAGTGTGACATACGAAGAGTCAAAAAGGCTTGTTAGAGCTAGATACATGACCAAATGGTAAACAGAACATACTGGCTACACAAAAAACGATGCCTATTACCAGTTGAACAGAAGAGAGCAGGTCGTGGTCTTCAGACTTCACACTGGCCACAATAGACTGAGTTACCACCTATTCAATAAATTGAAGATAGGTGGCACTGACGAATGCATGTGCGGTACTGGGAAAATGACCGCTGAACATCTACTGCAAAACTGCCCGACATACGAGGACCAGAGATAGCAGATGTGGCCATCACCAGTGGCAACACTAGACAAGCTCTATGGCAGTGTCGACAGCCTCAGGATGACGGCTGCTTTTTTCGAAAAAATAAAGGTTGACGTCTGACAGCGTTCGAAGAAGAAGAAGAAGAAGAAGACGGATAGAAGCCTCAGTGAAGGGCATGGGGGGGGGGGGCAATCAACAACAGAATTGGTAAGTGACACGTTATAGAAACTGCTGGTTGTTCCATGATCGTTGAAGCCAACCGACAAGGCGCCTAACGATGAGGTAAATATTTTCTCACATTTGTCACGAAACGTCATTAAAGTCTGGTCATATTCTGCAGAGTTAAACCAAGAAATGGGATCAAGATGCTGAGCAGTGGTCAGCTACCCATAGCTGACTGCTAGCGTCAGGGCCAGCGAACCATAGCTGCCAAGACCCTTCTACACCTCCACGCGGTGATCCTGGTTAACAGACTGCAGCAGGGCAGACTGGCTAAGGAGAAGGGATCGAAGAGGGAATGCTAACCCGGTACTAAAAGAATGCTTGCTGAAGTCGGATGTGTTGGACCAAAAGGTGCAAATATCGCAGCCAAGCTGTAAGCTACAACACAAAGCATTGCGTTCTCTGGACTACATTCTGCTACTTACCCTTTCAGGGTTTCGTAGCTGGAGATTGAGAACGAACGAAGAAGAAGAAGAAGAAACCAGGAAATATTTAAATGTCACGCATTTCTACTTCTCATCTTACATGTGTCTTACAAGTGCTTTATAGACTTTTCGTTACGAGTTTTGCCGTTACAGTATCTACAATCAAAGGCGAGTGCATATAACACGTCCACGTGTATTATTGTTCTTGGCTTACCAAATCATATGTTGGGCTATGGTGATGTGGTGTATGTTTGTACAGCATGCAACTAGTCTACGACCATATTACAGAAGACAGCTGTTTATCCCTTCCTACACAAGGCGTTGCTTTGTTTGGTCATTATCGCGTATTGATATGAGCAGGTGAAACTGGGCTGTTAGTTTAGGGTGTGCTATTATACTGGGTAAGAAACGGAACTCCATCCTGATTGTGCACCAAATGTTGCACACGAAAAGTGGGCAGATTATCGAGAATACGGTGAGGGACTTGGTGCTCCGAGAACATGCGATGGGCAGAGTGTTCGATTACTACCAAAAAAATTGAAATGCGAGTATGGGAATTGAATAATTTTACTGGTACTATTTTGCTCTTAATTTCGCTCCATATGAAGTATAATGCCACCAGTAAAGCTGATCTTTTTTACAGGAAAGCTATAACAAACACTTTTGTTCGTTTGTACAATAGTTGTTTCTTCAACTCATTTATTCTAGAAAATTGTCGACTTCTGGGCACTTATATTTGAGAAATATACAACTCCCCCTGGAAAGTATATACTCATGTATACATTTGGCAAACGTTGTTATTGAGAAACCTTTCAATATAATGTGGCAATCGAATAAGCCAATATATCTGCTCTACGGAGTGAGTCAGTTGAAAATACGTTTTACGTGACGAGGTTACTAAATCCATGCATTAACTACAAAAACTGTCACGACTTTATTCACATTGCTGGGGTAGGCAAGGGGCTTTAGAGACGGAGGACTGAAGGCCGCTTCGCCACTATTATTGCCACGTCGTGTGCTGGATTTGTTTGTTTATTTCATCCTCAACAGTAACACGAAATATGCCTTACCTGGAATTTGATCCACTGCCGTCCTTTTCGGCGGACAAGCATCGTAACCGTTGGGCCACTCTCCACTCTAATCCAGGGTTTCTCAAACTTTTTTCATTGGCGACCTCTTTTGGATCTTTTAACATCTTTTCATGATCCTTCACTAAATGTCATAAATGCAATTGGTACCAACACTTAATATATACACCAAAGATAATTTTTACTGAAGTCCAAAAAATATAACACTAAGTTTACTTTTAATAGGATAGATGTGATTGCATATTCTGACAACGTAAGTCGAATCATGGCTTAATATTCGTCACTGCTGGTTTCATAACAAGCTCAATGTTTTTTAAGACCTGACCAGTATTTTATATTAATCGCAGTCAATGCTGAAAATGGCGGTTCGCACAAGTAGGTGGTAATAAATGGCAGAAGAGCTGCCATCGCTAATTTCGTCAGTAACGATGCCTTTAACACCATTTTTTTAAAAATGTGTTGCCGCGTCCCCAATAATATTTTACGCGATCATTATTTCGTTGAACATTGTGCACATTATAATAGTAATACTAAGCATTTGAATCGTTAAGAGTTTCGTTATCAACACTTCTTTAACTAACTATAATGACTTTCAAGAGTTTCGTTGTCAACACTTCTTTAACTAACTATAATGACTTTCAAGAGTTTCGTTGTCAACACTTCTTTAACTAACTATAATGACTTTCAAGAGTTTCGTTATCAACACTTCTTTAACTAACTATAACAACTTTCAAGAGTTGCGTGCAATTAGTACAGGTCTTTAAAAAAAAATTAAAAAAACAACTTTAAGACTTTAAGCAGGGGCTCGGGTTTTCCCCATTTAGCTCGGTCTCTCTCATCCCATCTGTCGAGAGCATCGCACAAAGCACGAACTCCGTAGCTCCAGCGATGAACACAGGGATCTCCGGAAAAAATTGACATCATGCACCGACCGTCGTAGTTCGAATTCGAATCCCGACCGTCTGAACACGAGGCAAACGGCTTGACCACTTCGCCATAGAGACCCCCAGCACAGGTCTTTCTCTTGCACTAACATAACCCATAGTTATATCACGTGGTCAACTCTAGCAAATTGTTCTTTTCACAGTCTATACCCTTTGCGTTGATACAATTATGTCTAGCTAATTGTTCTCAGTCCTATCTCTCTTTCATCGCTCGTCTGGTGGCCTTATGTCTCACCTGTCAGCTTATGCAATGTAGATGTCTTGTGAGCCTCTTGTCTCGTCTCAACGTCAGGAAGATGTCTACAGGGATCAGATCTGCTGAATATTTTTCTTCGTCGTCTGTTGTCAGGAAGTCGACGACTGCAGCGGTTCTCGTGCCTACTACAGACGACAGTGGTTCTATTACTGTAGTTGTCAGGCCAAGGGTAACACATGCGTTAATACGTGTTGTCCGGGACGACAGCTTCGTGGTAAAGCAACACGACTCCCTCTGACGAGAATGCAGACGAATACCACTCAGGGACTTGGAAGTCGATGTCACGTGTGACAGGTGTTAGCGACGACTTAATCAGAACATCACACACAGACATATTCTTACACATGCGTGGTCTCTGGTTCCCTCTCAGTGCTGGTTTGCTTCAGTGACTTATATGTCTATATCTCTATTATTGTAATTCACTGGCAATGTTATGTAGTCTATCCTAGCTTTTGCTCTGGTCTTTATCCTACCTACTAACTGCACGGTAGTCTTCCTGTCTCTTCTCTTTCTGATTTCCCTGTAGAACCCTCATCCCCCAGATTATATTTTAAATTCCCCACTTCGGCTAATGACTTATGTTTGTCTTCAGGCCATTCGCCTCAGCTGTCCTTGAACTAGCGTATCGCCAGAGAATGGATAGCTTATTGTTAAACCTTCTATGTGACATAAAAGGTTGTAGGATTCTCAGTAGAAATCGCGGGAAGGTAACGATTTCGGCTGGACAGTTTTAAACGTGTATTGTTTAAGAATTCCGAACAATGACCCATTCAATGAACTCCATCTCTCAGGCAGGGTTCTCAAGTTATGTGTGGGTACCATGAATGGTATTTTCAGGGCCTACTTGGCGTTGGCTCGTTGGACCCTTGGAACTCTGTTACACATCCATCTGGCTCCCCTTTGAATATAAAGTTACAACCAATGCTCTCCACCTTTTTATCAGCTATATTCTCCTTTATCGTTTACTAGACTCCAGCAGTACTTGCTTCTTCGTCCACCTTTCTTTGCTGAGTGTTTCTTGACTGCCCTACTTGTCTCTTTCACTGTGAGTTTATAATCCAACGCATGTGTGACTTATTTTTGATGATGGATATCTGCCGTTAGTCTATGTTTAAAAAAAAATCTAACATGCGAGGTTTCTGACTGACGATAATCGATATAAACGTATTCAAATAAAGGATAAGTGATCATACCGGGACAGAAACACAACTAAACTCGCGTTACGATCACAGAGCCTTCATCAGAGGCTAAGAACTAACGAAAACAACTTGCGAATCACGACAAAGTCAAAAACTATGTACATGACACTGACACTAATACGATACGGCTTTATAAGCCATTACCTTAAAGTGACTGGAACTTGCAAGTCACGGTATGCCAGTTATGAACAACAGTAGACCAAATAGGAAATGCTCGGTATAATTACACGAAACATGAATACACATGAAAGGGTACAGACTTAAATACATGCACATCAACATAAATATTGAATATACATAAAGCAATTAGTATATAATCCAGAGGGATGCTGACAAAATCATCCACTAAGGGCTATAGGTTACAAAATAATATGGGCCTAACGCCATATTTCCTATGCGCCGCATGGCGTGACGGGATCTTTTTAATTAGTATATAAACTAAGACACACACGCAGGGGAGGAAGACTAACGTCGGGTCAGGCAAAATATACTGTTCAGACAGGCTAGTCAGGGTCAGGCAAAACATACTGGCCAAGACCCTCATCTCAGCTTCCTAGTAGCCCTCCCTGGAAACGGGCTGTTTTCATGGCAGCCTAGCTAACGGGATGAGGAATCGACGTGATTCCCGTAGTAGTGAATGATACGAAGATGAGGTCAAGCATAGTACAACCGCCTGGAGGACTCTGGTCCACCCTCATCAGCACGCTCGGGATGTGAGGAAGGTTACGACAACCCCCATACTTAACGTCCTTTTTAGCGCGCACAAAAGAGTAATCCTACTCATTGTGGGCATTCAACAACAACAACAACAACAACATTAATTGCTTTTCAACCACATCATGATACGGGGCTTCATTCTAGTAATAACAAGATAATTGTGGATATCATTTTACATATTACAATAGGCAGAGGAATATCAGTAATTAGTGCAACCTTTAAGAGAATGTTTCCATCATATAATTGAACAATATAATGGTTCAATATTGTTCAAGCTGACCTCACAAAACTGTGAACATTTATCTATACTTGTATGCTTGATTACATAGTATAGACAGACACCAATTATTGATTCTGATAACATGTTTGTTGACACAGCAGGCTAATCACTTGTTTGTCTAAGCAATTGATTACTAGTAATTTCTAGAAAGAAAGTTAGACAGCGGCTGTTCTAGCTAACCTCTGCACCGCAAGGTAGAAGAGGAGCGATAAAGAGAAGAGAGATAACATGAGAGATAAGAGATAATATGTTTTCCGCAACTAAAGTATACGTTAAATGTGGTCATATATAAATATAAAATATGTGCGTGCATGTGTGTGTGTGTGCATGTCTGTGTGTGCATGTCTCTCTCTCTGTGTGTGTGTGTGTGTGCGTGCGTGCGTGTTTATATATATATATATATATATATATATATATATATTAGTGGAGCGCGTGGCCGAATGTTTTCGAGGCCTGCCTGCCGACATGTGTTGTTTTTCTGTTGGGGGTGAAATAAACTTACATAGCCAGCACACAACGTGGCGACACGGCCTGTAGTCCTCAGCCTTCAAAACCCCTCGACTACCCCAACAATGGGAAACATGTCGTATGACAGCAGTATATATATATATATACTCGTATATATGTGTACGTGTGTCTGTGTGTATTATTTACTGTTATGTTAACTGTTACTAATGAGTAATGAAGACATACATCATAAAAGGAGTTGCAAATCTTAGTTACTGTCAATTGTAATTCTTTCTGGTAAAGTTATCAAACATAGTCTAAGGAAGTCATGTTCAGTATTTTGGCTTGGCTTGGCTTGGCATCGTTCGTTCTCAATCACCCGCTACCAAACCCTGAAAGGGCTCAAGTAGCAGAATGTAGTCCAAAGAACGGAATTCGTTGTGTCGTAGTTTGAAGCTTGACTGCGATATTTGCACCTTTCGGTCCAAAACATCCGACTTCAGAAAGCATTTTTTGACTACCGGGTTTTCATTCCCTCTTCGATCCCTTCTCCTTAGCCAGTCTGCCTTGCTGCAGCCTGTTATCCAGGACCACAGCGTAGAGGTGTAGAAGGGTCTTGGCAGCTCTGGTTCGCTGACCCTGACGCTAGCAGTCAGCTATGGGTCATTTACCGCTGTTGCTCATGCGCTGTTCAGCATCTTGATCTCGATCAGTATTTTAAAATTATACTAAATAAGGTGAGGGAACATTCAGTCAAACTGGAATTAAATAAGGTGAGGGAACATTCAATCAAACTGGGACTAAATAAGGTGAGGGAACATTCAGTCAAACTGGGACTAAATAATGTGAGGGAACATTCAGTCAAATTGGGACTAAATAAGGTGAGGGAACATT
The DNA here is from genome assembly GCA_036924085.1 of Ariolimax columbianus. Lineage (NCBI taxonomy): Eukaryota > Metazoa > Mollusca > Gastropoda > Stylommatophora > Arionidae > Ariolimax > Ariolimax columbianus. Next base: position 45,920,195 of record JAVGWX010000020.1, read on the forward strand.
CAGTAAAACTGGGACTAAATGAGGTGAGGGAACATTCAGCCAAACTGGGACTAAATAAGGTGAGGGAACATTCAGTCAAACTGGGACTAAATAATATGAGGGAACATTCAGTCAAACTGGGACTAAATAAAGTGAGGGAACATTCAGTAAAACTGAGACTAAATAAGGTGAGGGAACATTCAGTCAAACTGGGACTAAATAAAGCGAGGGAACATTCAGTCAAACTGTAACTAAATAAGGTAGGGAGCATTCAGTAAAACTGAGGCTAAATAAGGTGAGGGAGCATTCAGTAAAACTGGGACTAAATAAGGTGAGGGAACATTCAGTCAAACTGGGACTAAATGAGGTGAGGGAACGTTCAGCCAAACTGGGACTCAAATAAGGTGAGGGAACATTCAGTCAAACTGGGACTAAATAAAGTGAGGGAACATTCAGTAAAACTGAGACTAAATAAGGTGAGGGAACATTCAGTCAAAATGGGACTAAATAAAGCGAGGGAACATTCAGTCAAACTGGAATTAAATAAGGTGAGGGAGCATTCAGTCAAACTGGGGCTAAATAAGGTGAGGGAACATTCAGTCAAACTGGAACTAAATAAGGTGAGGGAACATTCAGTCAAACTGAATTAAATAAGGTGAGGGAGCATTCAGTCAAACTGAGGCTAAATAAGGTGAGGGAGCATTCAGTCAAACTGGGACTAAATAAGGTGAGGGAACAATCAGTAAAACTGGACTAAATAAGGTGAGGGAACAATCAGTAAAACTGGGACTAAATAAGGCGAGGGAACATTCACTAAAACTGGGACTAAATAAGGTGAGGAAACAATCAGTAAAACTGGTACTAAATATTAACAAGAAGAACGCCAGGCTGTTTGAAATCATCACCTTAATCAAAGCGCTAGTCATGCTTGCAGGTTGAGGCACCTCATGAGCTGGACACCTTCATCCATGTGAGCTGTACCATCGATGTTCCAGGGGGGCACAGGGGCAGATCTAGGGGCTGGAATTGGAAAGGCAAGGACATCATTTCTGTTACTGAATAATAAATGGGAGTCCAGGAAATAAAGGCTAATATCAAGTTAAGGTGGTTTAATTGCAATGTCAAGTCAGTACTCCGGAACGGAGGAGAAACTTGGAGAACCATAAAGACAATACAGAGGAAACTCCAGTCGCTTGTCAATAAATATCACCGGATGATAATGGATATGGGATGGCGACCAGGTGATGAACGAAGACCTGTGAGAAAGGAGCCAACAACAACCATTTGGGCAACATTTCAATCATTGGAAATGAGGTTGGATAGGACATTCTGTACGGAAATCACCATCAGACAGGCTCTGACATGGAATCAAAGGGGGAAGAGGAAGAGAGGTAAATAAAAATCACACGGAGAAGAGACTAAAAATGAACGACGGTCTCTGGAGCTCAACTGGAGAGTGGCAGAAAGGACAGGTCAGATCGAACTTACTGGAGAAGGGTTGTCAATGCCCTATGCCCCGAAATGAGCAACGGTTATTGAGATTAATGATATATGCATTTCACTAGCATCGATTGTTTTTTCTATTGTTCATTACTATATTAACTGTTTCTAATGAGTTGTGAAGGCATACATGCATTATTAATGGTCTGTAAATCTTAGTTACTGACTGTCAGTTGTACTTTCTCCCCGTACAGTTTTCAAACATAGATTAAATCTAAAGAAATCATGACCAGTGTATTAAAATTAGACTCATCTAAAATTAGGCCATTCTCCAGACGACGTCCTGCTACTTGCAAAGCCCTGTTCAGGGCTTGGTAGCGGGAGATTGAGAACGAACGCAGAAGAAGAAGAAGAAGGCTGTCTAACCAGAATGCTTGTAAACGGAAACACATTTCCAGCACAAATGCGAGATCTTGGTTAAGGTAGAAGCTCAATGCTCACTTTTGTCTTCAAACAATAGCTGTGCTAAAATAGAATAACGTCAGTTATGCGATGGCTGACATCTTGGCTTCACAAGCTCCCGCCATTGGCACGTTAGCGATGGATAAGAGTGACGTTTTCAAAATTAATCAACCAACAGTCTGTTGGATGAGGACACCGAAACAGATGAATCGACATCAAACGAGATTCGAGCGGAGTGGGGCGCATGAGAGGACGAGACAGCAGAGTGTGTAACCAACGAGCTACAGGGATCATAAGCATTCAGATCCTGCACCATTTGCTGAAAGAGACTGAGCACCTATGGGTATGCCCGAAGTGCAGTGACTTCGATTTTTAGAAACAGAAACTATAACTATACGATGGATAGCTAGACAAAGTGGTGTTCGCTTGAAAAAGGAGAGATGACGCAGCTCTGGAACTGAAAGAAGCCTTTGTTTCATCAGCGAAATGTCTTGTCGAACATAAACAGATAATTCATAAAACAGTGAGATGTGGTACCAAAAAAGACCTCCTAGTTTACCCAAGAGGGGGGGGGGGGGTGAGAAATGCTGGACATTAAAAAGGTGTTGCCTGCAGGTCATTATGACAAGGTGGAAAGGCGGGTGGATTGTGGAAAAGTTGTAAAAGTGAAAGTATGAGTGAATACGTATGTTTTGGTGGCGTGGTTGATGGGAAGGTAGGTATGTTGGTGGAAAAGTGGGTGTATTTATGATAGAGTGAGTACGTATGTTTTGGTGGCGTGGTTGATGGGAAGGTAGGTATGTTGGTGGAAAAGTGGGTGTATTTATGATAGAGTGAATACGTATGTTTTGGTGGCGTGGTTGATGGGAAGGTAGGTATGTTGGTGGAAAAGTGGGTGTATTTATGATAGAGTGAATACGTATGTTTTGGTGGCGTGGTTGATGGGAAGGTAGGTATGTTGGTGGAAAAGTGGGTGTATTTATGATAGAGTGAATACGTATGTTTTGGTGGCGTGGTTGATGGGAAGGTAGGTATGTTGGTGGAAAAGTGGGTGTATTTATGATAGAGTGAATACGTATGTTTTGGTGGCGTGGTTGATGGGAGGTAGGTATGTTGGTGGAAAAGTGGGTGTATTTATGATAGAGTGAATACGTATGTTTTGGTGGCGTGGTTGATGGGAAGGTAGGTATGTTGGTGGAAAAGTGGGTGTATTTATGATAGAGTGAATACGTATGTTTTGGTGGCGTGGTTGATGGGAAGGTAGGTATGTTGGTGGAAAAGTGGGTGTATTTATGATAGAGTGAATACGTATGTTTTGGTGCGTGGTTGATGGGAAGGTAGGTATGTTGGTGGAAAAGTGGGTGTATTTATGATAGAGTGAATACGTATGTTTTGGTGGCGTGGTGATGGGAAGGTAGGTATGTTGGTGGAAAAGTGGGTGTATTTATGATAGGGTGAATACGTATGTTTTGGTGGCGTGGTTGATGGGAAGGTTAGGTATGTTGGTGGAAAAGTGGGTGTATTTATGATAGAGTGAATACGTATGTTTTGGGGCGTGGTTGATGGGAAGGTAGGTATGTGGTGGAAAAGTGGGTGTATTTATGATAGAGTGAATACGTATGTTTTGGTGGCGTGGTTGATGGGAAGGTAGGTATGTTGGTGGAAAAGTGGGTGTATTTATGATAGAGTGAATACGTATGTTTTGGGTGGCGTGGTGATGGGAAGGTAGGTATGTTGGTGGAAAAGTGGGTGTATTTATGATAGGGTGAATACGTATGTTTTGGTGGCGTGGTTGATGGGAAGGTAGGTATGTTGGTGGAAAAGTGGGTGTATTTATGATAGGGTGAATACGTATGTTTTGGTGGCGTGGTTGATGGGAAGGTAGGTATGTTGGTGGAAAGTGGGTGTATTTATGATAGGGTGAATACGTATGTTTTGGTGGCGTGGTTGATGGGAAGGTAGGTATGTTGGTGGAAAAGTGGGTGTATTTATGATAGGGTGAATACGTATGTTTTGGTGGCGTGGTTGATGGGAAGGTAGGTATGTTGGTGGAAAAGTGGGTGTATTTATGATAGGGTGAATACGTATGTTTTGGTGGCGTGGTTGATGGGAAGGTAGGTATGTTGGTGGAAAAGTGGGTGTATTTATGATAGGGTGAATACGTATGTTTTGGTGGCGTGGTTGATGGGAAGGTAGGTATGTTGGTGGAAAAGTGGGTGTATTTATGATAGAGTGAATACGTATGTTTTGGTGGCGTGGTTGATGGGAAGGTAGGTATGTTGGTGGAAAAGTGGGTGTATTTATGATAGGGTGAATACGTATGTTTTGGTGGCGTGGTTGATGGGAAGGTAGGTATGTTGGTGGAAAAGTGGGTGTATTTATGATAGGGTGAATACGTATGTTTTGGTGGCGTGGTTGATGGGAAGGTAGGTATGTTGGTGGAAAAGTGGGGTGTATTTATGATAGGGTGAATACGTATGTTTTGGTGCGTGGTTGATGGGAAGGTAGGTATGTGGAGTGTTGGTGGGGAGTGTTGGTGGAAAAGTGGGTGTATTTATGATAGGGTGAATACGTATGTTTTTGGTGGCGTGGTTGATGGGAAGGTAGGTATGTTGGTGGAAAAGTGGGTGTATTTATGATAGGGTGAATACGTATGTTTTGGTGGCGTGGTTGATGGGAAGGTAGGTATGTTGGTGGAAAAGTGGGTGTATTTATGATAGGGTGAATACGTATGTTTTGGTGGCGTGGTTGATGGGAAGGTAGGTATGTTGGTGGAAAAGTGGGTGTATTTATGATAGGGTGAATACGTATGTTTTGGTGGCGTGGTTGATGGGAAGGTAGGTATGTTGGTGGAAAAGTGGGTGTATTTATGATAGGGTGAATACGTATGTTTTGGTGGCGTGGTTGATGGGAAGGTAGGTATGTTGGTGGAAAAGTGGGTGTATTTATGATAGGGTGAATACGTATGTTTTGGTGGCGTGGTTGATGGGAAGGTAGGTATGTTGGTGGAAAAGTGGGTGTATTTATGATAGGGTGAATACGATCGTATGTTTTGGTGGCGTGGTTGATGGGGAAGGTAGGTATGTTGGTGGAAAGTGGGTGTATTTATGATAGGGTGAATACGTATGTTTTGGTGGCGTGGTTGATGGGAAGGTAGGTATGTTGGTGGAAAAGTGGGTGTATTTATGATAGGGTGAATACGTATGTTTTTGGTGGCGTGGTTGATGGAAGGTAGGTATGTTGGTGGAAAAGTGGGTGTATTTATGATAGGGTGAATACGTATGTTTTGGTGGCGTGGTTGATGGGAAGGTAGGTATGTTGGTGGAAAAGTGGGTGTATTTATGATAGGGTGAATACGTATGTTTTGGTGGCGTGGTTGATGGGAAGGTAGGTATGTTGGTGGAAAAGTGGGTGTATTTATGATAGGGTGAATACGTATGTTTTGGTGGCGTGGTTGATGGAAGGTAGGTGATGTTGGTGGAAAAGTGGGGTATTTATGATAGGGTGAATACGTATGTTTTGGTGGCGTGGTTGATGGAAGGTAGGTATGTTGGTGAAAAGTGGGTGTATTTATGATAGGTGAATACTTATGTTATGGTGGCGTGGTGATGGGAAGGTAGGTATGTTGGTGGAAAGTGGGTGTATTTATTATAGGGTGAATACGTATGTTTGGTGGCGTGGCTTGCTGGGAAGGTAGTTATGTGGTGAAAAGTGGGTGTAATTAATGAAAGAGTGAATACGTATGTTTTGGTGGCGTGTTGATGGGAAGGTAAGGTATTTTGGTGAAAGTGTGTGTATTTATGATAGGGTGAATACGTATGTTTAGGTGGCGTGCGTGATGGCATGTAGGGTATGTGGTGGAAAATTGGGAGTATTTATGATCGGGTGAATACGTAT
>JAVGWX010000020.1:45926072-46188572 GCA_036924085.1 Ariolimax columbianus
TGGTAGGTATGTGAATGTTTGTGGCGTGGTGTGAGGTATGTTGGTGGAAAAGTGGGTGTATTTATGATAGGGTGAATACGTATGTTTTGGTGGCGTGGTTGATGGGAAGGAAGTAGGTATGTTGGTGGAAAAGTGGGTGTATTTTATGATAGGGTGAATACGTATGTTTTGGTGGCGTGGTTGATGGGAAGGTAGGTATGTTGGTGGAAAAGTGGGTGTATTTATGATAGGGTGAATACGTATGTTTTGGTGGCGTGGTTGATGGGAAGGTAGGTATGTTGGTGGAAAAGTGGGTGTATTTATGATAGGGTGAATACGTATGTTTTGGTGGCGTGGTTGATGGGAAGGTAGGTATGTTGGTGGAAAAGTGGGTGTATTTATGATAGGGTGAATACGTATGTTTTGGTGGCGTGGTTGATGGGAAGGTAGGTATGTTGGTGGAAAAGTGGGTGTATTTATGATAGGGTGAATACGTATGTTGTTTGGTGGCGTGGTTGATGGGAAGGTAGGTATGTTGGTGGAAAAGTGGGTGTATTTATGATAGGGTGAATACGTATGTTTTGGTGGCGTGGTTGATGGGAAGGTAGGTATGTTGGTGGAAAAGTGGGTGTATTTATGATAGGGTGAATACGTATGTTTTGGTGGCGTGGTTGATGGGAAGGTAGGTATGTTGGTGGAAAAGTGGGTGTATTTATGATAGGGTGAATACGTATGTTTTGGTGGCGTGGTTGATGGAAGGTAGGTATGTTGGTGGAAAAGTGGGTGTATTTATGATAGGGTGAATACGTATGTTTTGGTGGCGTGGTTGATGGGAAGGTAGGTATGTTGGTGGAAAAGTGGGTGTATTTATGATAGGGTGAATACGTATGTTTTGGTGGCGTGGTTGATGGGAAGGTAGGTATGTTGGTGGAAAAGTGGGTGTATTTATGATAGGGTGAATACGTATGTTTTGGTGGCGTGGTTGATGGGAAGGTAGGTATGTTGGTGGAAAAGTGGGTGTATTTATGATAGGGTGAATACGTATGTTTTGGTGGCGTGGTTGATGGGAAGGTAGGTATGTTGGTGGAAAAGTGGGTGTATTTATGATAGGGTGAATACGTATGTTTTGGTGGCGTGGTTGATGGGAAGGTAGGTATGTTGGTGGAAAAGTGGGTGTATTTATGATAGGGTGAATACGTATGTTTTGGTGGCGTGGTTGATGGGAAGGTAGGTATGTTGGTGGAAAAGTGGGTGTATTTATGATAGGGTGAATACGTATGTTTTGGTGGCGTGGTTGATGGGAAGGTAGGTATGTTGGTGGAAAAGTGGGTGTATTTATGATAGGGTGAATACGTATGTTTTGGTGGCGTGGTTGATGGGAAGGTAGGTATGTTGGTGGAAAAGTGGGTGTATTTATGATAGGGTGAATACGTATGTTTTGGTGGCGTGGTTGATGGGAAGGTAGGTATGTTGGTGGAAAAGTGGGTGTATTTATGATAGGGTGAATACGTATGTTTTGGTGGCGTGGTTGATGGGAAGGTAGGTATGTTGGTGGAAAAGTGGGTGTATTTATGATAGGGTGAATACGTATGTTTTGGTGGCGTGGTTGATGGGAAGGTAGGTATGTTGGTGGAAAAGTGGGTGTATTTATGATAGGGTGAATACGTATGTTTTGGTGGCGTGGTTGATGGGAAGGTAGGTATGTTGGTGGAAAAGTGGGTGTATTTATGATAGGGTGAATACGTATGTTTTGGTGGCGTGGTTGATGGGAAGGTAGGTATGTTGGTGGAAAAGTGGGTGTATTTATGATAGGGTGAATACGTATGTTTTGGTGGCGTGGTTGATGGGAAGGTAGGTATGTTGGTGGAAAAGTGGGTGTATTTATGATAGGGTGAATACGTATGTTTTGGTGGCGTGGTTGATGGGAAGGTAGGTATGTTGGTGGAAAAGTGGGTGTATTTATGATAGGGTGAATACGTATGTTTTGGTGGCGTGGTTGATGGGAAGGTAGGTATGTTGGTGGAAAAGTGGGTGTATTTATGATAGGGTGAATACGTATGTTTTGGTGGCGTGGTTGATGGGAAGGTAGGTATGTTGGTGGAAAAGTGGGTGTATTTATGATAGGGTGAATACGTATGTTTTGGTGGCGTGGTTGATGGGAAGGTAGGTATGTTGGTGGAAAAGTGGGTGTATTTATGATAGGGTGAATACGTATGTTTTGGTGGCGTGGTTGATGGGAAGGTAGGTATGTTGGTGGAAAAGTGGGTGTATTTATGATAGGGTGAATACGTATGTTTTGGTGGCGTGGTTGATGGGAAGGTAGGTATGTTGGTGGAAAAGTGGGTGTATTTATGATAGGGTGAATACGTATGTTTTGGTGGCGTGGTTGATGGGAAGGTAGGTATGTTGGTGGAAAAGTGGGTGTATTTATGATAGGGTGAATACGTATGTTTTGGTGGCGTGGTTGATGGGAAGGTAGGTATGTTGGTGGAAAAGTGGGTGTATTTATGATAGGGTGAATACGTATGTTTTGGTGGCGTGGTTGATGGGAAGGTAGGTATGTTGGTGGAAAAGTGGGTGTATTTATGATAGGGTGAATACGTATGTTTTGGTGGCGTGGTTGATGGGAAGGTAGGTATGTTGGTGGAAAAGTGGGTGTATTTATGATAGGGTGAATACGTATGTTTTGGTGGCGTGGTTGATGGGAAGGTAGGTATGTTGGTGGAAAAGTGGGTGTATTTATGATAGGGTGAATACGTATGTTTTGGTGGCGTGGTTGATGGGAAGGTAGGTATGTTGGTGGAAAAGTGGATGTATTTATGATAGAGTGAATACGTATGTTTTGGTGGCGTGGTTTATGGGAAGGTAGGTATGTTGGTGGAAAAGTGGGTGTATTTATGATAGAGTGAATACGTATGTTTTGGTGGCGTGGTTGATGGGAAGGTAGGTATGTTGGTGGAAAAGTGGGTGTATTTATGATAGAGTGAATACGTATGTTTTGGTGGCGTGGTTGATGGGAAGGTAGGTATGTTGGTGGAAAAGTGGGTGTATTTATGATAGAGTGAATACGTATGTTTTGGTGGCGTGGTTGATGGGAAGGTAGGTATGTTGTTGGAAAAGTGGGTGTATTTATGATAGGGTGAATGTATTTGTGTACAGAAGGGTTATGTAGGTGGAAAAGTGGGTGTATTTATGATAGAGTGAATGTATTTGTGTACAGAAGGGTTATGTAGGTGGAAAAGTGGGTGTATTTATGATAGGGTGAATGTATTTGTGTACAGAAGGGTTATGTAGGTGGAAAAGTGGGTGTATTTATGATAGGGTGAATGTATTTGTGTACAGAAGGGTTATGTAGGTGGAAAAGTGGGTGTATTTATGATAGAGTGAATGTATTTGTGTACAGAAGGGTTATGTAGGTGGAAAAGTGGGTGTATTTATGATAGGGTGAATGTATTTGTGTACAGAAGGGTTATGTAGGTGGAAAAGTGGGTGTATTTATGATAGGGTGAATGTAATTGTGTACAGAAGGGTTATGTAGGTGGAAAAGTGGGTGTATTTATGATAGAGTGAATGTATTTGTGTACAGAAGGGTTATGTAGGTGGAAAAGTGGGTGTATTTATGATAGGGTGAATGTATTTGTGTACAGAAGGGTTATGTAGGTGGAAAAGTGGGTGTATTTATGATAGGGTGAATGTATTTGTGTACAGAAGGGTTATGTAGGTGGAAAAGTGGGTGTATTTATGATAGGGTGAATGTATTTGTGTACAGAAGGGTTATGTAGGTGGAAAAGTGGGTGTATTTATGATAGGGTGAATGTATTTGTGTACAGAAGGGTTATGTAGGTGGAAAAGTGGGTGTATTTATGATAGGGTGAATGTATTTGTGTACAGAAGGGTTATGTAGGTGGAAAAGTGGGTGTATTTATGATAGGGTGAATGTATTTGTGTACAGAAGGGTTATGTAGGTGGAAAGTATAGGAAGAATGGTGGCTATATCGGTGAAATAGTTGATGTATTGATGGAAAGTTGATGTATTGATGGAAAGTTGATGTATTGATGGAAAGTTGAATGAATAAACGAAATCTTGAATTCATATATATACAGTTGGATGACGATATAGATGTGTGGACGGAGGAAGGGAGGGTGTCGAGGAAGCACCACAGTCAGTGAGTTGACAGCAGACGGCGACTTATAGCTGGTCAGCAAACCAGAGCAGAACAAGACTGTATTCTGCTTTTGAGTGACGACCGAGGAAACAGGCTGCAGTAGTGTAGCCAGGCTAAGAGTATATGAATCGCAGAGGGAAGGCAAACCTGGTCCCAAAAATGTCCTGCTGAAACCTGATGAATTGTGCCGAAAGACGAAGATATTGCAATCACTCTGTAAACTACAACGAAACGACATGGCGAACACCGACGAAGAAGAAGGGAAGATGCTCGAATGTCGATGAATGCATGATGGCACAGAAGATGCTCGAATGTCGAAAAATGCATAAATGTAGGGACGAGGATCGAAGTCTGAGACTCCTTGGAAAACATTAACCCGAAAAAATATTTAAAAAATAAGAGGCAAAAGAGGCAATATGGTAGCATCAAAAGCCGTTTGTCAAGAAGACGAATACGCAACAAAGCGGTGAATTTGGAGACTGCATTCTACTTCATCGAGTGTCATACCGACTATCGTGTGCTATTTGTGTACCTGCACACAATCCTGACACTAAATGCTGATTATATCAGTTCCGCATGTTGACCCGATTCCAATCCAAGCTGATATTAAAACCAACGAGAACAAGGTGTTATATCAAATGCTTTTCTTGTATCTATCACTGTCAAGAGGTCACTGTCAAGAGTTCAGTGGACTTTATCAAGAGTAAAAGTAGTTTCATGGAATATACACTGTTGTCGGGGATAAAGTGTTATACTCCATTGTCGGATGTTTTTTTCTTACGTCGGATGGCCGGTTCTCTTCATTTCTGCCTTGATGTAAGTTAGGTAACGATTTACAACTATGTAGACTGAAGCCTCACCCGAGTGATACTCTTGGAGGAAAAAAAATAGGATTCCTGTAATATTTCATTCGTATCGTTGAATACAACTAAAATATTGTTGTGTATGGGTCTACAGCAAGGAAGATTCCGGTCCACCTTCTTAAGTACGCCTCGGGATGTAAGAGCAGCCACTGAAACCTTTCCACCAAAGAATGTAGCTAAGAGTACCTAACTTAAGAACGCGTGTCATTAGCAGCAGCAACAACAACAACCCTTAAAATGTAAGTAAGTAGCCGCTATTCAGTCATGTCCGACTAGTACTATAGGTTGAGGCGACCTTGGAGTAATAACTCCCTAATGAGTTTTTTATTTTACTTTTCATTGCGGCGTTGTCTATTCACTTCTCTTACGTGAGCTTGTTTTCGTCCAGTCGGATGTGGCTCTTCAGGTTGCATCTCAATTTGGATCGGTCTACAGCTATGTCTTCCCAAGATGTCAGAACCAGTGCCTTCATATCACGCTTATATGCGTCTTTGAACCTCAACTGAGGTTAGCCAGCTGTTCTTTTACCACACGCCAGCTGTCCATAGAGAATATCTTTGGGGATGCGGCTGTCTTCCATGTGACGAATATCTGATGGTGATTTCCGTAGCGTGTGTTCTATCCAATCCCATTTCCTAAGTTTGATATGTTACTCCCCACTTGTGATTATTGGCTTCTTTCCCACAGTTCTTCATTGCTCACCATGTCTCGCCATCTTATATCCATCATCCTCCGACTGGAATTTCCTCTTCATTGTCTTTGTCGTTCTCCAAGCTTCTGCTCCGTACCGAAGTGCTGACAGACAGTAAACCAAATGGTTCGGCCGAGTGACACGTTAAACACCAGATAGTATCCCCCAGAAAGCAATGCAATACAGATACAATGAATACAAAGCCAAGGACCGACCACACAAACGATGGAAAGCAGAAATTACAGAAGCAGTAAAGCTCCCCGTGTACGAAGCACATAAGAGGGCCCGGTCAAGAAACTTCTTCATAACCTGACGCTGAAAGGCACATGCACATACTAGTGCCCGGTCTAGAAACCTCTTCATAACCTGACGCTGAAAGGCACAAGCACATACTAGGGCCTGGTCAAGAAACCTCTTCATAACCTGACTCTGAAAGGCACAAGCACATACTAGGGCCTGGTCAAGAAACCTCTTCATAACCTGACTCTGAAAGGCACAGGCACATACTAGGGCCTGGTCAAGAAACCTCTTCATAACCTGACTCTGAAAGGCACAGGCACATACTAGGGCCTGGTCAAGAAACCTCTTCATAACCCGACGCTGAAAGGCACAGGCACATACTAGGGCCTGGTCAAGAAACCTCTTCATAACCTGACGCTGAAAGGCACAAGCACATACTAGGGCCTGGTCAAGAAACCTCTTCATAACCTGACTCTGAAAGGCACAAGCACATACTAGGGCCTGGTCAAGAAACCTCTTCATAACCTGACTCTGAAAGGCACAAGCACATACTAGGGCCTGGTCAAGAAACCTCTTCATAACCTGACTCTGAAAGGCACAGGCACATACTAGGGCCTGGTCAAGAAACCTCTTCATAACCCGACGTTGAAAGGCACAGGCACATACTAGGGCCTGGTCAAGAAACCTCTTCATAACCTGACTCTGAAAGGCACAAGCACATACTAGGGCCTGGTCAAGAAACCTCTTCATAACCTGACTCTGAAAGGCACAGGCACATACTAGGGCCTGGTCAAGAAACCTCTTCATAACCCGACGCTGAAAGGCACAGGCCCATACTAAGGCCTGGTCAAGAAATCTCTTCATAACCCGACTCTGAAAGGCACAGGCACATACTAGGGCCTGGTCAAGAAACCTCTTCATAACCCGACGCTGAAAGGCACAGGCACATACTAGGGCCTGGTCAAGAAACCTCTTCATAACCCGACGCTGAAAGGCACAAACATGACAAACGAAAAGAAGAAGTACTTGATATGAGTCTTTATTTCCCTGGATTCCCATTCAGTAACAGAAATGCTGTCCTTGTCTTTCCAATGCTAGCCCTTACCTTTGCATCTGTGTCATCTGGAACATCAATGATGGTGCCAAAATATATGAAGGTGTCCCCCTCTTCCAATGCCTCACCTGCAAGCATGACTAGCGCTTTGATTAAGGTGATGATTTTAAACGTCGTGGCGTTCTTCTTGTTAATATTTAGTCCCAGTTTGACTGAATGCTCCCTCACCTTATTTAGTCCCAGTTTGACTAAATGCTCCCTCACCTTATTTAGTCCCAGTTTGACTGAATGCTCTCTCGTCTTATTTAGTCCCAGTTTGACTGAATGCTCCCTCGTCTTATTTAGTCCCAGTTTGACTGAATGCTCCTTAACCTTATTTAGTCCCAGCTTGACTGAATGCTCCCTCGTCTTATTTAGTCCCAGTTTGACTGAATGCTTCTTAACCTTATTTAGTCCCAGTTTGACTGAATGCACCTTAACCTTATTTAGTCCAAGTTTGACTGAATGCTCCCTCGTCTTATTTAGTCCCAGTTTGACTGAATGCTCCCTCACCTTATTTAGTCCCAGTTTGACTGAATGCTCCCTCGTCTTATTTAGTCCCAGTTTGACTGAATGCTCCCTCGTCTTATTTAGTCCCAGTTTGACTGAATGCTCCCTCGTCTTATTTAGTCCCAGTTTGACTGAATGCTCCCTCGTCTTATTTAGTCCCAGTTTGACTGAATGCTCCCTCGTCTTATTTAGTCCCAGTTTGACTGAATGCTCCCTCGTCTTATTTAGTCCCAGTTTGACTGAATGCTCCCTCGTCTTATTTAGTCCCAGTTTGACTGAATGCTCCCTCGTCTTATTTAGTCCCAGTTTGACTGAATGCTCCTTAACCTTATTTAGTCCCAGTTTGACTGAATGCTCACTCGTCTTATTTAGTCCCAGTTTGACTGAATGCTCCCTCACCTTATTTAGTCCCAGTTTGACTGAATGCTCCCTCGTCTTATTTAGTCCCAGTTTGACTGAATGCTCCCTCACCTTATTTAGTCCCAGTTTGACTGAATGCTCCCTCGTCTTATTTAGTCCCAGTTTGACTGAGTGCTCCCTCGTCTTATTTAGTCCCAGTTTGACTGAATGCTCCCTCGTCTTATTTAGTCCCAGTTTGACTGAATGCTCCCTCGTCTTATTTAGTCCCAGTTTGACTGAATGCTCCCTCGTCTTATTTAGTCCCAGTTTGACTGAATGCTCCGTCGTCTTATTTAGTCCCAGTTTGACTGAATGCTCCCTCGTCTTATTTAGTCCCAGTTTGACTGAATGCTCCCTCGTCTTATTTAGTCCCAGTTTGACTGAATGCTCCTTAACCTTATTTAGTCCCAGTTTGACTGAATGCTCACTCGTCTTATTTAGTCCCAGTTTGACTGAATGCTCCCTCACCTTATTTAGTCCCAGTTTGACTGAATGCTCCCTCGTCTTATTTAGTCCCAGTTTGACTGAATGCTCCCTCACCTTATTTAGTCCCAGTTTGACTGAATGCTCCCTTGTCTTATTTAGTCCCAGTTTGACTGAATGCTCCCTCGTCTTATTTAGTCCCATTTTGACTGAATGCTCCTTAACCTTATTTAGTCCCAGCTTGACTGAATGCTCCCTCGTCTTATTTAGTTCCAGTTTGACTGAATGCTCCCTCGTCTTATTTAGTTCCAGTTTGACTGAATGCTCCCTCGTCTTATTTAGTCCCAGTTTGATTGAATGCTCCCTCGTCTTATTTAGTCCCAGTTTGACTGAATGCTCTCTCGTCTTATTTAGTCCCAGTTTGACTGAATGCTCCCTCGTCTTATTTAGTCCCAGTTTGACTGAATGCTCCTTAACCTTATTTAGTCCCAGTTTGACTGAATGCTCCCTCGTCTTATTTAGTCCCAGTTTGACTGAATGCTCCCTCACCTTATTTAGTCCCAGTTTGACTGAATGCTCCCTCGTCTTATTTAGTCCCAGTTTGACTGAATGCTCCCTCACCTTATTTAGTCCCAGTTTGACTGAATGCTCCCTCGTCTTATTTAGTCCCAGTTTGACTGAATGCTCCCTCGTCTTATTTAGTCCCAGTTTGACTGAATGCTCCTTAACTTTATTTAGTCCCAGTTTGACTGAATGCTCCCTCGTCTTATTTAGTCCCAGTTTGACTGAATGCTCCCTCACCTTATTTATTCCCAGTTTGACTGAATGCTCCCTCGTCTTATTTAGTCCCAGTTTGACTGAATGCTCCCTCGTCTTATTTAGTCCCAGTTTGACTGAATGCTCCCTCACCTTATTTAGTCCCAGTTTGACTGAATGCTCCCTCGTCTTATTTAGTCCCAGTTTGACTGAATGCTCCCTCGTCTTATTTAGTCCCAGTTTGACTGAATGCTCCCTCGTCTTCTTTAGTTCCAGTTTGACTGAATGCTCCCTCGTCTTATTTAGTTCCAGTTTGACTGAATGCTCCCTCGTCTTATTTAGTTCCAGTTTGACTGAATGCTCCCTCGTCTTATTTAGTCCCAGTTTGATTGAATGCTCCCTCGTCTTATTTAGTCCCAGTTTGACTGAATGCTCTCTCGTCTTATTTAGTCCCAGTTTAACTGAATGCTCCCTCGTCTTATTTAGTCCCAGTTTGACTGAATGCTCCTTAACCTTATTTAGTCCCAGTTTGACTGAATGCTCCCTCGTCTTATTTAGTCCCAGTTTGACTGAATGCTCCCTCACCTTATTTAGTCCCAGTTTGACTGAATGCTCCCTCGTCTTATTTAGTCCCAGTTTGACTGAATGCTCCCTCACCTTATTTAGTCCCAGTTTGACTGAATGCTCCCTCGTCTTATTTAGTCCCAGTTTGACTGAATGCTCCCTCGTCTTATTTAGTCCCAGTTTGACTGAATGCTCCCTCGTCTTATTTAGTCCCAGTTTGACTGAATGCTCCCTCACCTTATTTAGTCCCAGTTTGACTGAATGCTCCCTCGTCTTATTTAGTCCCAGTTTGACTGAATGCTCCCTCGTCTTATTTAGTCCCAGTTTGACTGAATGCTCCTTAACTTTATTTAGTCCCAGTTTGACTGAATGCTCCCTCGTCTTATTTAGTCCCAGTTTGACTGAATGCTCCCTCACCTTATTTATTCCCAGTTTGACTGAATGCTCCCTCGTCTTATTTAGTCCCAGTTTGACTGAATGCTCCCTCACCTTATTTAGTCCCAGTTTGACTGAATGCTCCCTCGTCTTATTTAGTCCCAGTTTGACTGAATGCTCCCTCGTCTTATTTAGTCCCAGTTTGACTGAATGCTCCTTAACTTTATTTAGTCCCAGTTTGACTGAATGCTCCCTCGTCTTATTTAGTCCCAGTTTGACTGAATGCTCCCTCACCTTATTTATTCCCAGTTTGACTGAATGCTCCCTCGTCTTATTTAGTCCCAGTTTGACTGAATGCTCCCTCACCTTATTTAGTCCCAGTTTGACTGAATGCTCCCTCGTCTTATTTAGTCCCAGTTTGACTGAATGCTCCCTCGTCTTATTTAGTCCCAGTTTGACTGAATGCTCCCTCGTCTTCTTTAGTTCCAGTTTGACTGAATGCTCCCTCGTCTTATTTAGTTCCAGTTTGACTGAATGCTCCCTCGTCTTATTTAGTTCCAGTTTGACTGAATGCTCCCTCGTCTTATTTAGTCCCAGTTTGATTGAATGCTCCCTCGTCTTATTTAGTCCCAGTTTGACTGAATGCTCTCTCGTCTTATTTAGTCCCAGTTTAACTGAATGCTCTCTCGTCTTATTTAGTCCCAGTTTGACTGAATGCTCCTTAACCTTATTTAGTCCCAGTTTGACTGAATGCTCCCTCGTCTTATTTAGTCCCAGTTTGACTGAATGCTCCCTCACCTTATTTAGTCCCAGTTTGACTGAATGCTCCCTCGTCTTATTTAATCCCAGTTTGACTGAATGCTCCCTCACCTTATTTAGTCCCAGTTTGACTGAATGCTCCCTCGTCTTATTTAGTCCCAGTTTGACTGAATGCTCCCTCGTCTTATTTAGTCCCAGTTTGACTGAATGCTCCCTCGTCTTCTTTAGTTCCAGTTTGACTGAATGCTCCCTCGTCTTATTTAGTTCCAGTTTGACTGAATGCTCCCTCGTCTTATTTAGTTCCAGTTTGACTGAATGCTCCCTCGTCTTATTTAGTCCCAGTTTGATTGAATGCTCCCTCGTCTTATTTAGTCCCAGTTTGACTGAATGCTTCCTCGTCTTATTTAGTCTAATTTTAAAATACTGAACATGACTTCCTAAGACTATGCTTGATAACTTTACTAGGAGGAATTATAGTTGACTCGGTGGTCTCGAGGTAAGGTGTCCGCCTCGGGTTCCGAAGGTCGCGGGTTTGAAACACGGTGTAGACCGGATTTTTTTCACGTGGATCTTCTGGTAAAAATTGCCCTGCTTTCCGTGTAGTGAGATCGGACTCCCGTGTCAGTGCCGAACACGTTAAAAATCGCTTGATACTTTGAAATCCAAAAGAGCAAGCCTAACAGCCGCTGCCCGGACAGCATTAAATTCTAGCTGAGAATCTACCCAAATTATTTGTGCCTTTCCCCAGGCTACCTGACAACATACATTAGCAACAAGTATTCCAAGTAGTTAGTAACTAAGAATTGCAACTTCTATATAATGTATGTTTTCATTATTCAATATTAACAGTTAATATAACACTGTTCATGCAGCTTTCTACAGGAGAACATCGGGAAGAATGGCGAGAAGTAGACCGAGGAAAAGGTGGATAGACATCGTTAACGATACCTACCGGTAACTGGGGATATGGGTCAAGCGAGCCACGAGAGAGGGTGATAGACAAATACATACCACAACGCTGGGCTACAACCCGGTAGAAAGTGAGACGACAAAAGAAGAAGAATATAACAATAAATAATACAAAAACAATTTGTGCTAGTGGAGCGTATAAATCATCATCATTAAAACCTTACCAGCTCCATCTGAAGCATAGGTCTTCAAGAAATATATATAAACGATTTGGACATTGATTTAGGATACATGATTGAAAAATTTGCGGACGACACAAAACTCTGTAGGAGCGTGTCATCTATAGCAGAGGTGGATATATCGAGGTCGGATTTAGATAAAATTCGAGACTGGTCAAGATGGCAAATGTAGTTTAAAATAGGTAACTGTACAGTCATCCACATGGGTAGATACAATGGGGAAAATAATAACAGAATGGGCGAGAACAATATTATAATGATAAATAAGAAAAGGGACATAGGTGTTATAATAGAGCATAGAGGTAAAGTGATACAGGTGGTGTGGGTTCGACGCCGGACTCCGTCGTCTTTTTCACGGGGGCTTGATGCTGAGTCTCCTGCATCTCGTAGTCGGCCTCTAGTCGTCTTGTCCTTGACTTGTCACTGAGGTCGGGCGGCTCGAAACGAGAGAGTGAGGATAAAAAGTAGCGCATTTAATCCTTACTAAATATAGGGCTAGCAAAATTAATTAGGCCATCATCGTCTACGATGGACGGCGGCCTTTGCCTTTGACAGGTAAAGTGAGTGTGCAAGTCCAGGTAGCAGTGAATGCAATGTTAGGTATCATAAAAAGAAATATTAAACACAGGAGTAAGAAGGTGATAGTCAAACTATATAAAGCATTAGTTAAACCTAGACTAGAGTACAGTGTACAGGTGTGGAGTCCTTATCGTAGAGGAGATATAAACATACTGGAAAGGATAGAAAGAAGAGCGACCAATCTGATAGTGGGATTCCAGAATTACAGTGACGAGGAAAGACTCATAAAAACCGGCAATACAGCATCTAGAAAAGAGAAGAATTCAAGGTGACTTAATACAGGTTTATAAGATAATCATAGGGAAGGTTAAATTAGACTAAAACAAGTTTTTTCAAAATACAACCACCAACGAGAACAAGAGGACACAGATACTGGTCAAAATTCACCTTATGTCTGATTAATGAGATCGGACTGCCGTGTTTAGTGTAGAGCACGTTAAAAATGCTTTGGCAGTTATAAATCGAAAAGAGTAGTGTTAATGGCTGTTGCCATGACAACAATTATAGTTCAAAATCTACCCTCCCCCAGACCCAGTAAGCCACAGGAAGTTTTAAATAGCTTCTACGTATAGCCGAAGCTTGACATGCCTGTTTGAATACCAAGATTCCAAGTTGTTGAATGACCACAATGAGAAGATGTACTCTTTTGTACGCCATGAAAAGGACGTTAATTCTTGTAGCTGTCCTCACATCCCAAGCGTGCTGATGGTGTACCGAAATCCTCCAGGTGGCTGTGCTATGCTTAGCTTCCTCTCTGTGTCGTTCACAGTTACGGTGATCATCTCACCTCGTTAGCCAAACTACCATGATAACAACCCGTTTTCAGGAAGAACTACTGGCAAGTTGAGATAAAGGTTTTGACCAGTATATTTTGCCTGACCCTTACTAAAATGTCTGCTCAGTATATGTTTTTGCGGGACCAGACCTTAGTCTTTCTCCCCAGATATATTTGTATAATTTATATTTTCTTATTGCGCATACAATCCCATTTTTATTTCATATATGATACGGATACATACTATGAAAATATAATCTACAGAGAGGCTTCAATTGTAACACTATATACACATCTTAGAGGAATGATCAATGTGCTGCACAAAACGCGAATTTCGCAACATCCTTCTCACGTTTTGTTTCCATTTCTATCCTTCTTCTTCTTTGTACGCTGTCAGACGTCAACTTGAATTTGTTCGAAGAAAGCAGCTGTCATCCTGAGGCTGTCGACACTGCCATAGAGCTTGTCTTGTGTTGCCACTGGTTATGGCCACACGTGCTTTCTCTGGTCCTCGTATATCGGGCAATTTTGCAGCAGATGTTCAGCGGTCATTTTCCCTGTGCCACAGGTGGATTCGTCAGTGCCACCTATCTTCAATTTATTGAATAGATGGTACCTCAGTCTGTTGTGAACTGTGCGGAGTCTGAAGACCACGACCTGCTCTCTTCTGTTCAGCTGGTAATAGGCATCATTTGTTGTGTAGTCAGTATGTTCTGTTTCCCATTTGGCCATGTATCTGGCCCTAATAAACCTTTTGTTTCCATATCTATCCAATGTCATGGTCTTCTTTAAAAACAATGTCTTGCAATCTTGCTGTGTACATTAATTAAACTGACACTTAATCAATGTTTTTTCTGGTTAGGTCAATAAGCAAAGTGTAATTGGGGTCAGGTGAAACATACTGATCACCTCACGTCCACATTCGTGTTCCTGGAAACAGGCTGTGTTGGAGCAGTATGACTAACGTGGTGGGGGATCGAAATTGTAACCCCCAACGTGAGGCGCCTACTAAGGAGTATCATATTGCACTACAGCCAGGATTACCGTGATCCAACTTCTCAAGCACCCTTCGCGACGTAGGAAGAGAAGATGTAACCCGGAACCAAAGAAACGTCAAGAATTATCTCAAAGCGTAAATAACTTTGAGCAATAACTTTAGTTAGACCTTGTTTCTGTTTTAATGTGCATTACCTATAACACAGAACACGACGCCCTATATTCGTGTCCATACTTTATTATCCTTAGTCACACGATAAGACATCAAACATGTAACGGGTCGCAGAAAACGGCAGCACGGATCGCTTGTAGTCCGATGGCCGCTAGTTTGATCACTCCAGGCTTAGAATGATACTAGTCTGTGCAGTCGTTATCTACTGCCTTCACTATATATTAGGGATGTACGGAATATTCTCTCCATATTCACTTCGGAACCGGCCAATGCATTCAGTAAGCTATGTGCATACCTATTTAACCAAATAGTACTCTGCAATAGAATACAGATCGCACAACCGTCTACTCAGTACTGCTAGTTTCATTCCTTTGAAATGTGAGATCGCAAACATCTCACACCCAACGGCATTAATGCTATGGGTTACTTTACTTTTAGGCGTCTGAAGCCCGTTGCGTCGGTCAGCCACATTCATGACCCACAGCTGTGGCGTGGTTCCAGGCCTCGTCCAGGGTGGAGAAGGAGGCTGCTTCTTACCATACTGTTCTTGGACGGCTTCCTCTGCGCCTCCAGCCGGTTGTAGTATCTTGTGGGCAGGGTTTCCTGGTCCAGCCGTACAACATGACCGAACAAAGAAACTCGGAGCCGGTCAAGTGTTTCTGAGAGTAGGTGGATACCTATTTTAGCAGAGACTTCCACGTTGTGGATGTAGTCATGCAATCGGATGCCCAGGATACGCCGCCGGTTGCGCATGTGAAAGGCCTCCAGTCTCGACACGTCATGTTTGGGCAATGTCCAGGTTTCGGAGCCGTAAAGAAGAACTGGAACCACGCAGGACTGGGAGATGCGGATATTTGTCCCAAGGGAGATCATGCCGTTACTACACACACAATTATATCAGAAATTATACCTCCTTTCACATTTGTCCAAATAGTTTTATACCTCTTCACATCTGTCCTAATTGTTATACTTCTTCTCCCGTAACTCTTCCCAGCCAAGTGATCTAGTACCATCAATCCTCAGATGGTGCAGGATATGTGTTCGATCGCAAACGATTCCCCGGGTTAACCCATTCTCAAAAATAGGATAGAGCAAATCTGGGAAATAAATACAGTCTGCGAAATGCTGACGTCGTCACCGCCAGTGTGCAGTTGTTCAAGAAAATATTCACCACAAACCACATCCCCGATATACCACATTGGTATGTAAACGGTATCTTGACTTTTCGCATTTGTCCGAATAGTAAAAAGTATCATTCTGTAAACTAGAATAGCAATAGCAGAAACTATTGTCATGGATGAAATATTAGAGATATCATTACTTGTTTATGAGGTGGGTGTGACCAATTCCCTTGCTAGCTGCCTTTCCTTCCCGAAATTAAACTAGGTACCAATTTACGTCTGGGTCGACTTGGGTATGCCGGAAGTGTTAGAAACTTCGTTGTTCGAGGCCACTGTCTCTTTATGAGGTAGGGTGACCAATTCCTTTACTAGCTGCCTTTCCTTCCATAAATTTAAACTAGGTACCAATTTACACCTGGGCCGTACCGGTAGCCAGATTTAAGCGCCGTACTATTGCTGTCAAAAGCGAGTGCTCTACCACTTGACGCTTCGGCGTACCTTAATACGTACCTACCATGTTGACCTTGGCTCGTATCACAGATTCAAACAGGTTCAGCCAAATGCGATCTCGATGATATCCAGTAGAATGCCACAGAGTTGACGTTGTTATCGTGTTACATCTGTTATCTAGAAGGCTGGCTACCTGACTAGTATCCAAACCTTAACATGTATGTCATGTCAGAGAGACATATGTGGCGCGGACTGGATTTGGCTAAAGTTAAAATCACAAATATCTGACACGATCTCGATAAGTGCTGATCCAGCACTTGAGGCAGAGGTTTTCAAACTTTGTTGGGGTCCGCAGCTTCCTTGTCAAGTACATGAATCACCCCGTCTTCATAGTCCAGTACATGAATCACCCCGTTTTCCTAGTCCAGTACATGAATCACCCCGTCTTCCTAGTCCAGTACATGAATCACCCCGTCTTCCTAGTCCAGTACATGAATCACCCAGTCTTCCTAGTCCAGTGCATGAATCACCCCGTCTTCATTGTCCAGTACATGAATCACCCCGTCTTCCTAGTCCAGTGAATGAATCACCCCGTCTTCCTAGTCCAGTACACGAATCACCCCGTCTTCCTAGTCCAGTACACGAATCACCCCGTCTTCCTTGTCCTGTGCATAAATCACCCAAGCTTCCTAGTCAAGTACATGAATCACCCCGTCTTCCTTGTCCAATGCATAAATCACCGCTTCTTCCTTGACCTGTGCAAAAATCACCCCGGCTTTCTTGTCCAGTGCACGAATCACCCTGGCTTCCTTGACCAGTACATGAATCACCCTGGCTTCCTTGACCTGTGCATGAATCATCGCGGCTCCTGTCTATACTATATAAAAGCAATTGTGCCCAAAAGCATATTAATGACTTCTGAATGTGCACATTTTACTAGCCACCGCGACGCCCTTAGCCGAGGGCCGCGACGCACAGTTTGAAAACCTCTGACTTAAGGTAACTAAATTATGTGTCGGAATATTGCCCGAATTGTATTTGCAGTACTTGCCAAGTGCAAAGATAGTACCATAGTGCAGATGCTTGCAGTTGTTTCAATTACAGTTTTTGTGTGTGCACTGTCTGCAGCTCTTATCAAGGATATGTGCTTTTACCACTGCAGACGAGTTCATGTCTAGAATGATAATATTAAATGGTTCGCCATCTCTTATACACCGAATTGACTGGATAAAAGGTGCTAACCGTCACCTAAGTCAGATTAAAATGTGATTACGTTCGCATAGAAGAACGTTTATAATGTGTTTACCTTCATCTAAATCAAGTTTAAAATGCGCTTACCTTCACCTACAAGTGTTTAAATGTGCTTATAGCTTAACATACAAGTGTTATGTGTGCCAACCTTCACCTACAAGTGTTAATATGTGCCAACCTTCACCTACAAGTGTTTATGTGTGCCAACCTTAACCTACAAGTGTTTGTGTGTGCTAACCTTCACCTACAAGTGTTGATGTGTGCTAACCTTCACCTACAAGTGTTTATGTGTGCCAACCTTCACCTACAAGTGTTTATGTGTGTCAACCTTCACCTACAAGTGTTTATGTGTGCCAACCTTCACCTACAAGTGTTTATATGTGCCAACCTTCACCTACAAGTGTTTATGTGTGCCAACCTTCACCTACACGTATTTATGTGTGCCAACCTTCACCTACAAGTGTTTATGTGTGCTAACCTTCACTTACAAGTGTTTAAATGTGCCAACCTTCACCTACAAGTGTTTATGTGGGCTAACTTTCACCTACAAGTGTTTATGTGTGCTAACCTTCACCTAAAAGTGTTTAAATGTGCCAACCTTCACCTACATGTGTTTAAATGTGCTTATATCTTAACCTACAAGTGTTTAAGTGCGCTTACCTTCACCTGCAAGTGTTTAAATGTGCCAACCTTCACCTACAAGTGTTTATGTGTGCCAACCTTCACCTACAAAAGTTTAAGGGTGCCAACCTTCACCTACAAGTGTTTATATGTGCCAACCTTCACCTACAAGTGTTTATATGTGCCAACCTTCACCTACAAGTGTTTATGTGTGCCAACCTTCACCTACAAGTGTTTATGTGTGCTTACCTTCACCTACAAGTGTGTACGTGTGCCAACCTTCACCTACAAGTGTTTGCATGTCCCAACCTTCACTTACAAGTGTTTACATGTGCTTACCTTCACCTACAAGTGTTTACATATGCCAAGCTTCACCTACAAGTGTTTAAATGTGCCAACCTTCACCTACAAGTGTTTAAATGTGCTAACCTTCACCTACAAGTGTTTACATATGCCAACCTTCACCTACAAGTGTTTATATGTGCCACCCTTCACCTACAAGTGTTTATGTGTGCCAACCTTCACCTACAAGTGTTTATGTGTGCCAACCTTCACCTACAAGTGTTTATGTGTGCCAACCTTCACCTACAAGTGTTTATGTGTGTCAAACTTCACCTACAAGTGTTTGTGTTTGCTACCCTTTACCTACAAGTGTTTACATGTGCCAACCTTCACCTACAAGTGTTTACATGTGTCAACCTTCACTTAAAAGTGTTTACACGTGCTTACCTCCACCTACAAGTGTTTATGTGTGCCAACCTTCACCTACAAGTGTTTATGTGTGCCAACCTTCACTTACAAGTGTTTACATGTGCCAACCTTCACTTACAAGTGTTTACATGTGCTTACCTTCACCTACAAGTGTTTACATGTGCCAACCTTCACTTACAAGTGTTTAAATGTGCCAACCTTCACCTACAAGTGTTTAAATGTGTTAACCTTCACCTGCAAGTGTTTAAACGTGTTTACATTCACCTACAAGTGTTTACATGTGTGTACCTTCACCTACAAGTGTTGAAATGTACTTACCTTTACCAAAAAGTGGTTAAAATATGCTTATCTTCAAAGTAGTTAAAATATATTTGCCATCACTTAAAAGTGGTAAAAAATGGGCGGCCTTCACCTAAAAGGGGTTAAAATCCTAACAAACAACAATGCTCAACGTTCTCTATTTTGCGACACCTCCACCCCCTCCCGTCTCCACCCGCACCTCCCCCTCCTCTAGTGTAAGCTCCATCCCTGCCCTGCCATTGTTGAAGATAAATACATTTCGCATGTCCTCCTTTCTCTATAGCACCACGCGAAGTAAAATTACAAATCTACTTGTGAAACCTCATTTAGTTAGGCTGGGTAATGAGCCAACGAATATATTTAGCACTAGATTACATAGAGGATTAAAGGAACGGATGATGCGTAGACTATATATAGCACTAGATAAAATAATTGAGGATTGAAGGAACAGAGGATGCGTAGACTATATATAGCACTAGATAAAATAATTGAGGATTGAAGGAACAGAGGATGCGTAGACTATATATAGCACTAGATAAAATAATTGAGGATTGAAGGAACAGAGGATGCGTAGACTATATATAGCACTAGATAAAATAATTGAGGATTGAAGGAACAGAGGATGCGTAGACTATATATAGCACTAGATAAAATAATTGAGGATGGAAGGAACAGAGGATGCGTAGACTATATATAGCACTAGATAAAATAATTGAGGAAGGAAGGAACAGAGGATGCGTAGACTATATATAGCACTAGATAAAATAATTGAGGATGGAAGGAACAGAGGATGCGTAGACTATATCTTCTGCCTCAGAAACATAATAGACACATGTTCGAAATGGCAAATACAAATGTATATACATTTGGTTGATTTGGGGAGAAAAAAAACCTTCGTCATTATACACACTGGGATAGTCGATATATGATACCAAGAGCCTACAGCGTTTCTAGTTCTATTCTATCAATGATTACTAGTCTTATATACAGAGTTATCAGACTGACAAAACTTTTGAGTTGGTCACGCCAATACAACAGTGATGTCCCTTATCAACTATGTTCTTCATAGTTTCTCTGTAGGTGATCCAGGTGTAAATTTGTGCCTGACGAAGTCAGGGGAACATTTCGGTGCTGACGCGAGAGTCACGGAATTCGTATTATGTCGTCGGGACTTTCAGCAATGGTAGGGGCTGAGCACATAAATCGGGGCGCCTTGATGCAATGAAGTTGATTCTTTGAGCCATTTGCCATTTATATTTGTTCTCTGCAGCTCAACACGAAGTCAAATTTAAAACGTTTATGCATGCAAACATCATTAAAAATTGTTGGCTCAGTTCGCTGACTCCCTGCAGACCAGATTCGCGTTTCAATTGTCATAGTTAACTAGTTCATAATGCACTGTTTTTTTTACTATATTAAGACGAATATCACTGCCTTGATCGATCGGATCAAGTGATCATGTTCCGCATTAAAGGGATTATAACAGACTGAATAGCCACTTACAGCAGGCTAAATTTGGCTGCACCAATGTTAGGTATGATAAAAAGAAATATTAAACATAGGAGCAAGGAAGTGATAGTCAAACTGTATAAAGCATTAGTTAGACCTAGATTGGAGTACTGTGTACAGGTGTGGAGTCCTTGTCATAGAGGAGATATAAACATGCTGGAAAGGATACAAAAAAGAGCGACAAAGCTGGTAGTGGAATTCAAGAATTACACTTATGAAAAACCGGCATACAGTGTCTAGAAGAGAGAAGAATTCGTGACTTAATACAGGTTTATAAGATGATCAGAGGAATGGATAAATTAGACTATAACACGTTTTTTTAATACAGCCACCCACAAAAACAAGAGGGCATAGCTACAAGCTGACTAAAGAGAGGTCCAGATTAGATATTAGGAAATATTTTTTTAGTCAGAGAGTGGTGACTGCTTGGAATGCATTGCCATGGGAGGTAGTGGAGGCAGGGACAGTTAATGCATTTAAGAATAAATTGGATGCACATATCTTTTAGAGCAAGGTGATGTAACTGGTTGTATACAGACTCTACAGGGTCTTCTAAACCAGTATAAAGAAGTTAAGTTAAGTATGGGCCGAATAAACAGCAGAGATAGCACGATATACCTTGCAATACGGTTATATGTTTACCACACTGAGATGATCCTTCACATTAGGCTGTTTGGAAGCCTGAACTCTCAAACTCAATAATTATGTATTCAGAAAACTGGACTTCACGTGTACTTCCGTGCTCCTTTCGTGTTCCACAATGATATTGAAGACTTTCAATATTATGTGACTCTCAAGATTGGTGTCGTCTGTTACATTGACCATGAATAACTTAACAGTATTTATAAACTGGGATCAGGTATAAAGAGTCAACGAAGCTTGCTTAAGATGTTGGGAAGACAAGACAGCTTTCCTCCTGGAATTCCTTCGACATCTCTCTTCTTTCCACACACTCTTGTTTCATTTGACACTGTCCAACAATCAAACTCGTGCACATGGGACGGCGTGGGCTAGTGGTTAAGTGACACGGCTCACAACTAGAAGGTGCTAGGTTCGATCCCCATCACAGCACCGGCCGTTACCCCGGGGAAGCAAACCCTTAGAAAATGCAGGAGGAGGCAGACCCTTACATAAAATGAATGCTGAAGTCGGATGCACTGGACCGACAGGCGCAAAATAAAAACCACAGTGCAACGCACACCGCCTTTGGGGATAAGAGAAATAAGGCGAACGCAAATAAAAACCAAAAAAAACTCGTGCACAACTTTCACACGCGCCTTCAGGGTGAGACCCTTCCATTGCACTTTGGTTGGGCTGGCTTCTGAGAGCGCACAAATTTAGCACAGACGCACACATACATCCAAGCACTGGTTTACGCGTCTTAATATCGCCCAATTGACTACTGTCTGAGGTGGAATAGCCGCGCCTCTGCCAGTAGAAACTAGTGAGGCAAACACGTAAAATAAAAAAAATAAAGATGTTGGTACAATGTCCTCGTTACGTTTAATATCGTCACTGCCTTAATGATCCAACAGGAAAATGAAGCTTTCACCCGAGTAGGCCTTCTTTCATTATGGCTGGGCCGAAACATTTATGTATTTTTGGAGTAGTTGTTTCTAAAGTAGTTTTGTTTTACATGATGAGGTTGCTAGTCAAATGCCATCACTGCTTTAAATAATATAATATATTTGTTTGTGCATCATCATCAACAGTCACATAACCTGAAAGGTCATTGCGGCACCAATGCTGCAGATTGTTGGACCAGTTCCCGCCACTCCAGGCACCAATGCTGCAGATTGTTGGACCAGTTCCGCCACTCCAGGCACCAATGCTGCAGATTGTTGGACCAGTTCCCGCCTCTCCAGGCACCAATGCTGCAGATTGTTGGACCAGTTCCCGCCACTCCAGGCACCAATGCTGCAGATTGTTGGACCAGTTCCCGACACTCCACTCGGTTTTGTGATAGGATATTTGTTCTAGCTATGGACCTTCCCGTCCACTCTCTGGTGTTGTCTTCCCATCTCTTTTTCTGCCTCCATGTCTCTTTTTCTGCCTCCCTCTCTCTTTTTCTGCCTCCCCCTCTTACGCTTTCCAGGTACAGTACTCTGCCCGACCGTCTTGATCAACCCAGACGATCTAGAAACATGCCCATACCATGTGAGCTTGCGTGCCTTTACCATAGCCAATAGATTTTTATATTAGCCGGCCTCTCTCTTAACTGCCTTTATTCGTGACGTGGTCTAGATACGAAATACCGAGAATTCTATGCAGACATCTCATCTTCATTGCAAACATTCTTCTCTCTGAAACCGTTGTCATGGTCCAAGTTTCGTTCGTGTAAAGGTACACGGAAGTGACAAGTGCATACATTAAACTCAACTTGGATTTCAGGTTGATGCTTTTGTCTCTCCATAGCGGCCTCAGTTTGGTCAAAGCAGCGATGGTCATCGGTGTTCGTGCTTGAATCTCAGTTCTGAAACAATCCGCATCCATCAGTGCCCCTAGACATTTAAACTGTTGAACAATTTGCAATGTTGTGCCTTTGATCGCAATCGAACTTGTTAGATTCTCTAGTTCAACCTTGATTTTACTCTTCTCTGCGCTAATTTCCATTTGTTTGTATTGAACATTTTCGTATTCGTGATCATCACCAGATTAGATCAAGTGAAATTCCGGAACTGATCAGATCTGTGACATCCCTGCACACAGGATAAGCATCATGAATAACAATCATAACCACTCTGCCATGGGTCATTCAGGCCATAACATGCCCTCAACCACGACCATGAACCATCACTCCATGGATCACAGCACGATGGACCACAGTTCAATGGACCACAGTTCAATGGACCATGGATCAACTGACAATGGTTCCACGCATATGATGCAGGTACGAGTGTTATATCAAATTCTTCTTCTTCTTTCTCCCTCCTTTTTCCTCCTTCTTCTTTCCTTCTTACTTTTTCTTCCTTCCTACCTTCTTTCCTTACTTCTTTCCTGCTTTCCTTCCTTTTTTCTTCTTCTTTCCGTCCTTCTTTCCTTCCTTCCTTCTTTCCTTCCTACCTTCCTTTCCTCTTCTTCTTCTGCCCCTTTTTCCCCTTAACATGTATAGGCAATCAACCCACTCTCTCAAGAAGACATGTCCTATGTTATGTTCTCCATTTCTTTACAGCTTCTCACAGTTTTCTTTGTCTTGACCACTCAGTCTCTTCTCCATGTGTTCTTTGGCCTTCATTAGCCTTTACTTTCCTCTTAGGGTTCCGTAACAGAAGTTGCCTGGTGATACGGGCATGGGGCTATCACACTATGGTGCTTATTCAGCACCACCTTCTTCCTAAGATTTCCTGTCCCACCTGTGTTCATCCTGTTTTTATCCCATAAACTTTCCTTTCATTACCCCAGGAGGTGGTGGAGGCAGAAACATTTAATGCACTTAAGAATAAATTGGATGTGCATAGCTTTTAAAGCAGTGTAATGCAAATGGGACTGGTTGTCTACAGACTCTGATGAGTCTTCTAAACCAGTATAAAAACGTTAAGTTAAGTTAACCTATTAAACCACTGCAGGCCCAGAATCTTTCAGTTCAATTCAGTACAAGTGCCATCTCCGCATCGAAGGTCGGCTGCAATGGATCACCAGTCTACTCTATTTCGTGCTGTAATGGTGCAATCTGACAGGATTTTTTAAAGTCCATCTACTCTTGTTATACACCAACTTATAACGATGTCTGCTTCAGTGGCTACCCTCCCATTGTGGAATCACAGGGAACGAGAAAGCTGATGCCCTCTCCAAAGCAGGTGGCAAGATGGAGCAACTTATCTATGCAGTGTCCTACCGAAAGGCAAAAAACTGTCATCCACAATCAATACAACTCAAAACGGAAGAAAGACATGAAAGTGAGCAATAGACCTGAGCCACTGGTCTTAAATGCTGTCATAGCTGGGAGTGAAATCGAGGATGCAGTCTCAATTCTAATGTTTCAATTGATTTTGTGCTTCACATGTTTCGTGAGCAACAGTCGTCGCCTTCATTCTCTTTCAAACAATAACGTCTATTTCCCTCAGAGGTATATTGATGGTCTGAGTGTTTTTATAGTGTCATTAGTCGGATAGTACTTTAGGTATATTGATGGTCTGAGTGTTTTTATAGTGTCATTAGTCGGATAGTACTGTAGGTATATTGATGGTCTGAGTGTTTTTATAGTGTCATTAGTCGGATAGTACTGTAGGTATATTGATGGTCTGAGTGTTTTTATAGTGTCATTAGTCGGATAGTACTGTAGGTATAATGATGGTCTGAGTGTTTTTATAGTGTCATTAGTCGGATAGTACTGTAGGTATAATGATGGTCTGAGTGTTTTTATAGTGTCATTAGTCGGATAGTACTTTAGGTATAATGATGGTCTGAGTGTTTTTATTGTGTCATTAGTCGGATAGTACTGTAGGTATAGTGATGGTCTGAGTGTTTTTATAGTGTCATTAGTCGGATAGTACTTTAGGTTTAATGATGGTCTGAGTGTTTTTATTGTGTCATTAGTCGGATAGTACTTTAGGTATAGTGATGGTCTGAGTGTTTTTATAGTGTCATTAGTCGGATAGTACTGTAGGTATAATGATGGTCTGAGTGTTTTTATAGTGTCATTAGTCGGATAGTACTGTAGGTATAATGATGGTCTGAGTGTTTTTATAGTGTCATTAGTCGGATAGTACTTTAGGTATAATGATGGTCTGAGTGTTTTTATTGTGTCATTAGTCGGATAGTACTGTAGGTATAGTGATGGTCTGAGTGTTTTTATAGTGTCATTAGTCGGATAGTACTTTAGGTTTAATGATGGTCTGAGTGTTTTTATTGTGTCATTAGTCGGATAGTACTTTAGGTATAGTGATGGTCTGAGTGTTTTTATAGTGTCATTAGTCGGATAGTACTGTAGGTATATTGATGGTCTGAGTGCTCTTGTATGGTTGTTAGTTTGATGGTCTGAGTGCTCTTGTATGGTTGTTAGTTTGATGGTCTGAGTACTCTTGTATGGATGTTAGTTTGATGGTCTGAGTGCTCTTGTATGGTTGTTAGTTTGATGGTCTGAGTACTCTTGTATGGTTGTTAGTTTGATGGTCTGAGTGCTCTTGTATGGTTGTTAGTTTGATGGTCTGAGTGCTCTTGTATGGTTGTTAGTTTGATGGTCTGAGTACTCTTGTATGGATGTTAGTTTGATGGTCTGAGTGCTCTTGTATGGTTGTTAGTTTTATGGTCTGAGTGCTCTTGTATGGTTGTTAGTTTTATGGTCTGAGTGCTCTTGAATGGTTGATAGTTTGATGGTCTGAGTGCTCTTGTATGGTTGTTAGTTTGATAGTGATGCATATATGTTGATGATGTGAGGGTTCTTGCATCTGTGAATATCTATATATAGTTGCATCAATATGTTAATGACTATTGTATGTTATTTTCTTTCCATATATATACTCTCTACATGAATGTTCTGTTATCACAGATATACTTAAAGTTAACTTAACATCTATTTCCTTTCTCTAAAAGCTTTGTGCATCCAATCTATTCTTAAATGCGTTAATTGTCCCTGCCTCCACTACATCCTGTGGCAATGCATTCCAAGCATTCACCACTCTCTGGCTAAAAAATATTTCCTAATATCTAATCTGGACCTTTCTGTAGTTAATTTGTAGCTATGCCCTCTTGTTCTTGTAGGTGGTTGTATTTTGAAAATCTTGTTATAGTCTAATTTATCCGTTTCTTTGATTATCTTATAAACCTGTGTTATGTCACCTCGAATTCTTCTCTTTTCTAGACACTGTAGATCACCTTTTCTGAGTCTTTCCTCATAACTGTAATTCTGGAATATCACAATCAGCTTTGTCGCTCTTTTTTGTATCCTTTCCAGCTTGTTTATATCCCCTCTACGATAAGGACTCCACACCTGTACACAGTACTCCAATCTAGGTCTAACTAATGCTTTATACAGTTTGACTATCACTTCCTTACTGCTATGTTTAATATTCCTTTTTATCATACCTAACATTGCATTTTTCACTGCCATTTGGACTAACTCATTCACTTTACCTGTATGATCTATTATAACCCCTAGGTCCCTTTCTACTCTCTACCTGAATGCCTTATGTTATCACAAATATACTCTCTGCAAGACTGTTGCATGTTATTTTCTATCCACAGACTAACTTTTTACGTGACTGTTGGATGTCCTATTTTATCCACAGATGTTCTTCCATGCTGGATATTCAGAGTATGTGCTGTTTGAACGTTGCTTGACAAACTCTCCCGGAGGTATTATTTTCTTTTATAATTTATTCTCGTATGTCTTGCATTTCCCCTCTATGTAACTAAAGCACTCTGCCTCTGAAAAAATGACAACATTTGCCAATTTCTTTATGATCTACATGCCAGGTAAAAAAATGTAAGCGTCAGGCAAAGTACTGTTTTCCAAATATTCTTGTAAGGTTGTACAACATGCTGGAGGGTCTGAGGATTTATTCTTGAAAATAAGAATTCCAAATCTGAAAATTTATGTTTATTTTCAAGGTAGTACTGACCGATTTCTTCTATTCCTTATTTGTGTTATACCTTATCTGCTGCAAAACATGACGTCAGTAGCCTAACCTTGAAAGTTAGAAGAAGGAGGGGAAATTTCGCAGTGGAAATATATTTTGTGTTCCTTAAAATGGGGCTGGGTATGGGGATATATGGGTATGAGGAGCCTCCAGGGATCACTATCGCCCTAGGGACAAAAATCCGCATTTGCCAGTCCTGGGGGGTCCCAGTCCTGCTTTATGGCTACAAAACATGGACATTACTGAAACATGACATGTCGAGACTGGAAGCCTTTCACATGCGTAACCAGCAGCAAGTCCTGGGCATCCGATAGCATGACTACATCCGCAACGTGGCGGTCTGCTTAAACATGCCTTCACTTAATCTCAGAAACACTTGACTGATGCCAAGTTTCTTTGTTCGGTCATGTTGTACGACTGGACCAGGAAACCCCTGCCCACAAGATACTACACAAGTTTTGCTTTTTATTTCAATGTTGAAATGTATTATTAGTAAAGCATTGTGGCCTAGTGTCCATTAAGTAGACAAATTAGTTTGTTCTCGGTGTGATTGCTCCTACGTGTTCAGAAGGTAATGGCAGCCTACTGTTCTGCACATCTGCTGCCATGAAAATTATAACAACCTAGTAGGTTGACGGTTGTAAGAAGCAGCGTTCTGCAAAGAACATGCTACTTACATTTACAAGTTAAAATGATGGGGAATATTGAGAGCATGTTGTGATCTGTCATTGAAATGTATCTCCAGTATGTTAGTTGTCGCACTTGACATACTCTGAGTTTGACATTGGTTTTATTCTTGTCTCTGTCACACAGTCCTGTGCCCTGGATGTGTTAGACTGCACTTTTAGTTGTCTCCCTCAGGTCTACAGACATATGGCAAGCCCCAGTCCATATGACATTGTAAATCAACTCACAAGGAGGGATCAGATTACTATTTTATGACTGAGAACCTAACACATCCCACTAAACAAACACTTGAACAGAATCCAACCACAACATACTCCTGAGTGCCAGCTGTGTACACACCCATATGAAACCGTTGGTCATCATCTCTTTGAGTACTCAGGGCTCAATGATTTTAGGAAAATGCTTCTTCCTCCGTGGCCAGATACATGGAACACTTTGTATGGCACTAGACGAAAGCTGATAAACACGTGCAGATACCATTACATGGCATTGGGCTGAAGGGCGAGAGTCTTGATGCTGCTGGATCCATAACAACAGTTTCCTCCCTCAACATTTCTTAGTTTGACATTGGATAGCTTTAGCTCTGGTTTTTACTTTGTCAGTGTTCATTGTCTCAGTAAAATAAATATATATGACATCATTTCAAAATTTTACAGCTATGGTCGGGGCCTGTTTGGCCATCTGTGCCTTAGCTATTCTGTACGAAGGCCTGAAGTTCATCAGAGAAATTGCTCAACAGCAGTCCGTTGGCCCTAAAGGTCAGGGTGCTTATACACTGGACAAAATGCCGGCTGCTTCTAGTCAAGAGCAGATGGTCATGGAGATGAGAAATCCATCTGTCACGTGAGTATCTCATTATTTCGTTATTGCTACAGTACGAGTAAGGTAGCACACTTTTCAAAGGCGCTCTTCTTTTACCCATGGGGGTGTAGATGTCTTTTTGTTTGTGTATACTTGCAAAGATGGCGCTGTACCGGCTGCGGTTCTACATTCTTTGCTGTTTTAGTTCATTGTGGATACTGCCAGGCCACGGATTTGCCTGGAAATAAAGGTCGACCACATACACTTGTGTTCACGAAAACATGTCGTTGTTTTCCATTTGGACTAGTTAATTCGTTTATTTTTGTGTTTTCTTCCCTCTGATTATCCTGGCATGGACATTGGCTATATGCATTAGTGCTACACTTAAACCTGTGTCTTATTTTTACTGCCTAGTGCAAACGACTGAACTTTACGAGATTGGCACCCTTTGTCCTAGCTGCAGACAGTGTCGGTTTTGATGTGACTGAAATTTAGACACGTGACTGTAATGGACTAAAACACGGCTTGGGAGAGCTGCCCAACAAATCACTCACACACTGAGTTATGTCCCTTCGACCTCTTGCGGTTATGGGAAAGGCAAGACACACAACGATAGATGTCATCCCCACTCAGCTGCCTTACGGGATAACTGTTTACGGGAAAGACTTCGGGAGTAAACCCCAAGGAAAAATGTGCATTCTGTGCAGTTGTCTCGATAATGTCTTGCTACTGACCAAAAATAGCTCGGGGCGGAGGAGTGACGTTGACAAAAGGCGCAGTTTCCGCCTCACTTTAACCCAAATCACAGCGCAAGTCACCCATTTCACTGGACACAGCAAGAGAAAAGGCTGTACCACACGGCTGAACAAAGAGAGTAGTCTTCATCACACGTGATGGACGAACATCATACACTTGCAATTGAGAGTGCAGATAAACAGGTGATTGCCCTGCTGTGTCTTTTACATGGAAGGGGGTGGGGGGGCTGCATTCTTTTAGTCCTTGTGCAGGTTACTACTGGGTAGGGATTTAGTTTCCTTTAGGACAGTGCCTCCTAGAGGAGGCTGCGTGGCCTAGCGGTGAAACTCGCTCGGCTTTCACAATCCCAGTACACCGGGTTTGATTTCCCACCATGTCCAATTTGGCCGACACTGGATTTTATTTCTCAGGTGATTGCTTCTCTAGGTACGGAAGGTAATGGCAACCTACCATTCTGCACACTTGCTTAGAAACTTATAACAGCCAAATAGGTGGCGGTTGTAAGAAGTGACGTTCTGTAAAAGACATGCTACTTACTTTTACGACAGTGGCTAACAGGCTGTTCTTTTTATTTTCAACTGCCAGGGGTTCCTTTATGTGCACATTATGTACAGGGAGCCTCTGAGTTTATCGTTCATATCCAATAGGACTAGGCTCTGATCTAACATCTCTTGAGGTAAGGAGAGGCTTGAAACTTGAAGAAGTTGAAACTCATCGTTTAGCACATTTGTTCATAAATTTGTTTACAGGGCTCGTCTTACCTCTCAGCTATATTAATCCCCCTCGGAAGCAAAATCATCATGTAAAATAAATTGTTACAGAAACTCTCATTGTAACAGTACACAATTGAATTGACACAGGCTTTCTGTAAGGAGCCACCTACAGCGGAGTGATGGCTGGTATAAATTTCCCACACATGACCTTGGTTACTATAGAACTCTTGTTCTTCTTCTGCGTTCATTTTCAATCTGCCACTACCAACCCTGAATAGGGCTTTGCAAGGAGCAGGATGTAGTCCTCAGAACGGAATGCTTTCTGTCGCTAGTTTACAGCTTGACTGCAATATTTGCACCTTTCGGTCTGACACATCCGTCTTCTACATATATAGAACTCTTAAAATGTTATCCAGCAAAGACATACATTTTTTTATAATGCTTTAAATTACCTAAAATGCATTGTAATGAAAAAAAATATGACATAATATATATTTTTTCAATTTATATCTCATAATTGCTCAAATATATTTTGTTCAAGATTGGCATTTGTTTCTGAATACTGTGCATGTAGTAGAGCCCTTGACAGTTACATTTTTGAAAAGATTAGGCTGTTAGCCACTGTTGGTGCAAAAATGTTAAAAAAATTAATGAAATTCCTACCCAAGCCGCCTATATAGAAGGAAACTCATGAAAATATAAAAACAGCATCCAGTGTTTATCCAGAAGGAAACTCGTGAAAAAATAAAAACAGCATCCAGTGTTTATCCAGAAGGAAACTCATGAAAAAATAAAAACAGCATCCGGTGTTTGTCCAGAAGGAAACTCATGAAAAAATAAAAACAGCATCCAGTGTTTATCCAGAAGGAAACTCATGAAAAAATAAAAACAGCATCCGGTGTTTATCCAGAAGGAAACTCATGAAAAAATAAAAACAGCATCCGGTGTTAATCCAGTCTTGTCACTAGTCCAAAGTAGCTCAGAATGATAGAGTGCGGTTGATGATAGCGCAAAGGGTAGCAGAGGCAGATTTAAAATATTTTGCTCAAGCCTGGCCTGCTGATCAGAAAAGAGAAGGCCAGTGACAAACCCAGAACTAACAGCCTAAAGTGCCAGCATGACTGTGCAGGCGATTTCAGGGGGCATGAATAATCCAATCGTCCAATGGTCACTTAGTGACAAAACTAAATGACTGGAAACAGGGTTGGGACCTTCACAAGATTAACTACTTTGTCGAGGAACGGGTCACTTATGACTATATATATATATATATATATTGAGAGTGACCCAGGCCTCTCTTGAGAGACGCTTGGTCGGAATCACTCTCCGGTACCAACATATGCAAAATCTCCACAATTCTGGTATACGACAATTGCCCTTGGTGAATGGTGCGGTAGTCTATGCAGACAAGGCAAAACATAGATGGACTGGTCATATGTTGTGACGAAATGATGATCGAAGTAGCACCGCGACAGCAATCTGGTACACCCGAAGTAAGAAGGGGCTGCGAGGAAGACCTCCAATGCGTTGATCAGACTCCCTTGCTGTACACAATAACATCCGAGATGCCTCTAGAGGAGATCTTACCATGCACTGGACTTCTGTGGCCCAAGACAGGGTCTACTGGAGACAAAGTTGGGATCCCCAGCTACCCTAAGTAATGAGCCATCAAGATATGTGTGAGGGGATGGCTCACGAGCCGAAGGTGCTGGGTTCAATCCCCGTCACTGGGGAAGCAAATCCTTAGAAAATGCAGGAGGAAGCAGATCCTTACATAAAATGCATGCCGGAGTCAGATACACTGGGACGAAGGGCACAAAATAAAAATCGTAGTGCAACGCACATCGCCTTGGGAATAGAGAAATAATGCGAACGAACAAAAAAACACATTTATATATATATATATATATATATATATATATATATGTGTATGTGTGTGTCTGTATGTGTATGGTCGTGTGTCTTATACCCAAATTCTTTTCTCATTCCCAGAAGCCGCATGCTGACAACCAATCACTTCATCCAGACCCTTTTTCACGTGACCCAGGTGTTCATCTCATACTGCCTTATGTTGGTCTTCATGACGTACAATGTCTGGCTGTGCCTGGCTATCATCGTTGGATCAGGCTTGGGCTATTACGTGTTTGGCTGGAGGAGAGCTCTGGTGGTCGACTCTAATGAACATTGCAATTAAGTTTGGCAAATGATGAGGGAAAGGGGGGGGGGGGGGGCATATTGATGCTAAATGTAATTATTTTACTATGGTAAATATACAAGGGCAAAGATTGTTATTTGTATCATATATGTAAGGGTCAAGCAAAGATTGTTACTTGTATCATGTGTAAGGGTCAAATCAAGATTGTTACTTGTATCATATGTAAGGGTCAAGTCAAGATTGTTACTTGTATCATATGGTAAGGGTCAAGTCAAGATTATTACTTGTATCATATGTAAGGGTCAAGTCAAGATTATTACTTGCATCATATGTAAGGGTCAAGTCAAGATTGTTACTTGTATCATATGTAAGAGTCAATTCAAGATTATTACTTGTATCATATGTAAGGGTCAAGTCAAGATTGTTACTTGTATCAAATGTAAGAGTCAATTCAAGATTATTACTTGTATCATATGTAAGAGTCAATTCAAGATTATTACTTTTATCATGTGTAAGGGTCAAGTCAAGATTGTTAGTTGTGTTTTTATATATAAATATAAAAGTTATTGCCCATCGAAGAGCGATGATGGCCACAACATCAGACGGATTTGTCTTATTTATGTGATGTGCGCTGTATGAGGATTATAGTGAGGAAGAATATGCACTGGTCATCAATCTCACTATTATCCCAAGTTAAGACTATTGGTCGAGACTTGAGGTAACTCCGGATGCAGGCACTCTGGTCTTACCTCCCGTGAGACCAGAGGTCGCTTGAAACTTGCGGGGTTCGACTGCCCACCGTTTCCGTTCATCGCTGTGAGAGACGAGTGCCTAAACCTGTAGACTACAGCGACCCCTCAATATCTATATATCTCAAAATTTTGAAAAATGTATATGTAAATACATACACAGACACAGTTATGCTCTGTATGACATGTCCGGATACCATCCGACAGCATATATGTCCATGGTCTCATAAGGTTATAAAAGAGTTCACTCAGAAACTCCAATCCGAGAATGAAATATAACTGATGTGACCAGACACAGCAACGAGCAACAGCTTCCTACCTGCGTCACATGTATCTCATATACAATACAAAGTAATTGCAATGTCAGGTGTGTAATGTACAATAACACAAAACCTTTTAAACAGTATGTATGTATTGACAGTCATAAAGAATCCCTATTTTAAGAGCTGTATACTTTGTGTATTTTTTTTCAAAAATATATTACCGCATCTGATATACAGTACTGTATGTGTGCAGTATTTTGGCTATTTAGTCAATACGGGTCCACTACGGTATCACATATAACTTTGCTAAGTATATAGTATGGTATTCGTACAATATCTAAATCGCATAACGTCCTATTTCACTGAATGTATTGTGGACAAAAATTGAGCCATACCTGTGTGTATGCATATATATATATTTATATTAATTATATATAGATTAAAATAAGATTACAAATGAATTATTGTGATAGATATATAATAATCATATGAAATCTATAAATTAATTTCTGTGATGAATACAAAGGGATCAAGCCAAAATTTTTACTTCTGGCAAGATACATATGGAGCAGACAAGAATCAAGAAAGCTGCACTGAAACTAGCGACACGAAAGGCAAGAGACAAGTTTCCTTCGTTTGATGGTCAATAATGTTTCTCTGCCCTCAGTGTGACAGACCCTTTTGGACTCAAATTGGTTTGATCAGCCACCTATGAACCTACTCCCGGATTGTCAGATGACAATGTGGTCCTCTCCAGGAACGATGGGCAAACATTTTCCTTTATTTTATGTAAAGGGGCCAGACCAAGATTATAAATTAATTATTTAGATAGATATGTACAGTGTCAAACAAAGTTTGTAAACTATTTTTTTGTGATGAAAATAAAAGGGTCTAGACAGAATTGTTATTTTATTACATGAGGGCTGTTCAAATGAAACCAGCCTATGCTGCACCAGGTGCATACATGTAAAGAGCATGATGATGTCACATCTGACTTAATAAGCACTTACTAATGTACAAGTGTGCAATGTTCATTATCCTCCCTTTCATAGGTTCTGCTGTAGACTTGAGAAAATAACGGATGTGATACGGAATTCATCCAGGGTTGATCAGCGAGTAGTTACTCAATTTCTAGCAGTTGACCAGTCGACATTCATCACATAATGCAAGCAGTGTATGGGGACAAAAGTGTGTTGAAGACAAAAGTGAAGAACTGGGCACTGATGTTTCAGGAAGGACGTGAGTTAATGAAAGATCTTCCACCTCCAGGTCAGGCGCATGTTG
Organism: Ariolimax columbianus; assembly: GCA_036924085.1. Lineage (NCBI taxonomy): Eukaryota > Metazoa > Mollusca > Gastropoda > Stylommatophora > Arionidae > Ariolimax > Ariolimax columbianus. The sequence continues at coordinate 45,960,510 of JAVGWX010000020.1, forward strand.
CTGCAGAAGAAGCCATCGCCGATATCCAAGCAGCAATACGGGTGGACCCGTTGTCAGAACTTACATTTGATAGCAGAGGAGTTGGTAGTGAGGTGGGGGTCTTGGCCAGTGTGTTTTACCTGACCCTGACCAACATTGTCTGATGAGTAAATTTTGCCCAACCAGACGTTAGTCTCCTCTCCCCTGAGAACAGGTAATCAAGTAATATGATTTTGCAATGCAAAAATTCTTGCCTTTGGGATTATTATCACTTGGAACCATGATATTCAAACAGGCATGTTAATGTCTGTTCCCACGTAGCGTAGTAGGTATTTTAAAACATTTTGTGGCTTACTAAGGCATGGTGGGAAGGTACAAATAATTTGGGTATATTTTTAACTATAATTTTTTAATTATGCCCAGACAGCGGCTGTTAAGCTAACTCTTTTTTTTGCTTTCTGACTGCCAAGGGCTAAACACTGAACACAGACATCCGATCTCACTGCCCAGAGACCAGGGGAATTTTTACAAGAAGATCCACGTGATTGGTCTCCATCATGATTTAAACTCGCGACCTCCTTACTTCGAGACTACTGAGCCACCCCTTAATATCTTTATCACTACCTTTTTTAAAAACACATCAATTGTCAGTTTTCCCTTATTTCTGTACTCATAGCTTATTTTTGCCAATTTTACAGCATTACCTTCTGTCCTACTTACAGAAAGTATACACATTAATCAAAAGTATTGTGAGGTGTCTGCTTGTATATTGTCAAGCTATTTCTAGGACAAACAAAAACTTTCACTTGTTGCCTTGGTTATATGAAGCATAATAATGTACATGTCAATCACAAGCATGATATGTGTTAAAATTGATGGGTCTGAAGCCTACGGACCTCGGACCGCAATTGGTCCACCAGCTGGAAATATACACTTCGACACGTTCGTCCAGAAAAAGATGTTGTGATGTTGCATCGTAGTTTACAACCAGGTTAGGATATATGCGCCTTTTGGTCTGATACATCCAGTTTCAGCTGGCTTTGTCATACCAATGCGATCCCTATTCTCTAGTGCATCCTGTTTCCAGGGCTGCCACTTAGTAAGAATAAGGTCTTGGTGAGCTCTGGTTCGATGACCTGATGCAGGCAGCCAGCTATGAGTTGCTGATTGCTGTTAGCTTATTCGCTGTGCTGCCATGTGTAAGTTGTGTCGAGCATTACATCCACTTCTAAACATTTAATAAGTGTATGGAAGACTTGGTGAGGATTTGTTGAGAACCTATGCTCTGCAGGATGTTGAAGGATTTTGATTGATTGATTGTAACTTTGTAGTTTTTATTGATTGATTGATTGATTGTAGCTTTGTTCTTCTCTTTTTTTTAAATTTCTGACTGCCAAGGGATTTTTAACACTCTCAACACTGAACACAGGCATCCCAGATACCAGGGGAATTTTTACCAGAAGATCCACGTGAACAAATCTTGGTCTCCATCATGATTTGAACCCGCGACCTCCAGCACCCGGATGTAGAAGGATTTTGATTGATTGATGCTAACTTTGTAGTTTTGATTGATTAACTGATTGTAGCTTTGTTCTTCTATTTGTCACTCTATACTGGTCACTCTAGAATAGGTCCACTGCCACACTGAGTGGATGTCGTAAGTAGTGACTAACCATTTTGGTCCAATCCCTCTAGGGTAGAAGATTCACCTCACCAACTCATTTGATTCACACATTGCACCATTCACAAAGGTCAAAAGTTTGCTGACTGTCAAGTAGCCATCTAGGTTTGAAAAAAACTCTTTAAACAATAGCCTATATAAGGTCTTTCAAATGGGAAGGGAGGGGACGGCGTGGACTAGTGGTTAAGTGACACGGCTCACGACCCGAAGTGCTGGGTTCAATCCCCATCACAGCCGTTACCCCGGGGAAGCAAACCCTTAGAAAATGCAGGAGGAAGCAGACCCTTACATAAAATGCATGCCTAAGTCGGATGCACTGGGACGACAGTGCAACGCACACCGCCCTGGGGAATGCAGAAATAATGCGAACACCAAAAAAAAATTTTTTTATTTTCTAAATATGAAAAGTGTGCTCTCACAGTTCAAACGGAAGTCCTCAATAGATGAAAGAATTTCCTCTTTTCCCAGGATCTGAAGAAATAAAATCTCAATGAACATATTTTGCTATTATAATTTGCACAAAAGTCTTCAAATTCGTTGCTACCATACTCAAATTTTTTGACTGATTTGATCTTGTTCCTGAATTTCAGGTTACACCTTGTTTGTTTTTTTCCATTATCTTTTCGTTTTATTGTTATTTCTCTCCAATGTGTTCTTTAAATAATGAGTTGATTCTCAGTTTGTTTCATTATGTTTATGCTGAAATTTATAATGTGAATTTGTATGTTTTTTATGCAGTCTCATCAATGTATAGGATATGGTTCTTTTAGTTTTTAAATAGCATCAGTTTCATAACTTGTTCATTTAGTTTTGAGCATTGGACGTTGCAGCAATTTTAATCTGTCTTCCTAACCCCTTAACTGCAGAAGAATGTTCCTAAAATAAAAAACACAAGTGCGGAGAAATGTTCCGCTTCTCCTGCATATCCTAAATTATTATTATTTATAAATATTTGTTTTTTAATCATTATTTTGGATAATAGATGAAATAAAAATACACATTACACTCACATGTCTTTTTGCAGCAATGAAAATATTAACTAATAATAGCTGTCCATCGTTGTCGATGAGGACCGCCGACATCATCCTTGTCAGAGATTTCCCTGTTTGGTGTGGGTGCGCATGTGGCTGAACAGGCCAATGCGAGCACGAAAACATCTGCTACATATCGGGCACACGAGGTTTGTAGAAGGGGATGGTGTTCCCGCTGCTCGGGATTTCCGCGTCTCGCGTCTGTTCTGGGCTTTCACAACACGGTCATCTTCACCAGCAGCTACACCCGATTTGACTGCGCTTCTCCAGTCAGATCTGTTTTTCGCAAGACATTCCCAGGTGTCGATGTCTATCTGGAAACTTTTTAGTGAGTCCTTCAGACCGTCTTTAAAACGTTTCTTTGGGCGCCCTCTCTCGCGCCATCCCTCTCTCAGCTCGCCGTAAAGAAACTTCTTTGGGAGCGGCTCGTCTGACATACGAACGAGGTGTCCGGCCCATCCTAGTCGTGCTTTTTCTAGCAGTGCATGGATGCTGGGCATGTTAGCCCTCAAGAAAACCTCGATGTCAGTGACACGATCTTGCCATCGGATGTGGAATATTCGCCTCAGGCAACCTGTGTGGAAGTGGTTTAACCTCCTTGCATGTCCAGAGTAACCAGTCCAGCTTTCGCAAGCGTATAGTAGGGTTGGAATGATGGTTGCACGGTAGACTTTGAGTTTGGTCTTGACGCTAATGCCACGACGTGCCCAGACCATCGAGCGCATTCTACCAAAGGCTGTGCTGGCCTTTGCTATTCTGCTTGCCACCTCATTGTCTAGGCTGACAGATCTCAACAGCGTGCTGCCCAGATATGTGAATTTGTCTACGGCATTCAACGTCTGCCCGCTGACTGTAGTCTCTGGTTTTGTGTACGGCATGCCTGGTGCTGGTTGGTACATGACCTCTGTTTTTTTTGCATTTATGGTCAGACCAAAATTTTCGCATGCGGCAGAGAACTGGTCCATTCCAACCTGCATGTTCAGTTCTGAGTTGCTCATTAGAGCGCAGTCGTCAGCAAATACAAGTTCCCTGATTATGTCGCCAGCCACTTTGGTTTTGGCCTTCATTCTTCTGGAATTGAGTAACTTGCCATCTGTGCGGTACTTTATGGGTATTCCAAGCTCCAATGATCTGAAGGCGTCTGTCATCGTGGCCACGAACATCATGCTGAACAAAGTCGGGGCGAGTACACATCCTTGTTTTACTCCGTTTGATACTAGAAACGTTTTAGAGATTGCACCGCTGTCCAGTACACCAGCCCACATGCCTTCGTGTAGCTGTTTCACCATTGTTATGAACTTGTTGGGGCAGCCAAACTTAGACATTATCATCCACAGCCCTCCTCTGTCAACTGTATCAAATGCCTTTGTCAAATCAATAAATGTGGTGTACAAGGCCTGATTTTGCTCTCGACACTTCTCTTGTACTTGGCGAGCGGCAAAAATCATGTCCACTGTTCCTCTTCCGGCTCTGAATCCACATTGGCTTTCTGGGAGGTGGTGGCTTTGTTCAAGGTGTTTGTTGAGCCTGTTTAGCAGTAAGCGAGCTAGGATCTTGCCTGCTACGGAGAGTAGCGATATTCCACGATGATAAACTAATAATAGTATAGTTAACTGGCGTATGACTTTATTCCCATTGCTGGGGTAGTCGATGGGTTTTTAGGCAGAGGTCGCTTCGTCATTGCTGTCACCGCGTCGTGTGCTGGCTCTGTTTGTTTATTTCATCCACAACAGAAAAAGGACATATGCCTTACAGAGGATTCAATCTGCTGCCCTTTTTGTTGACATGATACATTAAATACTATACTCACCAATTTATTGAAAGTTCCATTTCGTATGGTTGTCTTCAAAATATCAACAAGAGAAGTCCAGCCTTGATCACTGTGTCATCAAATATTGGGATGTTTATGATGGGATTTTAAAATGAAACTTGACAGCAGAGTTGGCTTTGCTGTGATTCCCATCAAAAGCAAAACGTATGTTCTACAGCGTTGTATTTTTTTTAGTTTTAACTTAATTTCTTTATACTGGATTAGAAGACTCTGCAGAGTCTGTATACAACCAGTTTCTTTACATTCACTTTATTCAAAATACTTATGTGCATCCAATCTATTCTTGAATGCATTTATTGACCCTGCATCCACTATTTCCCATGACAATGCATTCCAACCATTCGCCCCTCTCTGACTGAACAAATATTTCCTGGTATTAAATCTGGGCCTTTCTTTCAGCCTTCTTCTTCTTTTTGTTCCCAAAACACTATCCTTCCTATAAGCAATATTTTGGGCTCATCACAAATAAGTTAGATAATATTGTCATTTGAAATGCACTCAAAGATTTTTAAAATATCACTAGGATCAATCTGTTTATTTTTATACCATCATTAACTGCAAGCTCAAATGGTTCTTTTATAGTACCACTGACATTCGTTTACAAACCAAAAAAATATTTCCAATATATCATGTGTATCTAAATCATGACTTACCCGTAGTTTGTCACTCTCTGAATCACTTTCTAAATCAGGTAAATGAATACGTGACGAATCTTATCAATTATCTTCTAAAAGTTTTCCATAAATTTGTGATTGATCCAATTTGCTTTTTACCATATTTGCAGGGTTTTCACAGTTATACAAAACAATTGACCTACTTTGAATGCCAAAACGTGAATAATAGATGTGCTACTGTGTCAAATTAGTGCGGATATTTGTGTAGTTGTCATTTAAGTTTAAAATTTAGCCAATTAGGTTTTAGAGCACCTTAAGGTGATGTACACAATTATTTAATTCAGGTAACAGAGGCAGTGTTCCCTAAAGTGACTTCGACAAAATTGACGCAGGATTTAATCGTGCTTAAAGGCAATCTCCGCAGTAAAAGAGATTAATGAACCAGTTTTATTGTACTCTAGAACAGTTTGTGTAAAGTGTGATATTTTTGCATCGTTTTATGAACATTGCTATTATTGTACTTCCTGTCAAAATTGTATCAGTCGCTCAGCTTTCTGATTGGATTACTATAACATCAACAGCTATGAGAGTTCATTAACAAAACATACATGTCAAACAACTGATAAAGATCTGAACACCTGACCAATCAAAACCAGCACCCCTGACCAATCAACACCCACACACTTGACAAACCCGAATGTTTTCATTTACAATACAGAGACACTGTGAGTTTACTCTCAAAGTTTACACTTAGCCCACCTGTTGGGGCTACAGCTACAGCTGGTGAAGCATATCAAAGTTCTTATAGTATTCGATATAGGCTTCTTTTGTCACTTGATAGTGTTCTCTTAAAGTCAGGGTCCTTTGAGACTTGTGAAATTACTGGTAATATTGATAAAGAATATGTAAATTACTACTAGTCTGCCAATGTGGTAATACATTTTTGTGATATATTTAAAAAAAAAAAAGTTTAATTACTATTTTAACTAAGTATAACTGGTTAGTAAACAACATTGCGTCTAGGAAATTAGCATGCTTCGGTCACATCAAACATCACAATGGCTTAGAAAGAATAATACTGGAGGGTATGGCACCTGGCAAAAGAAGCAGAGGAACACCGAGGAGAAGATGGACAAGTGACATTACAGAGGCTCTGGAGTTGACAGTGGCAAAGACAGGAGAGCTGGCCATAGATCAAGAGTCGTACAGACAGATAAGCTGTCATGATTGCAACGTTCTGCACAAGATGATGATAATTTTTACATTTTACTCAGATGTCTTATACAGCGGTCTCAAGGTAAAGTGACCGCTTTGGGTTCCAGAGGTCGCGTGTTCGATTCATGGTGGAGACTGGAATTTTTTCACGTGGATCTTCTGGCAAAAATGTCCCTGATCTCTGGGTAGTGAGATCGGACTCCCGTGTTCAGTGTCAAGCACATTAAAAATCTCTTAGCAGTTAGAAATCGAAAACAGTAGGCTCAATGACTGCTGCCCGGATAAAATTCAAGTTAAAAATCTACCCAAATTATTTGTACCTTCCCCCAGGCTTGGTAAGTCGCATGAAGTTCTAAAATAAAATACTTTGCCTAGCCGAAGCCTTCAGCTACCTGGCAACAGACATGAAACACGTCTGTTTGAATACCAGGATTCCAAGTCTTATACAGAAGTTCAGTTTATTATCTAGCATAAATAACCTTTCTCTGGATTTAGCATAGACCTACGAATTACTTCTTCAGTCTCTAGGTCGCACAGTAAATTTTCTAGATTTACTTCAGGGATAAAAATAGCGTCCATGATGCAGAAAAATGGAATTAATGAAAGTAAATTTTTTTATTTTTTTTTGCGTTCGCCTTATTTCTCTTATCCCTAAGGTGGTGTGCGTTGCACTGTGGTTTTTATTTTGCGCCTGTCGGCCCAGTGCATCCGACTTCAGCATGCATTTTATGTAAGGGACTGGTTCCTCCTTCATTTGCTTCCTCGGGGTAACGGCCGGTGCTGTGATGGGGATCGAACCCAGCACCTTCTGGTTGTGAGCCATGCCACTTAACCACTAGGCCACGCCGGCCCCAATCAAAGTAAATTAAATGCAAAACTATATTTATTAATGCAGCCTACTACATTTTTTTATGATCCTATACCGGGTGGTCCGAATGTTGCCCACATGATAAACTGTTATGGCCAGTACTCATCTAACAAACATTTCATTAATTTTATTTATAATTAATATGTTTGAGTTTTGAGACAGAAGTCGATGGAGGTCCATTTCAACCAAAGCACAATGTGAAAGGGGCAACTGATTTGATCTGATCTGATTTCATGGAAGGAAGAGCTTTTGCTGTCATATCTTCATCAATTTTTCTCATGAACTAAATGTTTTAAAAATAATTTTGTAACATACATAGTATATCTGCTACTGTTAAGTTGTATGAGGCGTGTTTTACATTTTAGATACCCAAGTAGTTTTCAGAAGGGCTTTGTGTATGTTTGTGACAGAGATGAGAATAGGATCACTGATACACTGATAACATGTTGTAAGAAGTAATTAGTGCCGTCTAATCAATCAATCAATCAATAGTACGCTTAAGAGACCAGGTTCCATCGTGTTGAATGATCATGTCCATGACACATCTATTGGCCATGTCATAGATGGTCTAATGTTCTGTTAGGGAGGTGGTGATCTGTTTCAGCCAGGTCTTGCGAGAGGGCAGCCCGAGGATGTCTCCAGGATGAGCATGGCCTCTTACTGTCCCTCACCTATCGTGGCCTGCTGGAGCATCTTGTGGGATGGACTTCCCCGTGAGGTGGACAATGTCACCGAAGAGGGAGAGACGACGGCAATCATTCGTTGAGGCAATGTCTGCAAGTTGATTATGTCGAATTGCTTCACTGTTGGAAATCAGGTCCTGTCAGTGGATCCCAAGAATGCACCTCTGGTTGTGCAGGTGCAAGATCTAAAGAGGCTGTAATAGTGTTCAGGTCTCTGAGCCGCTGCAGTCTAATCACTCTATCATAAATCCATATCCATCATATGACACCCCGCCATTCACACAAACCAAAGCCTTGCAAGTGTGGAGTAGCCTGCTGGGTTTCAAAGATAGTTCTAAAAATAATACCCCATATATGATTCATGATTAAAAGATCGAAGCTGCAGTGGTACTGAATGTTAAAAGTTGATTAACAATGCAAATAGGTCTCTGTGACCACACCAAGACAAAAAACAAAACGGTACCTACGTTACGACAGCAAAGCCTTCGGCTGGGATAAATCACGACAAAAGACAAGACATGATGTAAAATGAGCAGTTTAATTAAATATGGTATGACAGTGAACTTAAACCAGTCATTTAATATCATGTCTGTTTTTTTGTTATAATTTGTTAGTTGTTTTCGTTAATTTTTTGTCCCTGATGAAGGGTTTGTGGCCGTAGCAAACGTCAATCAATCAATCAAACTTGTTGCTCCTCTTGGTACATAGGCCATTGACAACATCTCACCATCATGCACGGTCCTGAGCTGCTCTTTCTGCCTCTCTCCAGGTGCAATCATTTAATCTTAGTTCCTTATCACATTCTCTTCTCTGTGTATTTTTGGGTCTACCTCTCTCTTCTTTTGGGGATTCCATGTAAGAGCCTGTCTGGCTACGTTAGACTGTTAGACTGTGCATGTCCTAACCAGCCCTCCCATTTTTCTTTGCTAAATTTGTTGTTACAGTGGCTGTTGTTGACTTCTTTCCCATAAATCTACATTCCTCACCATGTCCTGCCACTTTATTTCCATTATCATGCGTATGCATCTGTTAATAAAGAACTTAAGTTTTTGTTGCATGGTCTTGGCTGTTCTGCATGTCTCCGCTCTATACAGCAGCACCGACTTGACACTGCCGTTAAATATTCTAACTTTGGTATAAATGCATTCCTGCATTCCATTCATGACGTAGCGTTTGTACTATTTTGTTATTTTCCTGATGCGGTCACTGAGACATTACCTACATGTGTTTTTATTGCTGATCAAAAGAGAAAATAACTAATTTTCCTCAGTACTGGAAGAAGAAGATGGTACATTGTTTTATCAATTTCTGTAAAATTGTATGCATAACATGTGTGATAGTTGGCTTCGTTGGTCCATTCCAGTGTAGATAAACTTGAGAGGAATATTATAAAGATATTATCAACTTCTTGTTTGTTTGGTTATCTCATTTAATTAAGACTAGCCATTTGTTTCAATGTTTCATGGTGTGTGGCTGTTGTTGGAATGTTGTTTCTAGTTTTGTTGTGTGATGTATTACAATTGTTGATCCATGCAGTATTAGTGTTGACATTATTGTTTTTAAGATGGGGATATGCTGAGAACTTTTTAATATTAAGAGGGAAGAAGAGACTGACATTCGATCAGGCACAATATACTGATCAAACTATGTTAGTCAGAGTCAGGTGAAACATACTGATAAGACTATGTTAGTCAGGGTCAGGTGACAAGCACACCAGACACTGCAGTCAAGGATGACGTGCTAGCAACTTCATTGTACTGGATCACGTGTAATGCAAATGTAACTGGTTGTATACAGACTGATGCGTCTTCTAAACCAGTATAAAAACGTTAAGTTAAACATACTGATCAGACTATGTTAGTTAGGGTCAGTGAAACATGCTGATCAAACTATGTTAGTCAGAGTCAGGTGAAACATACTGATCAGACTATGTTAGTCAAGATCAGGTGAAACATCCTAATTAGACTATATTAGTCAGGGTTAAGTGAAACATACTGATCAGACTATGTTAGTCAAGGTCAGGTGAAACATACTGATCATTCTATGTTAGTCAAGGTCAGGTGAAACATATCGATCATTCTATGTTAGTCAGGGCTAAGTGAAACATACTGATCAGACTATGTTAGTCAAGGTCAGGTGAAACATACTAATTAGACTATATTAGTCAGGGCTAAGTGAAACATACTGATCAGACTATGTTAGTCAAGGTCAGGTGAAACATACTAATTAGACTATATTAGTCAGGGCTAAGTGAAACATACTGATCAGACTATGTTAGTCAAGGTCAGGTGAAACATACTAATTAGACTATATTAGTCAGGGCTAAGTGAAACATACTGATCAGACTATGTTAGTCAAGGTCAGGTGAAACATACTAATTAGACTATATTAGTCAGGGCTAAGTGAAACATACTGATCATTCTATGTTAGTCAAGGTCAGGTGAAACATATCGATCATTCTATGTTAGTCAGGGCTAAGTGAAACATACTGATCAAGACCCCTTCCTCACTTCTAAGAAGTTCTCCATGGAAATAGACTTTCATGGCATTCTGGCTAACAAGGTAGAGATCAGCACTGTGATCCCCGTAATATTGATCTTGCTAAGGGACCTCACATTGAGATCAGCACTGTGATCCCCGTAATATTGATCTTGCTAAGGGACCTCACATTGAGATCAGCACTGTGATCCCCGTAATATTGATCTTGCTAAGGGACCTCACATTGAGATCAGCACTGTGATCCCCGTAATATTGATCTTGCTAAGGGACCTCACATTGAGATCAGCACTGTGATCCCCGTAATATTGATCTTGCTAAGGGACCTCACATTGAGATCAGCACTGTGATCCCCGTAATATTGATCTTGCTAAGGGACCCCACATTGAGATCAGCACTGTGATCCCCGTAATATTGATCTTGCTAAGGGACCCCACATTGAGATCAGCCCTGTGATCCCCGTAATATTGATCTTGCTAAGGGACCTCACATTGAGATCAGCACTGTGATCCCCGTAATATTGATCTTGCTAAGGGACCCCACATTGAGATCAGCACTGTGATCCCCGTAATATTGATCTTGCTAAGGGACCTCACATTGAGATCAGCACTGTGATCCCCGTAATATTGATCTTGCTAAGGGACCCCACATTGAGATCAGCACTGTGATCCCCGTAATATTGATCTTGCTAAGGGACCTCACATTGAGATCAGCACTGTGATCCCCGTAATATTGATCTTGCTAAGGGACCCCACATTGAGATCAGCACTGTGATCCCCGTAATATTGATCTTGCTAAGGGACCCCACATTGAGATCAGCACTGTGATCCCCGTAATATTGATCTTGCTAAGGGACCTCACATTGAGATCAGCACTGTGATCCCCGTAATATTGATCTTGCTAAGGGACCCCACATTGAGATCAGCACTGTGATCCCCGTAATATTGATCTTGCTAAGGGACCTCACATTGAGATCAGCACTGTGATCCCCGTAATATTGATCTTGCTAAGGGACCCCACATTGAGATCAGCACTGTGATCCCCGTAATATTGATCTTGCTAAGGGACCTCACATTGAGATCAGCACTGTGATCCCCGTAATATTGATCTTGCTAAGGGACCTCACATTGAGATCAGCACTGTGATCCCCGTAATATTGATCTTGCTAAGGGACCCCACATTGAGATAAGCACTGTGATCCCCGTAATATTGATCTTGCTAAGGGACCTCACATTGAGATCAGCACTGTGATCCCCGTAATATTGATCTTGCTAAGGGACCTCACATTGAGATAAGCACTGTGATCCCCGTAATATTGATCTTGCTAAGGGACCCCACATTGAGATAAGCACTGTGATCCCCGTAATATTGATCTTGCTAAGGGACCCCACATTGAGATCAGCACTGTGATCCCCGTAATATTGATCTTGCTAAGGGACCCCACATTGAGATCAGCACTGTGATCCCCGTAATATTGATCTTGCTAAGGGACCCCACATTGAGATCAGCACTGTGATCCCCGTAATATTGATCTTGCTAAGGGACCTCACATTGAGATCAGCACTGTGATCCCCGTAATATTGATCTTGCTAAGGGACCCCACATTGAGATCAGCACTGTGATCCCCGTAATATTGATCTTGCTAAGGGACCCCACATTGAGATCAGCACTGTGATCCCCGTAATATTGATCTTGCTAAGGGACCCCACATTGAGATCAGCACTGTGATCCCCGTAATATTGATCTTGCTAAGGGACCTCACATTGAGATCAGCACTGTGATCCCCGTAATATTGATCTTGCTAAGGGACCTCACATTGAGATCAGCACTGTGATCCCCGTAATATTGATCTTGCTAAGGGACCTCACATTGAGATCAGCACTGTGATCCCCGTAATATTGATCTTGCTAAGGGATCCCACATTGAGATCAGCACTGTGATCCCCGTAATATTGATCTTGCTAAGGGACCTCACATTGAGATCAGCACTGTGATCCCCGTAATATTGATCTTGCTAAGGGACCTCACATTGAGATCAGCACTGTGATCCCCGTAATATTGATCTTGCTAAGGGACCTCACATTGAGATCAGCACTGTGATCCCCGTAATATTGATCTTGCTAAGGGACCCCACATTGAGATCAGCACTGTGATCCCTGTAATATTGATCTTGCTAAGGGACCTCACATCGAGATCAGCACTGTGATCCCCGTAATATTGATCTTGCTAAGGAACATCACATTGAGATCAGCACTGTGATCCCCGTAATATTGATCTTGCTAAGGGACCCCACATTGAGATCAGCACTGTGATCCCCGTAATATTGATCTTGCTAAGGGACCTCACATTGAGATCAGCACTGTGATCCCTGTAATATTGATCTTGCTAAGGGACCTCACATTGAGATCAGCACTGTGATCCCCGTAATATTGATCTTGCTAAGGAACATCACATTGAGATCAGCACTGTGATCCCCGTAATATTGATCTTGCTAAGGGACCTCACATTGAGATCAGCACTGTGATCCCCGTAATATTGATCTTGCTAAGGAACATCACATTGCTCTACAGCTTTTTTTCTCAGTTACTTTGTGAGTGAATTAAAACTGATAATCAACGTTCATCAGTTGGTCATAAATTCACTACGGGGCATCTAGAATTGAGGGACCCTTGGACAGTTGTCCAGGGTGCTCATGTATTAAGGTGGTACTGTGCATTGCGATGTAAGAAAAGAGCCACTGTAACCTGCTACAAAAGAAACGTCATCAGGATTTAACTCAGCACGGGTAACTTCTAACAAAAACACCAGACACTGCTGTCGGGGATGAAGTGTTAGTGACTTCATTGTACTGGACCACAACTTATTTATGAGGCTGAGTAACCATTTCCCTTCCTGTCTGCCTTTCCTTCTCTAGAAGTAAGCGTTTGGATAACAGGATTCTAACCTGACACCTTTGCCGTGAAAAGCTAGTGCTCTACCACTACACCAATCTTGGTCTCATCTTAGTCTCACAAGGGCAGTCATCTTTTATGTAATTGTCATAATGGATGAATTGTTCCATGAGATAAGTAGCAGAACCAAAAATAATGTGATTCCCCTACAGCAAAGGTTCCCAACCGTTTTCGAGTTGTGACCCCATTTTATAGAAGCAAAGTGACCTGCGACCCCAATACATTTTTAAAAGTTTTTTAATAGGGTAAAAGAAAGCACACCAAAAATATATTTTTTAGTATATCATATTTCAATTTAATTTTAACTTATGACATATTTCTGGATTATGAAATCGACTCATCTGATTGGTTGTAGAAACATATGATTTATGCTATTTTCCAGACTTCGCTTACGTAAACAAATAACTGTGCAGGACTCAATGACACCATTTTCCCCCCAAAAAGAACTGCTTATGTAAACACTCTGGGGTTGATGTATGTGATTATTGGTTGCTTCAGTGTGTCACTAGGAACACAAAATATAAAACTAATCATATTTGTATGGGTTATATTCGATATATAAAAATTAGGATATTATTCAAACTTTAAGACACCAATTAAAAATGAAAATTGCTTTAAAATCAATATTTTTTTGTTTACTGTTTGAGCCGGTGACCCACAGAAAACCCTTTGTTATTCCATTTGGAGTTGCAATTCATGAGTTGGTAACCCATGCCATAGAGGCTTGCAACGACATAGATTTCAATGGGATGCATTATACAAATACAGAACTTGTATATAGAGAGCCTAGGATGTAATTTTTAAATAGCAACAGAATAAATACAAATAAGAAACTATGCAACAAATAGTAAAGTTACATTTTGATTCCTTTTCGTATATATTATTTGAAAGGAATAGTTATATAAAGACACATACAAAATATTATAGATGAATAAAAACTGAAAATCTGGCATACTTCACAGACAGACATATGCAAATTATGCACATACATTGGTGCAACAATATAAAAGCCGGCATCCAGCTCTATAAATACAGCACACAAATACACAGACATGGGGAGATATGGAGATAGGAATGTGAGAGAAAGATTGAGAGATAGTGATGTTCATATAATTGTGTTGTTGTTGTATTTGTTGTTGTTGTTGTGTTTTTGTTGTTGTGTATTTGCAGCGGCTGCTGTTGTTAGATGCCCATAACGAGTATGTTTACTCTTGTGCGCCATGAAAAGGGCATTAAGGGGTGGGTTACATAGATTTTTCTACATCCTGAACGTGCTGAAGGTGGACAGCGGTCCTCCACGCGGTTGTACTATACTTGGTTTCATCTGTGTTACGCTCACTGCCACGCAGATCACGTCAACCCACATCTCGTTAGTCAGACTGCCTTGAAAACAGCCTGTTTCCAGAGAATAATACAAGGAAGATTCGTCTTAGTCACATTGGTCTTAGTCAGTATATTGCTTCTGACCCTGCCGCGACGACCTGGTCAGTATTTAATGTAATTTATTAATAATTACAGCTGCCAATTGCAAGGGAATATGACGACAGCATTAGACTTGTTCTGTGAGATGTGTTCTCATATGACTGTAAAGACCAATCCTGGCATGGAAGACTCTGCCGCTTTTGAGGTACACATGTGAGAAGTTGACTGTGGATTCGTTGTGCGTTTTGTTCTTGCGGGCTGCTCGCTTTCTCTGAGCCTCGGTGATGGAGTTTCACTCTCTGATCTGAGCACCTTTGGTGATGCTAGTGCTGCAGTTGCAATGGTTATGAGCAAACAACTCCTAAGAAGTAGCATCAATGTTAAAGCTTTTCAAAGACACTGTCAAGGAGTCTGTGTAGCGTTTCATCTGCCCCCCCCTCCCCGTCCGCCTGATGAGCATCTGCCTGTTCTGAGCTCACCTTCTTCTTTTTTTTTTTCTTCTTTTTCTATGTTTATTCTCAATCTCCTGTTACCAAGCCTCGAACAGGGCTTTGCTAGAAGCAGGATGTAGTCTGGAGAACGGAATGCACTGTGTTGTTAGTTTACAGCTTGACTGCAATATTTACACCTTTTGGTCCGACATATCCGTCTTCGGCAGTCTGAGCTCACCATATAGCAGCTGCTTGGAGATGTGCTCATCAGACATGTGAACAACATGTCCCGTCCATCTGATCTATTTAGTACGCTTTTTATAGTTGTACTGTTTTAATTTGTCTATTCTCTGATAAAGGTTTAGTCCTTTTGAAATCTAAATACAGGGACATGCCTACTTTTAAAATATTTGTTTGTTTAGTTGGCTGGCTGGCTGGCTGGTTGGTTGGTTGGTTTACTATTCTAAAGTAAAACCTACATTGTTTATTTCAGTGACCATTGGTAATGAGTTTTATTACAGTTACTAATGGCAGAGCGTTTGTGTGTATGTTTGTGTGGGTGAGTGAGTGAGAGAGAGAGAGAGAAAGAGAGAGAGTGGGAGAAATTGATAGATGTTAGATGGTTAGATTCTATATTTAGCGCATGTCCACATCAAGTGATGGGTAGACTGTCGTTGCCATCACCTGGTACCTCGCAGGAAGATGAGCATGATCGTACCTGCAGAAAATAGTTTCTCGAAATTAGAATGACCATACGTTGGTGTATGTGAGTGAGTGCTTTAACATGTTTGTGTATGTGTATATGTTTGTCATTGTATGTGTAGGTGTGTGATTATGTAGTGTGAGTGTGTTAGTTGCCCATCGCAAGTGATGATGGCAACACCATCAGACAGTTTTGTCTTGATGATGTAACTTGCGCTGTTCTTGGATTATAGTGAGGAAGAAGCTGTGCTGGTCATCAACCTCACTCTCTGGTCCCGAGCTACCTTAGGCCAGTGGCAAGATATGTCAAGACAACTGGAGATAATGCAGAATGCAGGCACTCTGGTCCCTCCTTCTTTGAGACCAGGGGTTGTTTGAAACAAGCGGGACTCGAACCCACTATGTTTCCATTTATCGTTTTGAGAGGCGACCACATCTACATGCTGTGTGACTGCGTGGGTAAATTGTTTGAAATGGCACGACAAGGTCACCAATATCGACAAGCTAGAAATATATAGACATATCTCAGTGGAGCACGACAAAGAAATGATGCTGGATAGTGCATACTTTGTGAAAAGAGCCTGACGTAATTGCCAGACAAACACTATTCTGGAACTGAATGGGTAAGAGGAATAGGAGCAGACAAAAATACACTTTGAGAAAAAAACTGAAGTCCCGCATGAGGGATGCAGAACAGTTGTGGTCTATGTTGGAGAAGGGGGCAGGAAATAGACAGACTTGAAAGTTGTTGGTTCAGGGCTTCTTCTTCTGCATTCGTTCTCAATCTCCCGCTACTAAGTCATGAACAGAGCTGTACAAGTAGCAGGATGTAGTCCGGAGAACGGAATGCATTGTGTCGCTAGTTTACAGCTTGACCTTTCAATCCGACTCATCCGACTGCAGCAGATGGTTGAAGGCTAATGCTTCACAGAGAGCTGAAGAGTTTTCATCAATTGATTGATTAATTACAGACATGTGATGACTATTGGCATGGTCTTTCAAATGACTGTCCTATCAAATGACAAAGGTACACGACACGCCTACCCTGTTTGTAATGGGTAACAGTATATCAGGGTTCAATTCCAAAGTGGGAGCATGGGAAATGGTTGCCGCATTCAAGGAAAGCTGCGAGCGCATACCTTACCCACTTCCAGCAAGGACGAGAAATGATACTATAATCCTTCGAGGCCCCGTATTTGAAATGAGTACACTTTCCACCTTTTAATGAGAATCTATTGGAGGGCATGTTTGGTGCTAGCACCCGTGGTAACTCCAGCTCCATAAATGATTGCCCATACCCAGAATGGCAGTAGCAATTCAAGGTGTATTATCATGTATAAATGAACACCAAAGTGGAATGAGTGGCGGTTATGTCAGCATTGCTACCCTGATGCCTTTTTCTTCTTCTGTATCTTCTTCTTCCCCTTCCTCTTCGTATGCTTTTGGACACCATCTTGAATATATCTATAAAAAAAACTGGTTAGCCTGAGGCTATTGGTATATCTGTAAAGCTTGACCTAAATGGTATCGGTGATGGCCACACGTGCTTTCTCTGTTTCTCGTATGTTGGCCACGATGGCCACACGTGCTTTCTCTTTTCCTCGTATGTATCTCACGATTGTCACACGCGCTTTATCTGTACCTCGTATGTTGGTCGCGATTGTCACACGTGCTTTCTCTGTTCCTCGTATGTTGGTCGCGATTGTCACACGTGCTTTCTCTGTTCCTCGTATGTTGGACACGATTGTCACACGTGCTTTCTCTGTTCCTCGTATGTTGGACATGATTGTCACACGTGCTTTCTCTGTTCCTCGTATGTTGGACACACACGATTGTTACACGTGCTTTCTCTGGTCCTCGTATGTTGGTCACGATTGTCACACGTGCTCTCTGTGTTCCTCTTATGTTGGACAACTTTGTAGTAAATGCTCAATAGTCATTTTGTCGGAGTATTAAGAAACATTCATCTGCATGTTCTTTTCTAAGTTTGTTGAACAGATGGTATTTCTGTTGTGGTTTGTGCTGTGTCTAAAGATTACTACCTGCTCACCTCTGTTGAACTGGTAATATGTGTCATTTTGCTGATGACCTGCGTGCTCGTTTCCCACTTTTTCCTGTATCTACACCTGGTAAGCCTCTTGACCTCCTCATAAGTTATACATATTTCAGGTTGAGATAGCTTTCCACCTTCTCTTGACAGTCTGTCAATCTCTGCACTGCCAAAAATAATGCAATGAGTTGGAATCAACTGTATCCCAACTCACTTGAGCCGGTGATGTAGTTTATAGAGTATTACTCTTAGTTCCTGTAGGTCTGTATTTTTCTGGCTCCCAATGCAGCACACACTGACAGTGTCTATGTGAAGAGAACAATTTGTTTTCGTGTTTTCAGAGAATTTCTGCAGCAGTTTTCAAGACTGCTATCTTGGCTATGAAGTAGCTCTGCTTGAAAATGTTCCAGTCACCACTGATAGTTGTCTTTGTGTACTGCTTTTTAGGCTTAGAAAGATCCATCCACATCCATTCTTTGTCACATCTCCAATGTTGATCCATCTGTATATACATGGGTCCAGATGTTGCTTGGGTAGTGATTCTTTATATGGCTACCCTGTTGTCATCCTCGGTACTTCAACCACAGCCTCTACTGCCATATGGGATACCTTATCATGGGGAAAGGCTCATGGAGCAAGCCCTGATGACAAGAACAGTAAGAGTCTCTAAAGCAGTGATGCTTTTATCAGTATTATGGCAACTCCTGCGGCGTTGCTAACTCCAGGCTGTATCAACCAATGCGTTCCCCTGTGTACTTACTACTTGGAATCCTTGGATTCAAACAGTCATGTTGTTAATGTCTGCTGCCAGGTAGCTGAAGGCTATCCTGGGTAGGTATTTTAAAAACTTCCTGCGGCTTACTAGGCCTGGGGAAAGGTACAAATAATTTGGGTAGGTTTTAAACTAGAATTTTGAATTTTGTCAGAGCAACGGCTGTTAAGCCTATTCTTTTCGATTTCTAACTGCCAAGGGTTTTTTAACGTGCTCAACACTGTACTTTGGAGTCCGATCTCACTACCCAGGATCAGGGGAATTTTTACCAGGGGGACTCAGTGGTCTCGAGGCAAGGTGCCTTGACATCTAGCAGTTTCTCTGTCAGGTTTGTCCTCTTTGGCTGTCTTCAACTGTTCTGCAAGGCAGCTGACTTATGACTTACTTGATCCTAACCCTTAAGCTTCAACCTGTCTGACCCCTAACCTTAGACCTGTCTGACTTGTGGGGAGATCTTGCTCGTAACTAAATACCGCTGGCATAGCTCAGTTGCCCAGCATATTAACTTTAAATAGGATACATTTCTCAATATTATACATTTCTCAACATTATACATTTCTCGACATTATACATTTCTCAACATTATTTAGCATGAATATATGAGAAAACATTGATAGATAAATACAAGAGTACGCACCAAATGCATTTACTATACCAATTGTCATGAACAGCCAAAACCAACCAAGATACTGCAAAATTTGACGAATTATTGGCGGTGAGATGAAGTTTAGAACAATCTGTGGAAAAGTGTATGTTATTAGTGAGGCCATTTATTCATTTAGTTAAACTAGCAGAACACTCATCATTGGTTCTTCCCATCTTGTCAGACGATAGTAAGTTGGACTTTGAAAAAAAGGGATGTAACTACAGTCCATGCTTTCTGTCTATAATGCGTCCCATTGAAATCTATGTCGTTGCAAGCCTCTATGGTGTGGGTTACCAACCCATGAATCGCAACCCCAAATTGAATCACGAAGGGTTTTCTGTGGGTCACCAGCTCAAACAGTAAACAAAAAAGGTAGAGATTTTAAAGCAATTCCCATTTTTAATTGGTGTCTTAAAGTTTGAATAATATCATAATATTTATATATTGAATATAACCCATACAAATATGATTAGTTTTATATTTTGTGTTCCTAGTGACACACTGAAGCAACCAATAATCACATACGTGTAAGTTGTTTTTTGAAAAAACGGATGTAACTACAGTCCATGCCCATAACGATTGTGACTCGTAACACCAATCCGAGCAGAGAAATGTCTTCCACAGTGTGTGCCAAGAACATCAGGATTGTTTACGGCATTGCATGCCGAGTCTTTACCCTATCCGCAATCATTATACTCTTTGTCAGTAAACAGAACACCTGATTCCCTAAATATAAACAATATCAAACAATCTTATCCATAAGTTTGAATATTCGGGGAGTATTTTGACAGTGCCATGGGTTACAAAATATAATGGGATCTTTATCTGAAATTTCGGCAGTGCCGTGGGTTACAAAATAATATGCAATCTTTTTCTTTAATTTCCACAGTGCCGTGGGTTATAAAATAATATGCGATCTTTTTCTGAAATTTCGACAGTGCCGTGGGTTACAAAATATAATGAGATCTTTTTCTGAAATTTCGACAGTGCTGTGGGTTACAAAATAATATGGGATCTTTTTCTGAAATTTCAACAGTGCCAAGGGTTACAAAAAAATATGCAATTTTTGTATGAAATTTCGACATCGCCGTGGGTTACAAAATATTATGCAATATTTTTCTTACATTTCGACAGTGCCGTGGGTTACAAAATGTAATGAGATCTTTTTCTGAAATTTCGACAGTGCCGTGGGTTACAAAATAATATGCGATCTTTTTCTGAAATTTCGACAATGCCGTGGGTTACAAAATAATATGCGATCTTTTTCTGAAATTTCGACAGTGCCGTGAGTTACAAAATAATATGGGATCTTCTTCTGAAATTTCGACAGTGCCGTGGGTTACAAAATAATATGTGATCTTTTTCTGAAATTTCGACAGTGCCGTGGGTTTCAAAATAATATGCAATTTTTTTCTTACATTTCGACAGTGATATATGTTACAAACTAATATACGATCAATTTCTAAAAGTTCGACAGTGCCGTGGGTTACAAAATATTATGCAATTTTTTTCTTACATTTCGACAGTGCCGTGGGTTACAAAATGTAATGAGATCTTTATCTGAAATTTCGACAGTGCCTAGGTTACAAAATAATATGGGATCTTTTTCTGAAATTTCAACAGTACCGTGGGTTACAAAATAATATGCGATCTTTTTCTGAAATTTCGACAGTGCCGTGGGTTACAAAATAATATGCGATCTTTTTATGAAATTTCGACAGTGCCGTGGGTTACAAAATAATATGGGATCTTTTTCTGAAATTTCGACAGTGCCGTGGGTTACAAAATAATATGTGATCTTTTTCTGAAATTTCGACAGTGCCGTGGGTTACAAAATAATATGGGATCTTTTTTCTAAATTTCGACAGTGCCGTGGGTTACAAAATAATATGTGATCATTTTCTGAAATTTCGACAGTGCCGTGGGTTACAAAATAATATGGGATCTTTTTCTGAAATTTCGACAGTGCCGTGGGTTACAAAATAATATGGGATCTTTTTTCTAAATTTCGACAGTGCCGTGGGTTACAAAATAATATGTGATCTTTTTCTGAAATTTTTACAGTGCCGTGGGTTACAAAATAATATGGGATCTTTTTCTAACTTTTGACAATGCCGTGGGTTACAAAAAAAAATGGGATCTTTATCTGAAATTTCGACGGTGCCATGGGTTACAAAATAATATGGGATCTTTTTTATAAATTTCGACAGTGCCGTGGGTTACAAAATAATATGTGATCATTTTCTGAAATTTCGACAGTGCCGTGGGTTACAAAATAATATGCGATCTTTTTCTGAAATTTCGACAGTGCCGTGGGTTTCAAAATAATATGCAATTTTTTTCTTACATTTCGACAGTGCCGTGGGTTACAAAATGTAATGAGATCTTTTTCTTAAATTTTGACAGTGCCGTGGGTTACAAAATAATATGGGATCTTTTTCTAAAATTTCAACAGTACCGTGGGTTACAAAATAATACGCAATCTTTTTCTGAAATTTCGACAGTGCCGTGGGTTACAGAATAATATGGGATCTTTTTCTGAAATTTCGACAGTGCCGTGGGTTACAAAATAATATGGGATCTTTTTCTGAAATTTCGACAGTGCCGTGGGTTACAAAATAATATGCAATTTTTTTCTCACATTTCGACAGTGATATATGTTACAAACTAATATATGATGAATTTCTAAACGTTCGTCAGTGCCGTGGGTTACAAAATATTATGCAATTTTTTTCTTACATTTCGACAGGTCCGTGGGTTACAAAATGTAATGAGATCATTTTCTGAAAATTCGACAGTGCCGTGGGTTACAAAATGATATGGGATCTTTTTCTGAAATTTCAACAGTACCGTGGGTTACAAAATAATATGCGATCTTTTTCTGAAATTTCGACAGTGCCGTGGGTTACAAAATAATATGCGATCTTTTTCTGAAATTTCGACAGTGCCGTGGGTTACAAAATTATATGGGATCTTTTTCTGAAATTTCGACAGTGCCGTGGGTTTCAAAATAATATGCAATTTTTTTCTTACATTTCGACAGTGATATATGTTTCAAACTAATATATGATCAATTTCTAAAAGTTCGACAGTGCCGTGGGTTACAAAATATTATGCAATTTTTTTCTTACATTTCGACAGTGCCGTGGGTTACAAAATGTAATGAGATCTTTATCTGAAATTTCGACAGTGCCTAGGTTACAAAATAATATGGGATCTTTTTCTGAAATTTCAACAGTACCGTGGGTTACAAAATAATATGCGATCTTTTTCTGAAATTTCGACAGTGCCGTGGGTTACAAAATAATATGCGATCTTTTTATGAAATTTCGACAGTGCCGTGGGTTACAAAATAATATGGGATCTTTTTCTGAAATTTCGACAGTGCCGTGGGTTACAAAATAATATGTGATCTTTTTCTGAAATTTCGACAGTGCCGTGGGTTACAAAATAATATGGGATCTTTTTTCTAAATTTCGACAGTGCCGTGGGTTACAAAATAATATGTGATCATTTTCTGAAATTTCGACAGTGCCGTGGGTTACAAAATAATATGGGATCTTTTTCTGAAATTTCGACAGTGCCGTGGGTTACAAAATAATATGCGATCTTTTTTCTAAATTTCGACAGTGCCGTGGGTTACAAAATAATATGTGATCTTTTTCTGAAATTTTTACAGTGCCGTGGGTTACAAAATAATATGGGATCTTTTTCTAACTTTTGACAATGCCGTGGGTTACAAAATAAAATGGGATCTTTATCTGAAATTTCGACGGTGCCATGGGTTACAAAATAATATGGGATCTTTTTTATAAATTTCGACAGTGCCGTGGGTTACAAAATAATATGTGATCATTTTCTGAAATTTCGACAGTGCCGTGGGTTACAAAATAATATGCGATCTTTTTCTGAAATTTCGACAGTGCCGTGGGTTTCAAAATAATATGCAATTTTTTTCTTACATTTCGACAGTGCCGTGGGTTACAAAATGTAATGAGATCTTGTTCTTAAATTTTGACAGTGCCGTGGGTTACAAAATAATATGGGATCTTTTTCTAAAATTTCAACAGTACCGTGGGTTACAAAATAATACGCAATCTTTTTCTGAAATTTCGACAGTGCCGTGGGTTACAGAATAATATGGGATCTTTTTCTGAAATTTCGACAGTGCCAAGGGTTACAAAATAATATGGGATCTTTTTCTGAAATTTCGACAGTGCCGTGGGTTACAAAATAATATGCAATTTTTTTCTCACATTTCGACAGTGATATATGTTACAAACTAATATATGATGAATTTCTAAAAGTTCGTCAGTGCCGTGGGTTACAAAATATTATGCAATTTTTTTCTTACATTTCGACAGGTCCGTGGGTTACAAAATGTAATGAGATCATTTTCTGAAAATTCGACAGTGCCGTGGGTTACAAAATGATATGGGATCTTTTTCTGAAATTTCAACAGTACCGTGGGTTACAAAATAATATGCGATCTTTTTCTGAAATTTCGACAGTGCCGTGGGTTACAAAATAATATGCGATCTTTTTCTGAAATTTCGACAGTGCCGTGGGTTACAAAATTATATGGGATCTTTTTCTGAAATTTCGACAGTGCCGTGGGTTTCAAAATAATATGCAATTTTTTTCTTACATTTCGACAGTGATATATGTTTCAAACTAATATATGATCAATTTCTAAAAGTTCGACAGTGCCGTGGGTTACAAAATATTATGCAATTTTTTTCTTACATTTCGACAGTGCCGTGGGTTACAAAATGTAATGAGATCTTTTTCTGAAATTTCGACAGTGCCGTGGGTTACAAAATAATATTGGATCTTTTTCTGAAATTTCAACAGTACCGTGGGTTACAAAATAATATACGATCTTTTTCTGAAATTTCGACAGTGCCGTGGGTTACAAAATAATATGCGATCTTTTTCTTAAATTTCGACAGTGCCGTGGGTTACAGAATAATATGGGATCTTTTTCTGAAATTTCGACAGTGCCGTGGGTTACAAAATAATATGGGATCTTTTTCTGAAATTTCGACAGTGCCGTGGGTTACAAAATAATATGCAATTTTTTTCTCACATTTCGACAGTGATATATGTTACAAACTAATATATGATGAATTTCTAAAAGTTCGACAGTGCCGTGGGTTACAAAATATTATGCAGTTGTTTTCTTACATTTCGACAGGTCCGTGGGTTACAAAATGTAATAAGATCATTTTCTGAAAATTCGACAGTGCCGTGGGTTACAAAATGATATGGGATCTTTTTCTGAAATTTCAACAGTACCGTGGGTTACAAAATAATATGCGATCTTTTTCTGAAATTTCGACAGTGCCGTGGGTTACAAAATAATATGCGATCTTTTTCTGAAATTTCGACAGTGCCGTGGGTTACAAAATAATATGCGATCTTTTTCTGAAATTTCGTCATTGCCGTGGGTTACAAAATAATATGGGATCTTTTTCTAAATTTTGACAATGCCGTGGGTTACAAAATAAAATGGGATCTTTATCTGAAATTTCGACGGTGCCGTGGGTTACAAAATAATATGGGATCTTTTTTATAAATTTCGACAGTGCCGTGGGTTACAAAATAATATGTGATCATTTTCTGAAATTTCAACAGTGCCGTGGGTTACAAAATTATATGGGATCTTTTTCTAAAATTTCGACAGTGCCGTGGGTTTCAAAATAATATGCAATTGTTTTCTTACATTTCGACAGTGATATATGTTTCAAACTAATATATGATCAATTTCTAAAAGTTCGACAGTGCCGTGGGTTACAAAATATTATGCAATTTTTTTCTTACATTTCGACAGTGCCGTGGGTTACAAAATGTAATGAGATCTTTTTCTGAAATTTCGACAGTGCCGTGGGTTACAAAATAATATGGGATCTTTTTCTGAAATTTCAACAGTACCGTGGGTTACAAAATAATATGCGATCTTTTTCTGAAATTTCGACAGTGCCGTGGGTTACAAAATAATATGCAATCTTTTTCTGAAATTTCAACAGTACCGTGGGTTACAAAATAATATGCGATCTTTTTCTGAAATTTCGACAGTGCCGTGAGTTACAAAATAATATGGGATCTTTTTCAGAAATTTCGACAGTGCCGTGGGTTACAAAATAATATGTGATATTTTTCTGAAATTTCGACAGTGCCGTGGGTTACAAAATAATATGGGATCTTTTTTCTAAATTTCGACAGTGCCGTCGGTTACAAAATAATATGTGATCTTTTTCTGAAATTTCGACAGTGCCGTGGGTTACAAAATAATATGGAATCTTTTTCTAAATTTTGACAATGCCGTGGGTTACAAAATAAAATGGGATCTTTATCTGAAATTTCGACGGTGCCGTGGGTTACAAAATAATATGGGATCTTTTTTATAAATTTCGACAGTGCCGTGGGTTACAAAATAATATGTGATCATTTTCTGAAATTTCGACAGTGCCGTGGGTTACAAAATAATATGGGATCTTTTTCTGAAATTTCGACAGTGCCGTGGGTTTCAAAATAATATGCAATTTTTTTCTTACATTTCGACAGTGATATATGTTACAAACTAATATATGATCAATTTCTAAAAGTTCGACAGTGCCGTAGGTACAAAATATTATGCAATTTTTTTCTTAGATTTTGATAGTGCCGTGGGTTACAAAATGTAATGAGATCTTTTTCTTAAATTTTGACAGTGCGGTGGGTTACAAAATAATATGGGATCTTTTTCTAAAATTTCAACAGTACCGTGGGTTACAAAATAATATGCGATCTTTTTCTGAAATTTTGACAGTGCAGTGGGTTACAGAATAATATGGGATCTTTTTCTGAAATTTCGACAGTGCCTAGGTTACAAAATAATATGGGATCTTTTTCTGAAATTTCGACAGTGCCGTGGGTTACAAAATAATATGCAATTTTTTTCTCACATTTCGACAGTGATATATGTTACAAACTAATATATGATCAATTTCTAAAAGTTCGACAGTGCCGTGGGTTACAAAATATTATGCAATTTTATTCTTACATTTCGACAGTGCCGTGGGTTACAAAATGTAATGAGATCTTTTTCTGAAATTTCAACAGTACCGTGGGTTACAAAATAATATGGGATCTTTTTCTGAAATTTCGACAGTGCTGTGGGTTTCAAAATAATATGCAATTTCTTTCTTACATTTCGACAGTGATATATGTTACAAACTAATATATGATCAATTTATAAAAGTTCGACAGTGCCGTGGGTTACAAAATATTATGCAATTTTTTTCTTACATTTTGACAGTGCCGTGGGTTACAAAATGTAATGAGATCTTTTTCATAAATTTTGACAGTGCCGTGGGTTACAAAATAATATGGGATCTTTTTCTGAAATTTCAACAGTACCGTGGGTTACAAAATAATATGCGATCTTTTTCTGAAATTTCGACAGTGCCGTGGGTTACGAAATATTATGCAATTTTTTTCTTACATTTCGACAGTGCCGTGGGTTACAAAATAATATGTGATCTTTTTCTGAAATTTCGACAGTGCCGTGTGTTACAAAATAATATGGGATCTTTTTCTGAAATTTCGACAGTGCCGTGGGTTACAAAATAATATGTGATCATTTTCTGAAATTTCGACAGTGCCGTGGGTTACAAAATTATATTGGATCTTTTTCTGAAATTTCGACAGTGCCGTGGGTTTCAAAATAATATGCAATTTTTTTCTTACATTTCGACAGTGATATATGTTACAAACTAATATATGATCAATTTCTAAAAGTTCGACAGTGCCGTGGGTTACAAAATATTATGCAATTTTTTTCTTACATTTCGACAGTGCCGTGGGTTACAAAATGTAATGAGATCTTTTTCTTAAATTTTGACAGTGCCGTGGGTTACAAAATAATATGGGATCTTTATCTGAAATTTCGACGGTGCCGTGGGTTACAAAATAATATGGGATCTTTTTTATAAATTTCGACAGTGCCGTGGGTTACAAAATAATATGTGATCATTTTCTGAAATTTCGACAGTGCCGTGGGTTACAAATTTATATGGGATCTTTTTCTGAAATTTCGACAGTGCCGTGGGTTTCAAAATAATATGCAATTTTTTTCTTACATTTCGACAGTGATATATGTTTCAAACTAATATATGATCAATTTCTAAAAGTTCGACAGTGCCGTGGGTTACAAAATATTATGCAATTTTTTTCTTACATTTCGACAGTGCCGTGGGTTACAAAATGTAATGAGATCTTTTTCTTAAATTTTGACAGTGCCGTGGGTTACAAAATAATATGGGATCTTTATCTGAAATTTCGACGGTGCCGTGGGTTACAAAATAATATGCGATCTTTTTCTGAAATTTCGACAGTGCCGTGGGTTACAAAATAATATGCGATCTTGTTCTGAAATTTTGACAGTGCCGTGGGTTACAAAATAATATGCGATCTTTTTCTGAAATTTCGTCAGTGCCGTTGGTTACAAAATAATATGGGATCTTTTTCTAAATTTTGACAATGCCGTGGGTTACAAAATAATATGTGATCTTTTTCTGAAATTTCGACAGTGCCGTGGGTTACAAAATAATATGGGATCTTTTTTCTAAATTTCGACAGTGCCGTCGGTTACAAAATAATATGTGATCTTTTTCTGAAATTTCGACAGTGCCGTGGGTTACAAAATAATATGGGATCTTTTTCTGAAATTTCAACAGTACCGTGGGTTACAAAATAATATGCGATCTTTTTCTGAAATTTTGACAGTGCCGTGGGTTACAAAATAATATGCGATCTTTTTCTGAAATTTCAACAGTACCGTGGGTTACAAAATAATATGCGATCTTTTTCTGAAATTTCGACAGTGCCGTGAGTTACAAAATAATATGGGATCTTTTTCAGAAATTTCGACAGTGCCGTGGGTTTCAAAATAATATGCAATTTTTTTCTTACATTTCGACAGTGATATATGTTACAAACTAATATATGATCAATTTCTAAAAGTTCGACAGTGCCGTGGGTTACAAAATATTATGCAATTTTTTTCTGACATTTCGACAGTGCCGTGGGTTACAAAATGTAATGAGATCTTTTTCTTAAATTTTGACAGTGCCGTGGGTTACAAAATAATATGGGATCTTTTTCTGAAATTTCAACAGTACCGTGGGTTACAAAATAATATGGGATCTTTTTCTGAAATTTCGACAGTGCCGTGGGTTTCAAAATAATATGCAATTTCTTTCTTACATTTCGACAGTGATATATGTTACAAACTAATATATGATCAATTTCTAAAAGTTCGACAGTGCCGTGGGTTACAAAATATTATGCAATTTTTTTCTTACATTTCGACAGTGCCGTGTGTTACAAAATGTAATGAGATCTTTTTCTTAAATTTTGACAGTGCCGTGGGTTACAGAATAATATGGGATCTTTTTCTGAAATTTCAACAGTACCGTGGGTTACAAAATAATATGGGATCTTTTTCTGAAATTTTGACAGTGCCGTGGGTTACAGAATAATATGGGATCTTTTTCTGAAATTTCGACAGTGCCTAGGTTACAAAATAATATGGGATCTTTTTCTGAAATTTCGACAGTGCCTAGGTTACAAAATAATATGGAATCTTTTTCTGAAATTTCGACAGTGCCATGGGTTACAAAATAATATGCAATTTTTTTCTCACATTTCGACAGTGATATATGTTACAAACTAATATATGATCAATTTCTAAAAGTTCGACAGTGCCGTGGGTTACAAAATATTATGCAGTTTTTTTCTTACATTTCGACAGTGCCGTGGGTTACAAAATAATATGCGATCTTCTTCTGAAATTTCGTCAGTGCCGTGGGTTACAAAATAATATGGGATCTTTTTCTAAATTTTGACAATGCCGTGGGTTACAAAATAAAATGGGATCTTTATCTGAAATTTCGACGGTGCCGTGGGTTACAAAATAATATGGGATCTTTTTTATAAATTTCGACAGTGCCGTGGGTTACAAAATAATATGTGATCATTTTCAGAAATTTCGACAGTGCCGTGGGTTACAAAATTATATGGGATCTTTTTCTGAAATTTCGACAGTGCCGTGGGTTTCAAAATAATATGCAATTTTTTTCTTACATTTCGACAGTGATATATGTTTCAAACTAATATATGATCAATTTCTAAACGTTCGACAGTGCCGTGGGTTACAAAATATTATGCAATTTTTTTCTTACATTTCGACAGTGCCGTGGGTTACAAAATGTAATGAGATCTTTTTCTGAAATTTCGACAGTGCCGTGGGTTACAAAATAATATGGGATCTTTTTCTGAAATTTCAACAGTCCCGTGGGTTATAAAATAATATGCGATCTTTTTCTGAAATTTCGACAGTGCCGTGAGTTACAAAATAATATAGGATCTTTTTCAGAAATTTCGACAGTGCCGTGGGTTACAGAATAATATGGAATCTTTTTCTGAAATTTAGACAGTGCCGTGGGTTACAAAATAATATGGGATCTTTTTCTGAAATTTCGACAGTGATATATGTTACAAACTAATATATGATGAATTTCTAAAAGTTCGACAGTGCCGTGGGTTACAAAATATTATGCAGTTTTTTTCTGACATTTCGACAGGTCCGTGGGTTACAAAATGTAATGAGATCATTTTCTGAAAATTCGACAGTGCCGTGGGTTACAAAATGATATGGGATCTTTTTCTGAAATTTCAACAGTACCGTGGGTTACAAAATAATATGCGATCTTTTTCTGAAATTTCGACAGTGCCGTGGGTTACAAAATAATATGCGATCTTTTTCTGAAATTTCAACAGTACCGTGGGTTACAAAATAATATGCGATCTTTTTCTGAAATTTCGACAGTGCCGTGAGTTACAAAATAATATGGGATCTTTTTCAGAAATTTTGACAGTGCCGTGGGTTACAAAATAATATGTGATCTTTTTCTGAAATTTCGACAGTGCCGTGGGTTACAAAATAATATGGGATCTTTTTTCTAAATTTCGACAGTGCCGTCGGTTACAAAATAATATGTGATCTTTTTCTGAAATTTCGACAGTGCCGTGGGTTACAAAATAATATGGAATCTTTTTCTAAATTTTGACAATGCCGTAGGTTAATAAATAAAATGGGATCTTTATCTGAAATTTCGACGGTGCCGTGGGTTACAAAATAATATGGGATCTTTTTTATAAATTTCGACAGTGCCGTGGGTTACAAAATAATATGTGATCATTTTCTGAAATTTCGACAGTGCCGTAGGTTACAAAATAATATGGGATCTTTTTCTGAAATTTCGACAGTGCCGTGGGTTTCAAAATAATATGCAATTTTTTTCTTACATTTTGACAGTGATATATGTTACAAACTAATATATGATCAATTTCTAAAAGTTCGACAGTGCCGTGGGTTACAAAATATTATGCAATTTTTTTCTTACATTTCGACAGTGCCGTGGGTTACAAAATGTAATGAGATCTTTTTCTTAAATTTTGACAGTGCCGTGGGTTACAAAATAATATGGGATCTTTTTCTGAAATTTCAACAGTACCGTGGGTTACAAAATAATATGGGATCTTTTTCTGAAATTTCGACAGTGCCGTGGGTTTCAAAATAATATGCAATTTCTTTCTTACATTTCGACAGTGATATATGTTACAAACTAATATATGATCAATTTCTAAAA
The DNA here is from genome assembly GCA_036924085.1 of Ariolimax columbianus. NCBI lineage: Eukaryota > Metazoa > Mollusca > Gastropoda > Stylommatophora > Arionidae > Ariolimax > Ariolimax columbianus. The sequence goes on from JAVGWX010000020.1 coordinate 45,991,577, forward strand.
GTTCGACAGTGCCGTGGGTTACAAAATATTATGCAATTTTTTTCTTACATTTCGACAGTGCCGTGGGTTACAAAATGTAATGAGATCTTTTTCTTAAATTTTGACAGTGCCGTGGGGTACAAAATAATATGGGATCTTTTTCTGAAATTTCAACAGTACCGTGGGTTACAAAATAATATGCGATCTTTTTCTGAAATTTTGACAGTGCCGTGGGTTACAGAATAATATGGGATCTTTTTCTGAAATTTCGACAGTGCCTAGGTTACAAAATAATATGGGATCTTTTTCTGAAATTTTGACAGTGCCGTGGGTTACAAAATAATATGCAATTTTTTTCTCACATTTCGACAGTGATATATGTTACAAACTAATATATGATCAATTTCTAAAAGTTCGACAGTGCCGTGGGTTACAAAATATTATGCAGTTTTTTTCTTACATTTCGACAGTGCCGTGGGTTACAAAATAATATGCGATCTTCTTCTGAAATTTCGTCAGTGCCGTGGGTTACAAAATAATATGGGATCTTTTTCTAAATTTTGACAATGCCGTGGGTTACAAAATAAAATGGGATCTTTATCTGAAATTTCGACGGTGCCGTGGGTTACAAAATAATATGGGATCTTTTTTATAAATTTCGACAGTGCCGTGGGTTACAAAATAATATGTGATCATTTTCTGAAATTTCGACAGTGCCGTGGGTTACAAAATAATATGGGATCTTTTTCTGAAATTTCGACAGTGCCGTAGGTTTCAAAATAATATGCAATTTTTTTCTTACATTTTGACAGTGATATATGTTACAAACTAATATATGATGAATTTCTAAAAGTTCGACAGTGCCGTGGGTTACAAAATATTATGCAGTTTTTTTTCTTACATTTTGACAGGTCCGTGGGTTACAAAATGTAATGAGATCATTTTCTGAAATTTCGACAGTGCCGTGGGTTACAAAATAATATGGGATCTTTTTCTGAAATTTCGACAGTGCCGTGGGTTTCAGAATAATATGCAATTTTTTTCTTACATTTCGACAGTGCCGCGGGTTACAAAATAATATGCGATCTTTTTCTGAAATTTCAACAGTACCGTGGGTTACAAAATAATATGCGATCTTTTTCTGAAATTTCGACAGTGCCGTGAGTTACAAAATAATATGGGATCTTTTTCAGAAATTTCGACAGTGCCGTGGGTTTCAAAATAATATGCAATTTTTTTCTTACATTTCGACAGTGATATATGTTACAAACTAATATATGATCAATTTCTAAAAGTTCGACAGTGCCGTGGGTTACAAAATATTATGCAATTTTTTTCTTACATTTCGACAGTGCCGTGGGTTACAAAATGTAATGAGATCTTTTTCTTAAATTTTGACAGTGCCGTGGGTTACAAAATAATATGGGATCTTTTTCTGAAATTTCAACAGTACCGTGGGTTACAAAATAATATGGGATCTTTTTCTGAAATTTCGACAGTGCCGTGGGTTTCAAAATAATATGCAATTTCTTTCTTACATTTCGACAGTGATATATGTTACAAACTAATATATGATCAATTTCTAAAAGTTCGACAGTGCCGTGGGTTACAAAATATTATGCAATTTTTTTCTTACATTTCGACAGTGCCGTGGGTTACAAAATGTAATGAGATCTTTTTCTTAAATTTTGACAGTGCCGTGGGTTACAAAATAATATGGGATCTTTTTCTGAAATTTCAACAGTACCGTGGGTTACAAAATAATATGGGATCTTTTTCTGAAATTTTGACAGTGCCGTGGGTTACAGAATAATATGGGATCTTTTTCTGAAATTTCGACAGTGCCTAGGTTACAAAATAATATGGGATCTTTTTCTGAAATTTCGACAGTGCCGTGGGTTACAAAATAATATGCAATTTTTTTCTCACATTTCGACAGTGATATATGTTACAAACTAATATATGATCAATTTCTAAAAGTTCGACAGTGCCGTGGGTTACAAAATATTATGCAGTTTTTTTGTTACATTTCGACAGTGCCGTGGGTTACAAAATAATATGCGATCTTCTTCTGAAATTTCGTCAGTGCCGTGGGTTACAAAATAATATGGGATCTTTTTCTAAATTTTGACAATGCCGTGGGTTACAAAATAAAATGGGATCTTTATCTGAAATTTCGACGGTGCCGTGGGTTACAAAATAATATGGGATCTTTTTTATAAATTTCGACAGTGCCGTGGGTTACAAAATAATATGTGATCATTTTCTGAAATTTCGACAGTGCCGTGGGTTACAAAATTATATGGGATCTTTTTCTGAAATTTCGACAGTGCCGTGGGTTTCAAAATAATATGCAATTTTTTTCTTACATTTCGACAGTGATTTATGTTTCAAACTAATATATGATCAATTTCTAAACGTTCGACAGTGCCGTGGGTTACAAAATATTATGCAATTTTTTTCTTACATTTCGACAGTGCCGTGGATTACAAAATAATATGGGATCTTTTTCTGAAATTTCGACAGTGCCGTGGGTTACAAAATAATATGGGATCTTTTTCTGAAATTTCAACAGTACCGTGGGTTACAAAATAATATGCGATCTTTTTCTGAAATTTCGACAGTGCCGTGAGTTACAAAATTATATGGGATCTTTTTCTGAAATTTCGACAGTGCCGTGGGTTTCAAAATAATATGCAATTTTTTTCTTACATTTCGACAGTGATATATGTTACAAACTAATATATGATCAATTTCTAAAAGTTCAACAGTGCCGTGGGTTACAAAATATTATGCAATTTTTTTCTTACATTTCGACAGTGCCGTGGGTTACAAAATGTAATGAGATCTTTTTCTTAAATTTTGACAGTGCCGTGGGTTACAAAATAATATGGGATCTTTTTCTGAAATTTCAACAGTACCGTGGGTTACAAAATAATATGGGATCTTTTTCTGAAATTTCGACAGTGCTGTGGGTTTCAAAATAATATGCAATTTCTTTCTTACATTTCGACAGTGATATATGTTACAAACTAATATATGATCAATTTCTAAAAGTTCGACAGTGCCGTGGGTTACAAAATATTATGCAATTTTTTTCTTACATTTCGACAGTGCCGTGGGTTACAAAATGTAATGAGATCTTTTTCTTAAATTTTGACAGTGCCGTGGGTTACAAAATAATATGCGATCTTTTTCTGAAATTTCAACAGTACCGTGGGTTACAAAATAATATGCGATCTTTTTCAGAAATTTTGACAGTGCCGTGGGTTACAGAATAATATGGGATCTTTTTCTGAAATTTCGACAGTGCTGTGGGTTTCAAAATAATATGCAATTTCTTTCTTACATTTCGACAGTGATATATGTTACAAACTAATATATGATTAATTTCTAAAAGTTCGACAGTGCCGTGGGTACAAAATATTATGCAATTTTTTTCTTACATTTCGACAGTGCCGTGGGTTACAAAATGTAATGAGATCTTTTTCTTAAATTTTGACAGTGCCGTGGGTTACAAAATAATATGGGATCTTTTTCTGAAATTTCAACAGTACCGTGGGTTACAAAATAATATGCGATCTTTTTCTGAAATTTTGACAGTGCCGCGGGTTACAGAATAATATGGGATCTTTTTCTGAAATTTCGACAGTGCCTAGGTTACAAAATAATATGGGATCTTTTTCTGAAATTTCGACAGTGCCGTGGGTTACAAAATAATATGCAATTTTTTTCTCACATTTCGACAGTGATATATGTTACAAACTAATATATGATCAATTTCTAAAAGTTCGACAGTGCCGTGGGTTACAAAATATTATGCAGTTTTTTTCTTACATTTCGACAGTGCCGTGGGTTACAAAATAATATGCGATCTTCTTCTGATATTTCGTCAGTGCCGTGGGTTACAAAATAATATAGGATCTTTTTCTAAATTTTGACAATGCCGTGGGTTACAAAATAAAATGGGATCTTTATCTGAAATTTCGACGGTGCCGTGGGTTACAAAATAATATGGGATCTTTTTTATAAATTTCGACAGTGCCGTGGGTTACAAAATAATATGTGATCATTTTCTGAAATTTCGACAGTGCCGTGGGTTACAAAATTATATGGGAATTTTTTTCTGAAATTTCGACAGTGCCGTGGGTTTCAAAATAATATGCAATTTTTTTCTTACATTTCGACAGTGATATATGTTTCAAACTAATATATGATCAATTTCTAAACGCTCGACAGTGCCGTGGGTTACAAAATATTATGCAATTTTTTTCTTACATTTCGACAGTGCCGTGGGTTACAAAATGTAATGAGATCTTTTTCTGAAATTTCGACAGTGCCGTGGGTTACAAAATAATATGGGATCTTTTTCTGAAATTTCAACAGTACCGTGGGTTACAAAATAATATGCGATCTTTTTCTGAAATTTCGACAGTGCCGTGGGTTACAAAATAATATGCGATCTTTTTCTGAAATTTCAACAGTACCGTGGGTTACAAAATAATATGCGATCTTTTTCTGAAATTTCGACAGTGCCGTGAGTTACAAAATAATATGGGATCTTTTTCAGAAATTTCGACAGTGCCGTGGGTTTCAAAATAATATGCAATTTTTTTCTTACATTTCGACAGTGATATATGTTACAAACTAATATATGATCAATTTCTAAAAGTTCGACAGTGCCGTGGGTTACAAAATATTATGCAATTTTTTTCTTACATTTCGACAGTGCCGTGGGTTACAAAATGTAATGAGATCTTTTTCTTAAATTTTGACAGTGCCGTGGGTTACAAAATAATATGGGATCTTTTTCTGAAATTTCAACAGTACCGTGGGTTACAAAATAATATGGGATCTTTTTCTGAAATTTCGACAGTGCCGTGGGTTTCAAAATAATATGCAATTTCTTTCTTACATTTCGACAGTGATATATGTTACAAACTAATATATGATCAATTTCTAAAAGTTCGACAGTGCCGTGGGTTACAAAATATTATGCAATTTTTTTCTTACATTTCGACAGTGCCGTGGGTTACAAAATGTAATGAGATCTTTTTCTTAAATTTTGACAGTGCCGTGGGTTACAAAATAATATGGGATCTTTTTCTGAAATTTCAACAGTACCGTGGGTTACAAAATAATATGCGATCTTTTTCTGAAATTTCGACAGTGCCGTGGGTTTCAAAATAATATGCAATTTTTTTCTTACATTTCGACAGTGATATATGTTACAAACTAATATATGATCAATTTCTAAAAGTTCGACAGTGCCGTGAGTTACAAAATATTGTGCAATTTTTTTCTTAGATTTCGACAGTGCCGTGGGTTACAAAATGTAATGAGATCTTTTTCTTAAATTTTGACAGTGCCGTGGGTTACAAAATAATATGGGATCTTTTTCTAAATTTTGACAATGCCGTGGGTTACAAAATAAAATGGGATCTTTATCTGAAATTTCGACGGTGCCGTGGGTTACAAAATAATATGTGATCATTTTCTGAAATTTCGACAGTGCCGTGGGTTACAAAATTATATGGGATCTTTTTCTGAAATTTCGACAGTGCCGTGGGTTTCAAAATAATATGCAATTTTTTTCTTACATTTCGACAGTGATATATGTTTCAAACTAATATATGATCAATTTCTAAACGTTCGACAGTGCCGTGGGTTACAAAATATTATGCAATTTTTTTCTTACATTTCGACAGTGCCGTGGGTTACAAAATGTAATAAAATCTTTTTCTGAAATTTCGACAGTGCCGTGGGTAACAAAATAATATGGGATCTTTTTCTGAAATTTCAACAGTACCGTGGGTTACAAAATAATATGCGATCTTTTTCTGAAATTTCGACAGTGCCGTGGGTTACAAAATAATATGCGATCTTTTTCTGAAATTTCGACAGTGCCGTGAGTTACAAAATAATATGGGATCTTTTTCAGAAATTTCGACAGTGCCGTGGGTTTCAAAATAATATGCAATTTTTTTCTTACATTTCGACAGTGATATATGTTACAAACTAATATATGATCAATTTCTAAAAGTTCGACAGTGCCGTGGGTTACAAAATATTATGCAATTTTTTTCTTACATTTCGACAGTGCCGTGGGTTACAAAATGTAATGACATCTTTTTCTTAAATTTTGACAGTGCCGTGGGTTACAAAATAATATGGGATCTTTTTCTGAAATTTCAACAGTACCGTGGGTTACAAAATAATATGGGATCTTTTTCTGAAATTTCGACAGTGCCGTGGGTTTCAAAATAATATGCAATTTTTTTCTTACATTTCGACAGTGATATATGTTACAAACTAATATATGATCAATTTCTAAAAGTTCGACAGTGCCGTGGGTTACAAAATATTATGCAATTTTTTTCTTACATTTCGACAGTGCCGTGGGTTACAAAATGTAATGAGATCTTTTTCTTAAATTTTGACAGTGCCGTGGGTTACAAAATAATATGGGATCTTTTTCTGAAATTTCAACAGTACCGTGGGTTACAAAATAATATGGGATCTTTTTCTGAAATTTCGACAGTGCCGTGGGTTTCAAAATAATATGCAATTTCTTTCGTACATTTCGACAGTGATATATGTTACAAACTAATATATGATCAATTTCTAAAAGTTCGACAGTGCCGTGGGTTACAAAATATTATGCAATTTTTTTCTTACATTTCGACAGTGCCGTGGGTTACAAAATGTAATGAGATCTTTTGCTGAAATTTTGACAGTGCCGTGGGTTACAAAATAATATGGGATCTTTTTCTGAAATTTCAACAGTACCGTGGGTTACAAAATAATATGCGATCTTTTTATGAAATTTCGACAGTGCCGTGGGTTTCAAAATAATATGCAATTTCTTTCTTACATTTCGACAGTGATATATGTTACAAATTAATATATGATCAATTTCTAAAAGTTCGACAGTGCCGTGGGTTACAAAATATTATGCAATTTTTTTCTTACATTTCGACAGTGCCGTGGGTTACAAAATGTAATGAGATCTTTTTCTTAAATTTTGACAGTGCCGTCGGTTACAAAATAATATGGGATCTTTTTCTGAAATTTCAACAGTACCGTGGGTTACAAAATAATATGCGATCTTTTTCTGAAATCTTGACAGTGCCGTGGGTTACAGAATAATATGGGATCTTTTTCTGAAATTTCGACAGTGCCGTGGGTTACAAAATAATATGGGATCTTTTTCTGAAATTTCGACAGTGCCGTGGGTTACAAAATAATATGCAATTTTTTTCTCACATTTCGACAGTGATATATGTTACAAACTAATATATGATCAATTTCTAAAAGTTCGACAGTGCCGTGGGTTACAAAATATTATGCAGTTTTTTTCTTACATTTCGACAGGTCCGTGGGTTACAAAATGTAATGAGATCATTTTCTTAAAATTTCGACAGTGCCGTAGGTTACAAAATGTAATGAGATCTTTTTCTGAAATTTCAACAGTACCGTGGGTTACAAAATAATATGGGATCTTTTTCTGAAATTTCGACATTGCCGTGGGTTTCAAAATAATATGCAATTTCTTTCTTACATTTCGACAGTGATATATGTTACAAACTAATATATGATCAATTTCTAAAAGTTCGACAGTGCCGTGGGTTACAAAATATTATGCAATTTTTTTCTTACATTTCGACAGTGCCGTGGGTTACAAAATGTAATGAGATCTTTTTCTTAAATGTTGACAGTGCCGTGGGTTACAAAATAATATGGGATCTTTTTCTGAAAATTCAACAGTACCGTGGGTTACAAAATAATATGCGATCTTTTTCTGAAATTTTGACAGTGCCGTGGGTTACAGAATAATATGGGATCTTTTTCTGAAATTTCGACAGTGCCTAGGTTACAAAATAATATGGGATCTTTTTCTGAAATTTCGACAGTGCCGTGGGTTACAAAATAATATGCAATTTTTTTCTCACATTTCGACAGTGATATATGTTACAAACTAATATATGATCAATTTCTAAAAGTTCGACAGTGCCGTGGGTTACAAAATATTATGCAATTTTTTTCTTACATTTCGACAGTGCCGTGGGTTACAAAATAATATGCGATCTTTTTCTTAAATTTTGACAGTGCCGTGGGTTACAAAATAATATGGGATCTTTTTCTGAAATTTCAACAGTACCGTGGGTTACAAAATAATATGGGATCTTTTTCTGAAATTTCGACAGTGCCGTGGGTTTCAAAATAATATGCAATTTCTTTCTTACATTTCGACAGTGATATATGTTACAAACTAATATATGATCAATTTCTAAAAGTTCGACAGTGCCGTGGGTTACAAAATATTATGCAATTTTTTTCTTACATTTCGACAGTGCCGTGGGTTACAAAATGTAATGAGATCTTTTTCTTAAATTTTGACAGTGCCGTGGGTTACAAAATAATATGGGATCTTTTTCTGAAATTTCAACAGTACCGTGGGTTACAAAATAATATGTGATCATTTTCTGAAATTTCGACAGTGCCGTGGGTTACAAAATTATATGGGATCTTTTTCTGAAATTTCGACAGTGCCGTGGGTTTCAAAATAATATGCAATTTTTTTCTTACATTTCGACAGTGATATATGTTTCAAACTAATATATGATCAATTTCTAAACGTTCGACAGTGCCGTGGGTTACAAAATATTATGCAATTTTTTTCTTACATTTCGACAGTGCCGTGGGTTACAAAATGTAATGAGATCTTTTTCTGAAATTTCGACAGTGCCGTGGGTTACAAAATAATATGGGATCTTTTTCTGAAATTTCAACAGTACCGTGGGTTACAAAATAATATGCGATCTTTTTCTGAAATTTCGACAGTGCCGTGGGTTACAAAATAATATGCGATCTTTTTCTGAAATTTCAACAGTACCGTGGGTTACAAAATAATATGCGATCTTTTTCTGAAATTTCGACAGTGCCGTGAGTTACAAAATAATATGGGATCTTTTTCAGAAATTTCGACAGTGCCGTGGGTTTCAAAATAATATGCAATTTTTTTCTTACATTTCGACAGTGATATATGTTACAAACTAATATATGATCAATTTCTAAAAGTTCGACAGTGCCGTGGGTTACAAAATATTATGCAATTTTTTTCTTACATTTCGACAGTGCCGTGGGTTACAAAATGTAATGAGATCTTTTTCTTAAATTTTGACAGTGCCGTGGGTTACAAAATAATATGGGATCTTTTTCTGAAATTTCAACAGTACCGTGGGTTACAAAATAATATGGGATCTTTTTCTGAAATTTCGACAGTGCCGTGGGTTTCAAAATAATATGCAATTTCTTTCTTACATTTCGACAGTGATATATGTTACAAACTAATATATGATCAATTTCTAAAAGTTCGACAGTGCCGTGGGTTACAAAATATTATGCAATTTTTTTCTTACATTTCGACAGTGCCGTGGGTTACAAAATGTAATGAGATCTTTTTCTGAAATTTCGACAGTGCCGTGGGTAACAAAATAATATGGGATCTTTTTCTGAAATTTCAACAGTACCGTGGGTTACAAAATAATATGCGATCTTTTTCTGAAATTTCGACAGTGCCGTGGGTTACAAAATAATATGCGATCTTTTTCTGAAATTTCGACAGTGCCGTGAGTTACAAAATAATATGGGATCTTTTTCAGAAATTTCGACAGTGCCGTGGGTTTCAAAATAATATGCAATTTTTTTCTCACATTTCGACAGTGATATATGTTACAAACTAATATATGATCAATTTCTAAAAGTTCGACAGTGCCGTGGGTTACAAAATATTATGCAATTTTTTTCTTACATTTCGACAGTGCCGTGGGTTACAAAATAATATGCGATCTTTTTCTTAAATTTTGACAGTGCCGTGGGTTACAAAATAATATGGGATCTTTTTCTGAAATTTCAACAGTACCGTGGGTTACAAAATAATATGGGATCTTTTTCTGAAATTTCGACAGTGCCGTGGGTTTCAAAATAATATGCAATTTCTTTCTTACATTTCGACAGTGATATATGTTACAAACTAATATATGATCAATTTCTAAAAGTTCGACAGTGCCGTGGGTTACAAAATATTATGCAATTTTTTTCTTACATTTTGACAGTGCCGTGGGTTACAAAATGTAATGAGATCTTTTTCTTAAATTTTGACAGTGCCGTGGGTTACAAAATAATATGGGATCTTTTTCTGAAATTTCAACAGTACCGTGGGTTACAAAATAATATGTGATCATTTTCTGAAATTTCGACAGTGCCGTGGGTTACAAAATTATATGGGATCTTTTTCTGAAATTTCGACAGTGCCGTGGGTTTCAAAATAATATGCAATTTTTTTCTTACATTTCGACAGTGATATATGTTTCAAACTAATATATGATCAATTTCTAAACGTTCGACAGTGCCGTGGGTTACAAAATATTATGCAATTTTTTTCTTACATTTCGACAGTGCCGTGGGTTACAAAATGTAATGAGATCTTTTTCTGAAATTTCGACAGTGCCGTGGGTTACAAAATAATATGGGATCTTTTTCTGAAATTTCAACAGTACCGTGGGTTACAAAATAATATGCGATCTTTTTCTGAAATTTCGACAGTGCCGTGGGTTACAAAATAATATGCGATCTTTTTCTGAAATTTCAACAGTACCGTGGGTTACAAAATAATATGCGATCTTTTTCTGAAATTTCGACAGTGCCGTGAGTTACAAAATAATATGGGATCTTTTTCAGAAATTTCGACAGTGCCGTGGGTTTCAAAATAATATGCAATTTTTTTCTTACATTTCGACAGTGATATATGTTACAAACTAATATATGATCAATTTCTAAAAGTTCGACAGTGCCGTGGGTTACAAAATATTATGCAATTTTTTTCTTACATTTCGACAGTGCCGTGGGTTACAAAATGTAATGAGATCTTTTTCTTAAATTTTGACAGTGCCGTGGGTTACAAAATAATATGGGATCTTTTTCTGAAATTTCAACAGTACCGTGGGTTACAAAATAATATGGGATCTTTTTCTGAAATTTCGACAGTGCCGTGGGTTTCAAAATAATATGCAATTTCTTTCTTACATTTCGACAGTGATATATGTTACAAACTAATATATGATCAATTTCTAAAAGTTCGACAGTGCCGTGGGTTACAAAATATTATGCAATTTTTTTCTTACATTTCGACAGTGCCGTGGGTTACAAAATGTAATGAGATCTTTTTCTGAAATTTCGACAGTGCCGTGGGTAACAAAATAATATGGGATCTTTTTCTGAAATTTCAACAGTACCGTGGGTTACAAAATAATATGCGATCTTTTTCTGAAATTTCGACAGTGCCGTGGGTTACAAAATAATATGCGATCTTTTTCTGAAATTTCGACAGTGCCGTGAGTTACAAAATAATATGGGATCTTTTTCAGAAATTTCGACAGTGCCGTGGGTTTCAAAATAATATGCAATTTTTTTCTTACATTTCGACAGTGATATATGTTACAAACTAATATATGATCAATTTCTAAAAGTTCGACAGTGCCGTGGGTTACAAAATATTATGCAATTTTTTTCTTACATTTCGACAGTGCCGTGGGTTACAAAATGTAATGACATCTTTTTCTTAAATTTTGACAGTGCCGTGGGTTACAAAATAATATGGGATCTTTTTCTGAAATTTCAACAGTACCGTGGGTTACAAAATAATATGGGATCTTTTTCTGAAATTTCGACAGTGCCGTGGGTTTCAAAATAATATGCAATTTTTTTTTTACATTTCGACAGTGATATATGTTACAAACTAATATATGATCAATTTCTAAAAGTTCGACAGTGCCGTGGGTTACAAAATATTATGCAATTTTTTTCTTACATTTCGACAGTGCCGTGGGTTACAAAATGTAATGAGATCTTTTTCTTAAATTTTGACAGTGCCGTGGGTTACAAAATAATATGGGATCTTTTTCTGAAATTTCAACAGTACCGTGGGTTACAAAATAATATGGGATCTTTTTCTGAAATTTCGACAGTGCCGTGGGTTTCAAAATAATATGCAATTTCTTTCTTACATTTCGACAGTGATATATGTTACAAACTAATATATGATCAATTTCTAAAAGTTCGACAGTGCCGTGGGTTACAAAATATTATGCAATTTTTTTCTTACATTTTGACAGTGCCGTGTGTTACAAAATGTAATGAGATCTTTTTCTTAAATTTTGACAGTGCCGTGGGTTACAGAATAATATGGGATCTTTTTCTGAAATTTCAACAGTACCGTGGGTTACAAAATAATATGGGATCTTTTTCTGAAATTTTGACAGTGCCGTGGGTTACAGAATAATATGGGATCTTTTTCTGAAATTTCGACAGTGCCTAGGTTACAAAATAATATGGGATCTTTTTCTGAAATTTCGACAGTGCCTAGGTTACAAAATAATATGGAATCTTTTTCTGAAATTTCGACAGTGCCATGGGTTACAAAATAATATGCAATTTTTTTCTCACATTTCGACAGTGATATATGTTACAAACTAATATATGATCAATTTCTAAAAGTTCGACAGTGCCGTGGGTTACAAAATATTATGCAGTTTTTTTCTTACATTTCGACAGTGCCGTGGGTTACAAAATAATATGCGATCTTCTTCTGAAATTTCGTCAGTGCCGTGGGTTACAAAATAATATGGGATCTTTTTCTAAATTTTGACAATGCCGTGGGTTACAAAATAAAATGGGATCTTTATCTGAAATTTCGACGGTGCCGTGGGTTACAAAATAATATGGGATCTTTTTTATAAATTTCGACAGTGCCGTGGGTTACAAAATAATATGTGATCTTTTTCTGAAATTTCGACAGTGCCGTGGGTTACAAAATAATATGGGATCTTTTTCTAAATTTTGACAATGCCGTGGGTTACAAAATAAAATGGGATCTTTATCTGAAATTTCGACGGTGCCGTGGGTTACAAAATAATATGGGATCTTTTTTATAAATTTCGACAGTGCCGTGGGTTACAAAATAATATGTGATCATTTTCTGAAATTTCGACAGTGCCGTGGGTTACAAAATAATATGGGATCTTTTTCTGAAATTTCGACAGTGCCAAAGGTTTCAAAATAATATGCAATTTTTTTCTCACATTTTGACAGTGATATATGTTACAAACTAATATATGATGAATTTCTAAAAGTTCGACAGTGCCGTGGGTTACAAAATATTATGCAGTTTTTTTTCTTACATTTTGACAGGTCCGTGGGTTACAAAATGTAATGAGATCATTTTCTGAAATTTCGACAGTGCCGTGGGTTACAAAATAATATGGGATCTTTTTCTGAAATTTCGACAGTGCCGTGGGTTTCAGAATAATATGCAATTTTTTTCTTACATTTCGACAGTGCCGTGGGTTATAAAATAATATGCGATCTTTTTCTGAAATTTCGTCAGTGCCGTGGGTTACAAAATAATATGGGATCTTTTTCTGAAATTTCGACAGTGCCGTGGGTTTCAAAATAATATGCAATTTCTTTCTTACATTTCGACAGTGATATATGTTACAAACTAATATATGATCAATTTCTAAAAGTTCGACAGTGCCGTGGGTTACAAAATATTATGCAATTTTTTTCTTACATTTCGACAGTGCCGTGGGTTACAAAATGTAATGAGATCTTTTTCTTAAATTTTGACAGTGCCGTGGGTTACAAAATAATATGGGATCTTTTTCTGAAATTTCAACAGTACCGTGGGTTACAAAAAAATATGCGATCTTTTTCTGAAATTTTGACACTGCCGTGGGTTACAGAATAATATGGGATCTTTTTCTGAAATTTCGACAGTGCTGTGGGTTTCAAAATAATATGCAATTTCTTTCTTACATTTCGACAGTGATATATGTTACAAACTAATATATGATCAATTTCTAAAAGTTCGACAGTGCCGTGGGTACAAAATATTATGCAATTTTTTCGTTACATTTCGACAGTGCCGTGGGTTACAAAATGTAATGAGATCTTTTTCTTAAATTTTGACAGTGCCGTGGGTTACAAAATAATATGGGATCTTTTTCTGAAATTTCAACAGTACCGTGGCTTACAAAATAATATGCGATCTTTTTCTGAAATTTTGACAGTGCCGTGGGTTACAGAATAATATGGGATCTTTTTCTGAAATTTCGACAGTGCCTAGGTTACAAAATAATATGGGATCTTTTTGTGAAATTTCGACAGTGCCGTGGGTTACAAAATAATATGCAATTTTTTTCTCACATTTCGACAGTGATATATGTTACAAACTAATATATGATCAATTTCTAAAAGTTCGACAGTGCCGTGGGTTACAAAATATTATGCAGTTTTTTTCTTACATTTCGACAGTGCCGTGGGTTACAAATGAATATGCGATCTTCTTCTGAAATTTCGTCAGTGCCGTGGGTTACAAAATAATATGGGATCTTTTTCTAAATTTTTACAATGCCGTGGGTTACAAAATAAAATGGGATCTTTATCTGAAATTTTGACGGTGCCGTGGGTTACAAAATAATATGGGATCTTTTTTATAAATTTCGACAGTGCCGTGGGTTACAAAATAATATGTGATCATTTTCTGAAATTTCGACAGTGCCGTGGGTTACAAAATAATATGGGATCTTTTTCTGAAATTTCGACAGTGCCGTGGGTTACAAAATAATATGGGATCTTTTTCTGAAATTTCAACAGTACCGTGGGTTACAAAATAATATGCGATCTTTTTCTGAAATTTCGACAGTGCCGTGAGTTACAAAATAATATGGGATCTTTTTCAGAAATTTCGACAGTGCCGTGGGTTTCAAAATAATATGCAATTTTTTTCTTACATTTCGACAGTGATATATGTTACAAACTAATATATGATCAATTTCTAAAAGTTCGACAGTGCCGTGGGTTACAAAATATTATGCAATTTTTTTCTTACATTTCGACAGTGCCGTGGGTTACAAAATGTAATGAGATCTTTTTCTTAAATTTTGACAGTGCCGTGGGTTACAAAATAATATGGGATCTTTTTCTGAAATTTCAACGGTACCGTGGGTTACAAAATAATATGCGATCTTTTTCTGAAATTTTGACAGTGCCGTGGGTTACAGAATAATATGGGATCTTTTTCTGAAATTTCGACAGTGCCTAGGTTACAAAATAATATGGGATCTTTTTCTGAAATTTCGACAGTGCCGTGGGTTAAAAAATAATATGCAATTTTTTTCTCACATTTCGACAGTGATATATGTTACAAACTAATATATGATCAATTTCTAAAAGTTCGACAGTGCCGTGGGTTACAAAATATTATGCAGTTTTTTTCTTACATTTCGACAGTGCCGTGGGTTACAAAATAATATGCGATCTTCTTCTGAAATTTCGTCAGTGCCGTGGGTTACAAAATAATATGGGATCTTTTTCTAAATTTTGACAATGCCGTGGGTTACAAAATAAAATGGGATCTTTATCTGAAATTTCGACGGTGCCGTAGGTTACAAAATAATATGGGATCTTTTTTATAAATTTCGACAGTGCCGTGGGTTACAAAATAATATGTGATCATTTTGTGAATATTCGACAGTGCCGTGGGTTACAAAATTATATGGGATCTTTTTCAGAAATTTCGACAGTGCCGTGGGTTTCAAAATCATATGCAATTTTTTTCTTACATTTCGACAGTGATATATGTTTCAAACTAATATATGATCAATTTCTAAACGTTCGACAGTGCCGTGGGTTACAAAATATTATGCAATTTTTTTCTTACATTTCGATAGTGCCGTGGGTTACAAAATGTAATGAGATCTTTTTCTGAAATTTCGACAGTGCCGTGGGTTACAAAATAATATGGGATCTTTTTCTGAAATTTCAACAGTACCGTGGGTTACAAAATAATATGCGATCTTTTTCTGAAATTTCGACAGTGCCGTGGGTTACAAAATAATATGCGATATTTTTCTGAAATTTCAACAGTACCGTGGGTTACAAAATAATATGCGATCTTTTTCTGAAATTTCGACAGTGCCGTGAGTTACAAAATAATATGGGATCTTTTTCAGAAATTTCGACAGTGCCGTGGGTTTCAAAATAATATGCAATTTTTTTCTTACATTTCGACAGTGATATATGTTACAAACTAATATATGATCAATTTCTAAAAGTTCGACAGTGCCGTGGGTTACAAAATATTATGCAATTTTTTTCTTACATTTCGACAGTGCCGTGGGTTACAAAATGTAATGAGATCTTTTTCTTAAATTTTGACAGTGCCGTGGGTTACAAAATAATATGGGATCTTTTTCTGAAATTTCAACAGTACCGTGGGTTACAAAAAAATATGGGATCTTTTTCTGAAATTTCGACAGTGCCGTGGGTTTCAAAATAATATGCAATTTCTTTCCTAAATTTTGACAGTGATATATGTTACAAACTAATATATGATCAATTTCTAAAAGTTCGACAGTGCCGTGGGTTACAAAATATTATGCAATTTTTTTCTTACATTTCGACAGTGCCGTGGGTTACAAAATGTAATGAGATCTTTTTCTTAAATTTTGACAGTGCCGTGGGTTACAAAATAATATGGGATCTTTTTCTGAAATTTCAACGGTACCGTGGGTTACAAAATAATATGCGATCTTTTTCTGAAATTTTGACAGTGCCGTGGGTTACAGAATAATATGGGATCTTTTTCTGAAATTTCGACAGTGCCTAGGTTACAAAATAATATGGGATCTTTTTCTGAAATTTCGACAGTGCCGTGGGTTAAAAAATAATATGCAATTTTTTTCTCACATTTCGACAGTGATATATGTTACAAACTAATATATGATCAATTTCTAAAAGTTCGACAGTGCCGTGGGTTACAAAATATTATGCAGTTTTTTTCTTACATTTCGACAGTGCCGTGGGTTACAAAATAATATGCGATCTTCTTCTGAAATTTCGTCAGTGCCGTGGGTTACAAAATAATATGGGATCTTTTTCTAAATTTTGACAATGCCGTGGGTTACAAAATAAAATGGGATCTTTATCTGAAATTTCGACGGTGCCGTAGGTTACAAAATAATATGGGATCTTTTTTATAAATTTCGACAGTGCCGTGGGTTACAAAATAATATGTGATCATTTTGTGAATATTCGACAGTGCCGTGGGTTACAAAATTATATGGGATCTTTTTCTGAAATTTCGACAGTGCCGTGGGTTTCAAAATCATATGCAATTTTTTTCTTACATTTCGACAGTGATATATGTTTCAAACTAATATATGATCAATTTCTAAACATTCGACAGTGCCGTGGGTTACAAAATATTATGCAATTTTTTTATTACATTTCGATAGTGCCGTGGGTTACAAAATGTAATGAGATCTTTTTCTTAAATTTCGACAGTGCCGTGGGTTACAAAATAATATGGGATCTTTTTCTGAAATTTCAACAGTACCGTGGGTTACAAAATAATATGCGATCTTTTTCTGAAATTTCGACAGTGCCGTGGGTTACAAAATAATATGCGATCTTTTTCTGAAATTTCAACAGTACCGTGGGTTACAAAATAATATGCGATCTTTTTCTGAAATTTCGACAGTGCCGTGAGTTACAAAATAATATGGGATCTTTTTCAGAAATTTCGACAGTGCCGTGGGTTTCAAAATAATATGCACTTTTTTTCTTACATTTCGACAGTGATATATGTTACAAACTAATATATGATCAATTTCTAAAAGTTCGACAGTGCCGTGGGTTACAAAATATTATGCAATTTTTTTCTTACATTTCGACAGTGCCGTGGGTTACAAAATGTAATGAGATCTTTTTCTTAAATTTTGACAGTGCCGTGGGTTACAAAATAATATGGGATCTTTTTCTGAAATTTCAACAGTACCGTGGGTTACAAAAAAATATGGGATCTTTTTCTGAAATTTCGACAGTGCCGTGGGTTTCAAAATAATATGCAATTTTTTTCTTACATTTCGACAGTGATATATGTTACAAACTAATATATGATCAATTTCTAAAAGTTCGACAGTGCCGTGGGTTACAAAATAATATGGGATCTTTTTCTAAATTTAGACAATGCCGTGGGTTACAAAATAAAATGGGATCTTTATCTGAAATTTCGACGGTGCCGTGGGTTACAAAATAATATGGGATCTTTTTTATAAATTTCGACAGTGCCGTGGGTTACAAAATAATATGTGATCTTTTTCTGAAATTTCGACAGTGCCGTAGGTTTCAAAATAATATGCAATTTTTTTCTCACATTTTGACAGTGATATATGTTACAAACTAATATATGATGAATTTCTAAAAGTTCGACAGTGCCGTGGGTTACAAAATATTATGCAGTTTTTTTTCTTACATTTTGACAGGTCCGTGGGTTACAAAATGTAATGAGATCATTTTCTGAAATTTCGACAGTGCCGTGGGTTACAAAATAATATGGGATCTTTTTCTGAAATTTCGACAGTGCCGTGGGTTTCAGAATAATATGCAATTTTTTTCTTACATTTCGACAGTGCCGTGGGTTACAAAATAATATGCGATCTTTTTCTGAAATTTCGTCAGTGCCGTGGGTTACAAAATAATATGGGATCTTTTTCTAAATTTTGACAATGCCGTGGGTTACAAAATAAAATGGGATCTTTATCTGAAATTTTGACGGTGCCGTGGGTTACAAAATAAAATGGGATCTTTATCTGAAATTTCGACGGTGCCGTGGGTTACAAAATAATTTGGGATCTTTTTTAAAAATTTCGACAGTGCCGTGGGTTACAAAATAATATGGGATCATTTTCTGAAATTTTGACAGTGCCGTGGGTTTCAAAATAATATGCAATTTTTTTCTTACATTTCGACAGTGATATATGTTACAAACTAATATATGATCAATTTCTAAAAGTTTGACAGTGCCGTGGGTTACAAAATAATATGCGATCTTTTTCTGAAATTTCGACAGTGCCGTGAGTTACAAAATAATATGGGATCTTTTTCTAAATTTTGACAATGCCGTGGGTTACAAAACAAAAATGGGATCTTTATCTGAAATTTCGACGGTGCCGTGGGTTACAAAATAATATGGGATCTTTTTTATAAATTTCGACAGTGCCGTGGGTTACAAAATAATATGTGATCATTTTCTGAAATTTTGACAGTGCCGTGGTTTACAAAATAATATGGGATCTTTTTCTGAAATTTCGACAGTGCCGTAGGTTTCAAAATAATATGCAATTTTTTTCTTACATTTCGACAGTGATATATGTTACAAACTAATATATGATCAATTTCTAAAAGTTCAACAGTGCCGTGGGTTACAAAATATTATGCAATTTTTTTCTTACATTTCGACAGTGCCGTGGGTTACAAAATGTAATGAGATCTTTTTCTTAAATTTTGACAGTGTCGTGGGTTACAAAATAATATGGGATCTTTTTCTGAAATTTCAACAGTACCGTGGGTTACAAAATAAAATGCGATCTTTTTCTGAAATTTTGACAGTGCCGTGGGTTACAGAATAATATGGGATCTTTTTCTGAAATTTCGACAGTGCCGTGGGTTACAAAATAATATGGGATCTTTTTCTGAAATTTCGACAGTGCCGTGGGTTACAAAATAATATGCAATTTTTTTCTCACATTTCGACAGTGATATATGTTACAAACTAATATATGATCAATTTCTAAAAGTTAGACAGTGCCGTGGGTTACAAAATATTATGCAGTTTTTTTCGTACATTTCGACAGGTCCGTGGGTTACAAAATGTAATGAGATCATTTTCTTAAATTTCGACAGTGCCGTGGGTTACAAAATAATATGTGATCATTTTCTGAAATTTCGACAGTGCCGTGGGTTACAAAATAATATGGGATCTTTTTCTGAAATTTCGACAGTGCCGTGGGTTTCAGAATAATATGCAATTTTTTTCTTACATTTCGACAGTGCCGTGGGTTAAAAAAATAATATGCGATCTTTTTCTGAAATTTCGTCAGTGCCGTGGGTTACAAAATAATATGGGATCTTTTTCTAAATTTTGACAATGCCGTGGGTTACAAAATAAAATGGGATCTTTATCTGAAATTTCGACGGTGCCGTGGGTTACAAAATAATTTGGGATCTTTTTTATAAATTTCGACAGTGCCGTGGGTTACAAAATAATATGCGATCATTTTCTGAAATTTCGACAGTGCCGTGGGTTTCAAAATAATATGCAATTTTTTTCTTACATTTCGACAATTATATATGTTACAAACTAATATATGATCAATTTCTAAAAGTTCGACAGTGCCGTGGGTTACAAAATATTATGCAATTTTTTTCTTACATTTCGACAGTGCCGTGGGTTACAAAATGTAATGAGATCTTTTTCTGAAATTTCAACAGTACCGTGGGTTACAAAATAATATGCGATCTTTTTCTGAAATTTTGACAGTGCCGTGGGTTACAAAATAATATGGGATCTTTTTCTGAAATTTCAACAGTACCGTGGGTTACAAAATATTATGCAGTTTTTTTTCTTACATTTTGACAGGTCCGTGGGTTACAAAATGTAATGAGATCATTTTCTGAAATTTCGACAGTGCCGTGGGTTACAAAATAATATGGGATCTTTTTCTGAAATTTCGACAGTGCCGTGGGTTTCAGAATAATATGCAATTTTTTTCTTACATTTCGACAGTGATATATGTTACAAACTAATATATGATCAATTTCTAAAAGTTCGACAGTGTCGTGGGTTACAAAATAATATGGGATCTTTTTCTAAAATTTCAACAGTACCGTGGGTTACAAAATAAAATGCGATCTTTTTCTGAAATTTTGACAGTGCCGTGGGTTACAGAATAATATGGGATCTTTTTCTGAAATTTCGACAGTGCCGTGGGTTACAAAATAATATGGGATCTTTTTCTGAAATTTCGACAGTGCCGTGGGTTACAAAATAATATGCAATTTTTTTCTCACATTTCGACAGTGATATATGTTACAAACTAATATATGATCAATTTCTAAAAGTTCGACAGTGCCGTGGGTTACAAAATATTATGCAGTTTTTTTCGTACATTTCGACAGGTCCGTGGGTTACAAAATGTAATGAGATCATTTTCTTAAATTTCGACAGTACCGTGGGTTACAAAATAATATGTGATCATTTTCTGAAATTTCGACAGTGCCGTGGGTTACAAAATAATATGGGATCTTTTTCTGAAATTTCGACAGTGCCGTGGGTTTCAGAATAATATGCAATTTTTTTCTTACATTTCGACAGTGCCGTGGGTTAAAAAAATAATATGCGATCTTTTTCTGAAATTTCGTCAGTGCCGTGGGTTACAAAATAATATGGGATCTTTTTCTAAATTTTGAAAATGCCGTGGGTTACAAAATAAAATGGGATCTTTATCTGAAATTTCGACGGTGCCGTGGGTTACAAAATAATTTGGGATCTTTTTTATAAATTTCGACAGTGCCGTGGGTTACAAAATAATATGTGATCATTTTCTGAAATTTCGACAGTGCCGTGGGTTTCAAAATAATATGCAATTTTTTTCTTACATTTCGACAGTGATATATGTTACAAACTAATATATGATCAATTTCTAAAAGTTCGACAGTGCCGTGGGTTACAAAATATTATGCAATTTTTTTCTTACATTTTGGACAGTGCCGTGGGTTACAAAATGTAATGAGATCTTTTTCTTAAATTTTGACAGAGCCGTGGGTTACAAAATAATATGGGATCTTTTTCTGAAATTTCAACAGTACCGTGGGTTACAAAATAATATGGGATCTTTTTCTGAAATTTCGACAGTACCGTGGGTTACAAAATATTATGCAGTTTTTTTTCTTACATTTTGACAGGTCCGTGGGTTACAAAATGTAATGTGATCATTTTCTGAAATTTCGACAGTGCCGTGGGTTACAAAATAATATGGGATCTTTTTCTGAAATTTCGACAGTGCCGTGGGTTTCAGAATAATATGCAATTTTTTTCTTACATTTCGACAGTGATATATGTTACAAACTAATATATGATCAATTTCTAAAAGTTCGACAGTGTCGTGGGTTACAAAATAATATGGGATCTTTTTCTGAAATTTCAACAGTACCGTGGGTTACAAAATAAAATGCGATCTTTTTCTGAAATTTTGACAGTGCCGTGGGTTACAGAATAATATGGGATCTTTTTCTGAAATTTCGACAGTGCCGTGGGTTACAAAATAATATGGGATCTTTTTCTGAAATTTCGACAGTGCCGTGGGTTACAAAATAATATGCAATTTTTTTCTCACATTTCGACAGTGATATATGTTACAAACTAATATATGATCAATTTCTAAAAGTTCGACAGTGCCGTGGGTTACAAAATATTATGCAGTTTTTTTCGTACATTTCGACAGGTCCGTGGGTTACAAAATGTAATGAGATCATTTTCTTAAATTTCGACAGTACCGTGGGTTACAAAATAATATGTGATCATTTTCTGAAATTTCGACAGTGCCGTGGGTTACAAAATAATATGGGATCTTTTTCTGAAATTTCAACAGTACCGTGGGTTACAAAATAATATGCGATCTTTTTCTGAAATTTCGACAGTGCCGTGGGTTACAAAATAATATGCAATCTTTTTCTGAAATTTCAACAGTACCGTGGGTTACAAAATAATATGCGATCTTTTTCTGAAATTTCGACAGTGCTGTGGGTTTCAAAATAATATGCAATTTCTTTCTTACATTTCGACAGTGATATATGTTACAAACTAATATATGATCAATTTCTAAAAGTTAGACAGTGCCGTGGGTTACAAAATATTATGCAATTTTTTTCTTACATTTCGACAGTGCCGTGGGTTACAAAATGTAATGAGATCTTTTTCTTAAATTTTGACAGTGCCGTGGGTTACAAAATAATATGCGATCTTTTTCTGAAATTTCAACAGTACCGTGGGTTACAAAATAATATGCGATCTTTTTCTGAAATTTCGACAGTGCCGTGGGTTACAAAATAATATGCAATCTTTTTCTGAAATTTCAACAGTACCGTGGGTTACAAAATAATATGCGATCTTTTTCTGAAATTTCGACAGTGCTGTGGGTTTCAAAATAATATGCAATTTCTTTCTTACATTTCGACAGTGATATATGTTACAAACTAATATATGATCAATTTCTAAAAGTTAGACAGTGCCGTGGGTTACAAAATATTATGCAATTTTTTTCTTACATTTCGACAGTGCCGTGGGTTACAAAATGTAATGAGATCTTTTTCTTAAATTTTGACAGTGCCGTGGGTTACAAAATAATATGCGATCTTTTTCTGAAATTTCAACAGTACCGTGGGTTACAAAATAATATGCGATCTTTTTCTGAAATTTTGACAGTGCCGTGGGTTACAGAATAATATGGGATCTTTTTCTGAAATTTCGACAGTGCTGTGGGTTTCAAAATAATATGCAATTTCTTTCTTACATTTCGACAGTGATATATGTTACAAACTAATATATGATCAATTTCTAAAAGTTCGACAGTGCCGTGGGTACAAAATATTATGCAATTTTTTTCTTACATTTCGACAGTGCCGTGGGTTACAAAATGTAATGAGATCTTTTTCTTAAATTTTGACAGTGCCGTGGGTTACAAAATAATATGGGATCTTTTTTATAAATTTCAACAGTGCCGTGGGTTACAAAATAATATGAGATCTTTTTCTTAAATTTTGACAGTGCCGTGGGTTACAAAATAATATGCGATCTTTTTCTGAAATTTCAACAGTACCGTGGGTTACAAAATAATATGCGATCTTTTTCTGAAATTTTGACAGTGCCGTGGGTTACAGAATAATATGGGATCTTTTTCTGAAATTTCGACAGTGCTGTGGGTTTCAAAATAATATGCAATTTCTTTCTTACATTTCGACAGTGATATATGTTACAAACTAATATATGATCAATTTCTAAAAGTTCGACAGTGCCGTGGGTACAAAATATTATGCAATTTTTTTCTTACATTTCGACAGTGCCGTGGGTTACAAAATGTAATGAGATCTTTTTCTTAAATTTTGACAGTGCCGTGGGTTACAAAATAATATGGGATCTTTTTCTGAAATTTCAACAGTACCGTGGGTTACAAAATAATATGCGATCTTTTTCTGAAATTTTGACAGTGCCGCGGGTTACAGAATAATATGGGATCTTTTTCTGAAATTTCGACAGTGCCTAGGTTACAAAATAATATGGGATCTTTTTCTGAAATTTCAACAGTACCGTGGGTTACAAAATAATATGGGATCTTTTTCTGAAATTTCGACAGTGCCGTGGGTTTCAAAATAATATGCAATTTCTTTCTTACATTTCGACAGTGATATATGTTACAAACTAATATATGATCAATTTCTAAAAGTTCGACAGTGCCGTGGGTTACAAAATATTATGCAATTTTTTTCTTACATTTCGACAGTGCCGTGGGTTACAAAATGTAATGAGATCTTTTTCTTAAATTTCAACAGTACCGTGGGTTACAAAATAATATGCGATCTTTTTCTGAAATTTCGACAGTGCCGTGAGTTACAAAATAATATGGGATCTTTTTCAGAAATTTCGACAGTGCCGTGGGTTTCAAAATAATATTCAATTTTTTTCTTACATTTCGACAGTGATATATGTTACAAACTAATATATGATCAATTTCTAAAAGTTCGACAGTGCCGTGGGTTACAAAATATTATGCAATTTTTTTCTTACATTTTGACAGTGCCGTGGGTTACAAAATGTAATGAGATCTTTTTCTTAAATTTTGACAGTGCCGTGGGTTACAAAATAATATGGGATCTTTTTCTGAAATTTCAACAGTACCGTGGGTTAAAAATAAATATGGGATCTTTTTCTGAAATTTCGACAGTGCCGTGGGTTTCAAAATAATATGCAATTTCTTTCTTACATTTCGACAGTGATATATGTTACAAACTAATATATGATCAATTTCTAAAAGTTCGACAGTGCCGTGGGTTACAAAATTTTATGCAATTTTTTTCTTACATTTCGACAGTGCCGTGGGTTACAAAATGTAATGAGATCTTTTTTTTAAATTTTGACAGTGCCGTGGGTTACAAAATAATATGGGATCTTTTTCTGAAATTTCGTCAGTGCCGTGGGTTACAAAATAATATGGGATCTTTTTCTAAATTTTGACAATGCCGTGGGTTACAAAATAAAATGGGATCTTTATCTGAAATTTCGACGGTGCCGTGGGTTACAAAATAATATGGGATCTTTTTTATAAATTTCGACAGTGCCGTGGGTTACAAAATAATATGTGATCTTTTTCTGAAATTTCGACAGTGCCGTGGGTTACAAAATTATATGGGATCTTTTTCTGAAATTTCGACAGTGCCGTGGGTTTCAAAATAATATGCAATTTTTTTCTTACATTTCGACAGTGATATATGTTTCAAACTAATATATGATCAATTTCTAAACGTTCGACAGTGCCGTGGGTTACAAAATATTATGCAATTTTTTTCTTACATTTCGACAGTGCCGTGGGATACAAAATGTAATGAGATCTTTTTCTGAAATTTCGACAGTGCCGTGGGTTACAAAATAATATGGGATCTTTTTCTGAAATTTCAACAGTACCGTGGGTTACAAAATAATATGCGAACTTTTTCTGAAATTTCGACAGTGCCGTGGGTTACAAAATAATATGCGATCTTTTTCTGAAATTTCAACAGTACCGTGGGTTACAAAATAATATGCGATCTTTTTCTGAAATTTCGACAGTGCCGTGAGTTACAAAATAATATGGGATCTTTTTCAGAAATTTAGACAGTGCCGTGGGTTTCAAAATAATATGCAATTTTTTTCTTACATTTCGACAGTGATATATGTTACAAACTAATATATGATCAATTTCTAAAAGTTTGACAGTGCCGTGGGTTACAAAATATTATGCAATTTTTTTCTTACATTTCGACAGTGCCGTGGGTTACAAAATGTAATGAGATCTTTTTCTTAAATTTTGACAGTGCCGTGGGTTACAAAATAATATGGAATCTTTTTCTGAAATTTCAACAGTACCGTGGGTTACAAAATAATATGGGATCTTTTTCTGAAATTTCAACAGTGCCGTGGGTTTCAAAATAATATGCAATTTCTTTCTTACATTTCGACAGTGATATATGTTACAAACTAATATATGATCAATTTCTAAAAGTTCGACAGTGCCGTGGGTTACAAAATATTATGCAATTTTTTTCTTACATTTCGACAGTGCCGTGGGTTACAAAATGTAATGAGATCTTTTTCTTAAATTTTGACAGTGCCGTGGGTTACAAAATAATATGGGATCTTTTTCTGAAATTTCAACAGTACCGTGGGTTACAAAATAATATGGGATCTTTTTCTGAAATTTCGACAGTGCCGTGGGTTTCAAAATAATATGCAATTTCTTTCTTACATTTCGACAGTGATATATGTTACAAACTAATATATGATCAATTTCTAAAAGTTCGACAGTGCCGTGGGTTACAAAATATTATGCAATTTTTTTCTTACATTTCGACAGTGCCGTGGGTTACAAAATGTAATGGGATCTTTTTCTTAAATTTTGACAGTGCCGTGGGTTACAAAATAATATGGGAACTTTTTCTGAAATTTCGACAGTGCCGTGGGTTACAAAATAATATGCGATCTTTTTCTGAAATTTTGACAGTGCCGTGGGTTACAGAATAATATGGGATCTTTTTCTGAAATTTCGACAGTGCCTAGGTTACAAAATAATATGGGATCTTTTTCTGAAATTTCGACAGTGCCGTGGGTTACAAAATAATATGCAATTTTTTTCTCACATTTCGACAGTGATATATGTTACAAACTAATATATGATCAATTTCTAAAAGTTCGACAGTGCCGTGGGTTACAAAATATTATGCAATTTTTTTCTTACATTTCGACAGTGCCGTGGGTTACAAAATAATATGCGATCTTCTGAAATTTCGTCAGTGCCGTGGGTTACAAAATAATATGGGATCTTTTTCTAAATTTTGACAATGCCGTGGGTTACAAAATAAAATGGGATCTTTATCTGAAATTTCGACAGTGCCGTGGGTTTCAAAATAATATGCAATTTTTTTCTTACATTTCGACAGTGATATATGTTTCAAACTAATATATGATCAATTTCTAAACGTTCGACAGTGCCGTGGGTTACAAAATATTATGCAATTTTTTTCTTACATTTCGACAGTGCCGTGGGTTACAAAATGTAATGAGATCTTTTTCTGAAATTTCGACAGTGCCGTGGGTTACAAAATAATATGGGATCTTTTTCTGAAATTTCAACAGTACCGTGGGTTACAAAATAATATGCGATCTTTTTCTTAAATTTCGACAGTGCCGTGGGTTACAAAATAATATGCGATCTTTTTCTGAAATTTCAACAGTACCGTGGGTTACAAAATAATATGCGATCTTTTTCTGAAATTTCGACAGTGCCGTGAGTTACAAAATAATATGGGATCTTTTTCAGAAATTTAGACAGTGCCGTGGGTTTCAAAATAATATGGGATCTTTTTCTTACATTTCGACAGTGCCGTGGGTTACAAAATGTAATGAGATCTTTTTCTTAAATTTTGACAGTGCCGTGGGTTACAAAATAATATGGGATCTTTTTCTGAAATTTCAACAGTACCGTGGGTTACAAAATAATGTGGGATCTTTTTCTGAAATTTCGACAGTGCCGTGGGTTTCAAAATAATATGCAATTTCTTTCTTACATTTCGACAGTGATATATGTTACAAACTAATATATGATCAATTTCTAAAAGTTCGACAGTGCCGTGGGTTACAAAATATTATGCAATTTTTTTCTTACATTTCGACAGTGCCGTGGGTTACAAAATGTAATGAGATCTTTTTCTTAAATTTTGACAGTGCCGTGGGTTACAAAATAATATGGGATCTTTTTCTGAAATTTCAACAGTACCGTGGGTTACAAAATAATATGCGATCTTTTTCTGAAATTTTGACAGTGCCGTGGGTTACAGAATAATATGGGATCTTTTTCTGAAATTTCGACAGTGCCTAGGTTACAAAATAATATGGGATCTTTTTCTGAAATTTCGACAGTGCCGTGGGTTACAAAATAATATGCAATTTTTTTCTCACATTTCGACAGTGATATATGTTACAAACTAATATATGATCAATTTCTAAAAGTTCGACAGTGCCGTGGGTTACAAAATATTATGCAATTTTTTTCTTACATTTCGACAGTGCCGTGGGTTACAAAATAATATGCGATCTTCTGAAATTTCGTCAGTGCCGTGGGTTACAAAATAATATGGGATCTTTTTCTAAATTTTGACAATGCCGTGGGTTACAAAATAAAATGGGATCTTTATCTGAAATTTCGACAGTGCCGTGGGTTTCAAAATAATATGCAATTTCTTTCTTACATTTCGACAGTGATATATGTTACAAACTAATATATGATCAATTTCTAAAAGTTCGACAGTGCCGTGGGTTACAAAATATTATGCAATTTTTTTCTTACATTTCGACAGTGCCGTGGGTTACAAAATGTAATGAGATCTTTTTCTTAAATTTTGACAGTGCCGTGGGTTACAAAATAATATGGGATCTTTTTCTGAAATTTCAACAGTACCGTGGGTTACAAAATAATATGCGATATTTTTCTGAAATTTTGACAGTGCCGTGGGTTACAGAATAATATGGGATCTTTTTCTGAAATTTCGACAGTGCCTAGGTTACAAAATAATATGGGATCTTTTTCTGAAATTTCGACAGTGCCGTGGGTTACAAAATAATATGCAATTTTTTTCTCACATTTCGACAGTGATATATGTTACAAACTAATATATGATCAATTTCTAAAAGTTCGACAGTGCCGTGGGTTACAAAATATTATGCAATTTTTTTCTTACATTTCGACAGTGCCGTGGGTTACAAAATAATATGCGATCTTCTGAAATTTCGTCAGTGCTGTGGGTTACAAAATAATATGGGATCTTTTTCTAAATTTTGACAATGCCGTGGGTTACAAAATAAAATGGGATCTTTATCTGAAATTTCGACAGTGCCGTGGGTTTCAAAATAATATGCAATTTTTTTCTTACATTTCGACAGTGATATATGTTTCAAACTAATATATGATCAATTTCTAAACGTTCGACAGTGCCGTGGGTTACAAAATATTATGCAATTTTTTTCTTACATTTCGACAGTGCCGTGGGTTACAAAATGTAATGAGATCTTTTTCTTAAATTTTGACAGTGCCGTGGGTTACAAAATAATATGGGATCTTTTTCTGAAATTTCAACAGTACCGTGGGTTACAAAATAATATGGGATCTTTTTCTGAAATTTCGACAGTGCCGTGGGTTTCAAAATAATATGCAATTTCTTTCTTACATTTCGACAGTGATATATGTTACAAACTAATATATGATCAATTTCTAAAAGTTCGACAGTGCCGTGGGTTACAAAATATTATGCAATTTTTTTCTTACATTTCGACAGTGCCGTGGGTTACAAAATGTAATGGGATCTTTTTCTTAAATTTTGACAGTGCCGTGGGTTACAAAATAATATGGGAACTTTTTCTGAAATTTCGACAGTGCCGTGGGTTACAAAATAATATGCGATCTTTTTCTGAAATTTTGACAGTGCCGTGGGTTACAGAATAATATGGGATCTTTTTCTGAAATTTCGACAGTGCCTAGGTTACAAAATAATATGGGATCTTTTTCTGAAATTTCGACAGTGCCGTGGGTTACAAAATAATATGCAATTTTTTTCTCACATTTCGACAGTGATATATGTTACAAACTAATATATGATCAATTTCTAAAAGTTCGACAGTGCCGTGGGTTACAAAATATTATGCAATTTTTTTCTTACATTTCGACAGTGCCGTGGGTTACAAAATAATATGCGATCTTCTGAAATTTCGTCAGTGCCGTGGGTTACAAAATAATATGGGATCTTTTTCTAAATTTTGACAATGCCGTGGGTTACAAAATAAAATGGGATCTTTATCTGAAATTTCGACAGTGCCGTGGGTTTCAAAATAATATGCAATTTTTTTCTTACATTTCGACAGTGATATATGTTTCAAACTAATATATGATCAATTTCTAAACGTTCGACAGTGCCGTGGGTTACAAAATATTATGCAATTTTTTTCTTACATTTCGACAGTGCCGTGGGTTACAAAATGTAATGAGATCTTTTTCTGAAATTTCGACAGTGCCGTGGGTTACAAAATAATATGGGATCTTTTTCTGAAATTTCAACAGTACCGTGGGTTACAAAATAATATGCGATCTTTTTCTTAAATTTCGACAGTGCCGTGGGTTACAAAATAATATGCGATCTTTTTCTGAAATTTCAACAGTGCCGTGAGTTACAAAATAATATGGGATCTTTTTCAGAAATTTAGACAGTGCCGTGGGTTTCAAAATAATATGGGATCTTTTTCTTACATTTCGACAGTGCCGTGGGTTACAAAATGTAATGAGATCTTTTTCTTAAATTTCGACAGTGCCGTGGGTTTCAAAATAATATGCAATTTTTTTCTTACATTTCGACAGTGATATATGTTTCAAACTAATATATGATCAATTTCTAAACGTTCGACAGTGCCGTGGGTTACAAAATATTATGCAATTTTTTTCTTACATTTCGACAGTGCCGTGGGTTACAAAATGTAATGAGA
This sequence comes from Ariolimax columbianus, assembly GCA_036924085.1. NCBI lineage: Eukaryota > Metazoa > Mollusca > Gastropoda > Stylommatophora > Arionidae > Ariolimax > Ariolimax columbianus. Next base: position 46,022,298 of record JAVGWX010000020.1, read on the forward strand.
TCTTTTTCTGAAATTTCGACAGTGCCGTGGGTTACAAAATAATATGGGATCTTTTTCTGAAATTTCAACAGTACCGTGGGTTACAAAATAATATGCGATCTTTTTCTTAAATTTCGACAGTGCCGTGGGTTACAAAATAATATGCGATCTTTTTCTGAAATTTCGACAGTGCCGTGAGTTACAAAATAATATGGGATCTTTTTCAGAAATTTAGACAGTGCCGTGGGTTTCAAAATAATATGGGATCTTTTTCTTACATTTCGACAGTGCCGTGGGTTACAAAATGTAATGAGATCTTTTTCTTAAATTTTGACAGTGCCGTGGGTTACAAAATAATATGGGATCTTTTTCTGAAATTTCAACAGTACCGTGGGTTACAAAATAATATGGGATCTTTTTCTGAAATTTCGACAGTGCCGTGGGTTTCAAAATAATATGCAATTTCTTTCTTACATTTCGACAGTGATATATGTTACAAACTAATATATGATCAATTTCTAAAAGTTCGACAGTGCCGTGGGTTACAAAATATTATGCAATTTTTTTCTTACATTTCGACAGTGCCGTGGGTTACAAAATGTAATGAGATCTTTTTCTTAAATTTTGACAGTGCCGTGGGTTACAGAATAACATGGGATCTTTTTCTGAAATTTTGACAGTGCCGTGGGTTACAGAATAATATGGGATCTTTTTCTGAAATTTCGACAGTGCCTAGGTTACAAAATAATATGGGATCTTTTTCTGAAATTTCGACAGTGCCGTGGGTTACAAAATAATATGCAATTTTTTTCTCACATTTCGACAGTGATATATGTTACAAACTAATATATGATCAATTTCTAAAAGTTCGACAGTGCCGTGGGTTACAAAATATTATGCAATTTTTTTCTTACATTTCGACAGTGCCATGGGTTACAAAATAATATGCGATCTTCTGAAATTTCGTCAGTGCCGTGGGTTACAAAATAATATGGGATCTTTTTCTAAATTTTGACAATGCCGTGGGTTACAAAATAAAATGGGATCTTTATCTGAAATTTCGACAGTGCCGTGGGTTTCAAAATAATATGCAATTTTTTTCTTACATTTCGACAGTGATATATGTTTCAAACTAATATATGATCAATTTCTAAACGTTCGACAGTGCCGTGGGTTACAAAATATTATGCAATTTTTTTCTTACATTTCGACAGTGCCGTGGGTTACAAAATGTAATGAGATCTTTTTCTGAAATTTCGACAGTGCCGTGGGTTACAAAATAATATGGGATCTTTTTCTGAAATTTCAACAGTACCGTGGGTTACAAAATAATATGCGATCTTTTTCTTAAATTTCGACAGTGCCGTGGGTTACAAAATAATATGCGATCTTTTTCTGAAATTTCAACAGTACCGTGGGTTACAAAATAATATGCGATCTTTTTCTGAAATTTCGACAGTGCCGTGAGTTACAAAATAATATGGGATCTTTTTCAGAAATTTAGACAGTGCCGTGGGTTTCAAAATAATATGCAATTTTTTTCTTACATTTCGACAGTGATATATGTTACAAACTAATATATGATCAATTTCTAAAAGTTTGACAGTGCCGTGGGTTACAAAATATTTTGCAATTTTTTTCTTACATTTCGACAGTGCCGTGGGTTACAAAATGTAATGAGATCTTTTTCTTAAATTTTGACAGTGCCGTGGGTTACAAAATAATATGGGATCTTTTTCTGAAATTTCAACAGTACCGTGGGTTACAAAATAATATGGGATCTTTTTCTGAAATTTCGACAGTGCCGTGGGTTTCAAAATAATATGCAATTTCTTTCTTACATTTCGACAGTGATATATGTTACAAACTAATATATGATCAATTTCTAAAAGTTCGACAGTGCCGTGGGTTACAAAATATTATGCAATTTTTTTCTTACATTTCGACAGTGCCGTGGGTTACAAAATGTAATGAGATCTTTTTCTTAAATTTTGACAGTGCCGTGGGTTACAAAATAATATGGGATCTTTTTCTGAAATTTCAACAGTACCGTGGGTTACAAAATAATATGGGATCTTTTTCAGAAATTTCGACAGTGCCGTGGGTTTTAAAATAATATGCAATTTTTTTCTTACATTTCGACAGTGATATATGTTACAAACTAATATATGATCAATTTCTAAAAGTTCGACAGTGCCGTGGGTTACAAAATATTATGCAATTTTTTTCTTACATTTCGACAGTGCCGTGGGTTACAAAATGTAATGAGATCTTTTTCTTAAATTTTGACAGTGCCGTGGGTTACAAAATAATATGCGATCTTTTTCTGAAATTTCAACAGTACCGTGGGTTACAAAATAATATGGGATCTTTTTCTGAAATTTCGACAGTGCCGTGGGTTTCAAAATATTATGCAATTTTTTTCTTACATTTCGACAGTGCCGTGGGTTACAAAATGTAATGAGATCTTTTTCTTAAATTTTGACAGTGCCGTGGGTTACAAAATAATATGGGATCTTTTTCTGAAGTTTCAACAGTACCGTGGGTTACAAAATAATATGCGATCTTTTTCAGAAATTTCGACAGTGCCGTGGGTTTCAAAATAATATGCAATTTTTTTCTTACATTTCGACAGTGATATATGTTACAAACTAATATATGATCAATTTCTAAAAGTTCGACAGTGCCGTGGGTTACAAAATATTATGCAATTTTTTTCTTACATTTCGACAGTGCCGTGGGTTACAAAATGTAATGAGATCTTTTTCTTAAATTTTGACAGTGCCGTGGGTTACAAAATAATATGGGATCTTTTTCTGAAATTTCAACAGTACCGTGGGTTACAAAATAATATGCGATCTTTTTCTGAAATTTTGACAGTGCCGTGGGTTACAGAATAATATGGGATCTTTTTCTGAAATTTCGACAGTGCCTAGGTTACAAAATAATATGGGATCTTTTTCTGAAATTTCGACAGTGCCGTGGGTTACAAAATAATATGCAATTTTTTTCTCACATTTCGACAGTGATATATGTTACAAACTAATATATGATCAATTTCTAAAAGTTCGACAGTGCCGTGGGTTACAAAATATTATGCAATTTTTTTCTTACATTTCGACAGTGCCGTGGGTTACAAAATAATATGCGATCTTCTGAATTTTGTCAGTGCCGTGGGTTACAAAATAATATGGGATCTTTTTCTAAATTTTGACAATGCCGTGGGTTACAAAATAAAATGGGATCTTTATCTGAAATTTCGACAGTGCCGTGGGTTACAAAATTATATGGGATCTTTTTCTGAAATTTCGACAGTGCCGTGGGTTTCAAAATAATATGCAATTTTTTTCTTACATTTCGACAGTGATATATGTTTCAAACTAATATATGATCAATTTCTAAACGTTCGACAGTGCCGTGGGTTACAAAATATTATGCAATTTTTTTCTTACATTTCGACAGTGCCGTGAGTTACAAAATGTAATGAGATCTTTTTCTGAAATTTCGACAGTGCCGTGGGTTACAAAATAATATGGGATCTTTTTCTGAAATTTCAACAGTACCGTGGGTTACAAAATAATATGCGATCTTTTTCTGAAATTTCGACAGTGCCGTGGGTTACAAAATAATATGCGATCTTTTTCTGAAATTTCAACAGTACCGTGGGTTACAAAATAATATGCGATCTTTTTCTGAAATTTCGACAGTGCCGTGAGTTACAAAATAATATGGGATCTTTTTCAGAAATTTAGACAGTGCCGTGGGTTTCAAAATAATATGCAATTTTTTTCTTACATTTCGACAGTGATATTTGTTACAAACTAATATATGATCAATTTCTAAAAGTTCGACAGTGCCGTGGGTTACAAAATATTATGCAATTTTTTTCTTACATTTCGACAGTGCCGTGGGTTACAAAATGTAATGAGATCTTTTTCTTAAATTTTGACAGTGCCGTGGGTTACAAAATAATATGGGATCTTTTTCTGAAATTTCAACAGTACCGTGGGTTACAAAATAATATGGGATCTTTTTCTGAAATTTCGACAGTGCCGTGGGTTTCAAAATAATATGCAATTTCTTTCTTACATTTCGACAGTGATATATGTTACAAACTAATATATGATCAATTTCTAAAAGTTCGACAGTGCCGTGGGTTACAAAATATTATGCAATTTTTTTCTTACATTTCGACAGTGCCGTGGGTTACAAAATGTAATGAGATCTTTTTCTTAAATTTTGACAGTGCCGTGGGTTACAAAATAATATGGGATCTTTTTCTGAAATTTCAACAGTACCGTGGGTTACAAAATAATATGGGATCTTTTTCTAAATTTTGACAATGCCGTGGGTTACAAAATAAAATGGGATCTTTATCTGAAATTTCGACAGTGCCGTGGGTTTCAAAATAATATGCAATTTTTTTCTTACATTTCGACAGTGATATATGTTTCAAACTAATATATGATCAATTTCTAAACGTTCGACAGTGCCGTGGGTTACAAAATATTATGCAATTTTTTTCTTACATTTCGACAGTGCCGTGGGTTACAAAATGTAATGAGATCTTTTTCTGAAATTTCGACAGTGCCGTGGGTTACAAAATAATATGGGATCTTTTTCTGAAATTTCAACAGTACCGTGGGTTACAAAATAATATGCGATCTTTTTCTTAAATTTCGACAGTGCCGTGGGTTACAAAATAATATGCGATCTTTTTCTGAAATTTCAACAGTACCGTGGGTTACAAAATAATATGCGATCTTTTTCTGAAATTTCGACAGTGCCGTGAGTTACAAAATAATATGGGATCTTTTTCAGAAATTTAGACAGTGCCGTGGGTTTCAAAATAATATGCAATTTTTTTCTTACATTTCGACAGTGATATATGTTACAAACTAATATATGATCAATTTCTAAAAGTTTGACAGTGCCGTGGGTTACAAAATATTTTGCAATTTTTTTCTTACATTTCGACAGTGCCGTGGGTTACAAAATGTAATGAGATCTTTTTCTTAAATTTTGACAGTGCCGTGGGTTACAAAATAATATGGGATCTTTTTCTGAAATTTCAACAGTACCGTGGGTTACAAAATAATATGGGATCTTTTTCTGAAATTTCGACAGTGCCGTGGGTTTCAAAATAATATGCAATTTCTTTCTTACATTTCGACAGTGATATATGTTACAAACTAATATATGATCAATTTCTAAAAGTTCGACAGTGCCGTGGGTTACAAAATATTATGCAATTTTTTTCTTACATTTCGACAGTGCCGTGGGTTACAAAATGTAATGAGATCTTTTTCTTAAATTTTGACAGTGCCGTGGGTTACAAAATAATATGGGATCTTTTTCTGAAATTTCAACAGTACCGTGGGTTACAAAATAATATGGGATCTTTTTCAGAAATTTCGACAGTGCCGTGGGTTTTAAAATAATATGCAATTTTTTTCTTACATTTCGACAGTGATATATGTTACAAACTAATATATGATCAATTTCTAAAAGTTCGACAGTGCCGTGGGTTACAAAATATTATGCAATTTTTTTCTTACATTTCGACAGTGCCGTGGGTTACAAAATGTAATGAGATCTTTTTCTTAAATTTTGACAGTGCCGTGGGTTACAAAATAATATGGGATCTTTTTCTGAAGTTTCAACAGTACCGTGGGTTACAAAATAATATGCGATCTTTTTCAGAAATTTCGACAGTGCCGTGGGTTTCAAAATAATATGCAATTTTTTTCTTACATTTCGACAGTGATATATGTTACAAACTAATATATGATCAATTTCTAAAAGTTCGACAGTGCCGTGGGTTACAAAATATTATGCAATTTTTTTCTTACATTTCGACAGTGCCGTGGGTTACAAAATGTAATGAGATCTTTTTCTTAAATTTTGACAGTGCCGTGGGTTACAAAATAATATGGGATCTTTTTCTGAAATTTCAACAGTACCGTGGGTTACAAAATAATATGCGATCTTTTTCTGAAATTTTGACAGTGCCGTGGGTTACAGAATAATATGGGATCTTTTTCTGAAATTTCGACAGTGCCTAGGTTACAAAATAATATGGGATCTTTTTCTGAAATTTCGACAGTGCCGTGGGTTACAAAATAATATGCAATTTTTTTCTCACATTTCGACAGTGATATATGTTACAAACTAATATATGATCAATTTCTAAAAGTTCGACAGTGCCGTGGGTTACAAAATATTATGCAATTTTTTTCTTACATTTCGACAGTGCCGTGGGTTACAAAATAATATGCGATCTTCTGAATTTTGTCAGTGCCGTGGGTTACAAAATAATATGGGATCTTTTTCTAAATTTTGACAATGCCGTGGGTTACAAAATAAAATGGGATCTTTATCTGAAATTTCGACAGTGCCGTGGGTTACAAAATTATATGGGATCTTTTTCTGAAATTTCGACAGTGCCGTGGGTTTCAAAATAATATGCAATTTTTTTCTTACATTTCGACAGTGATATATGTTTCAAACTAATATATGATCAATTTCTAAACGTTCGACAGTGCCGTGGGTTACAAAATATTATGCAATTTTTTTCTTACATTTCGACAGTGCCGTGAGTTACAAAATGTAATGAGATCTTTTTCTGAAATTTCGACAGTGCCGTGGGTTACAAAATAATATGGGATCTTTTTCTGAAATTTCAACAGTACCGTGGGTTACAAAATAATATGCGATCTTTTTCTGAAATTTCGACAGTGCCGTGGGTTACAAAATAATATGCGATCTTTTTCTGAAATTTCAACAGTACCGTGGGTTACAAAATAATATGCGATCTTTTTCTGAAATTTCGACAGTGCCGTGAGTTACAAAATAATATGGGATCTTTTTCAGAAATTTAGACAGTGCCGTGGGTTTCAAAATAATATGCAATTTTTTTCTTACATTTCGACAGTGATATATGTTACAAACTAATATATGATCAATTTCTAAAAGTTCGACAGTGCCGTGGGTTACAAAATATTATGCAATTTTTTTCTTACATTTCGACAGTGCCGTGGGTTACAAAATGTAATGAGATCTTTTTCTTAAATTTTGACAGTGCCGTGGGTTACAAAATAATATGGGATCTTTTTCTGAAATTTCAACAGTACCGTGGGTTACAAAATAATATGGGATCTTTTTCTGAAATTTCGACAGTGCCGTGGGTTTCAAAATAATATGCAATTTCTTTCTTACATTTCGACAGTGATATATGTTACAAACTAATATATGATCAATTTCTAAAAGTTCGACAGTGCCGTGGGTTACAAAATATTATGCAATTTTTTTCTTACATTTCGACAGTGCCGTGGGTTACAAAATGTAATGAGATCTTTTTCTTAAATTTTGACAGTGCCGTGGGTTACAAAATAATATGGGATCTTTTTCTGAAATTTCAACAGTACCGTGGGTTACAAAATAATATGGGATCTTTTTCTGAAATTTCGACAGTGCCGTGGGTTTCAAAATAATATGCAATTTCTTTCTTACATTTCGACAGTGATATATGTTACAAACTAATATATGATCAATTTCTAAAAGTTCGACAGTGCCGTGGGTTACAAAATATTATGCAATTTTTTTCTTACATTTCGACAGTGCCGTGGGTTACAAAATGTAATGAGATCTTTTTCTTAAATTTTGACAGTGCCGTGGGTTACAAAATAATATGGGATCTTTTTCTGAAATTTCAACAGTACCGTGGGTTACAAAATAATATGCGATCTTTTTCAGAAATTTCGACAGTGCCGTGGGTTTCAAAATAATATGCAATTTTTTTCTTACATTTCGACAGTGATATATGTTACAAACTAATATATGATCAATTTCTAAAAGTTCGACAGTGCCGTGGGTTACAAAATATTATGCAATTTTTTTCTTACATTTCGACAGTGCCGTGGGTTACAAAATGTAATGAGATCTTTTTCTTAAATTTTGACAGTGCCGTGGGTTACAAAATAATATGGGATCTTTTTCTGAAATTTCAACAGTACCGTGGGTTACAAAATAATATGCGATCTTTTTCTGAAATTTTGACAGTGCCGTGGGTTACAGAATAATATGGGATCTTTTTCTGAAATTTCGACAGTGCCTAGGTTACAAAATAATATGGGATCTTTTTCTGAAATTTCGACAGTGCCGTGGGTTACAAAATAATATGCAATTTTTTTCTCACATTTCGACAGTGATATATGTTACAAACTAATATATGATCAATTTCTAAAAGTTCGACAGTGCCGTGGGTTACAAAATATTATGCAATTTTTTTCTTACATTTCGACAGTGCCGTGGGTTACAAAATAATATGCGATCTTCTGAAATTTCGTCAGTGCTGTGGGTTACAAAATAATATGGGATCTTTTTCTAAATTTTGACAATGCCGTGGGTTACAAAATAAAATGGGATCTTTATCTGAAATTTCGACAGTGCCGTGGGTTACAAAATTATATGGGATCTTTTTCTGAAATTTCGACAGTGCCGTGGGTTTCAAAATAATATGCAATTTTTTTCTTACATTTCGACAGTGATATATGTTTCAAACTAATATATGATCAATTTCTAAACGTTCGACAGTGCCGTGGGTTACAAAATATTATGCAATTTTTTTCTTACATTTCGACAGTGCCGTGGGTTACAAAATGTAATGAGATCTTTTTCTGAAATTTCGACAGTGCCGTGGGTTACAAAATAATATGGGATCTTTTTCTGAAATTTCAACAGTACCGTGGGTTACAAAATAATATGCGATCTTTTTCTGAAATTTCGACAGTGCCGTGGGTTACAAAATAATATGCGATCTTTTTCTGAAATTTCAACAGTACCGTGGGTTACAAAATAATATGCGATCTTTTTCTGAAATTTCGACAGTGCCGTGAGTTACAAAATAATATGGGATCTTTTTCAGAAATTTAGACAGTGCCGTGGGTTTCAAAATAATATGCAATTTTTTTCTTACATTTCGACAGTGATATATGTTACAAACTAATATATGATCAATTTCTAAAAGTTCGACAGTGCCGTGGGTTACAAAATATTATGCAATTTTTTTCTTACATTTCGACAGTGCCGTGGGTTACAAAATGTAATGAGATCTTTTTCTTAAATTTTGACAGTGCCGTGGGTTACAAAATAATATGGGATCTTTTTCTGAAATTTCAACAGTACCGTGGGTTACAAAATAATATGGGATCTTTTTCTGAAATTTCGACAGTGCCGTGGGTTTCAAAATAATATGCAATTTCTTTCTTACATTTCGACAGTGATATATGTTACAAACTAATATATGATCAATTTCTAAAAGTTCGACAGTGCCGTGGGTTACAAAATATTATGCAATTTTTTTCTTACATTTCGACAGTGCCGTGGGTTACAAATGTAATGAGATCTTTTTCTTAAATTTTGACAGTGCCGTGGGTTACAAAATAATATGGGATCTTTTTCTGAAATTTCAACAGTACCGTGGGTTACAAAATAATATGGGATCTTTTTCTGAAATTTCGACAGTGCCGTGGGTTTCAAAATAATATGCAATTTCTTTCTTACATTTCGACAGTGATATATGTTACAAACTAATATATGATCAATTTCTAAAAGTTCGACAGTGCCGTGGGTTACAAAATATTATGCAATTTTTTTCTTACATTTCGACAGTGCCGTGGGTTACAAAATGTAATGAGATCTTTTTCTTAAATTTTGACAGTGCCGTGGGTTACAAAATAATATGGGATCTTTTTCTGAAATTTCAACAGTACCGTGGGTTACAAAATAATATGCGATCTTTTTCTGAAATTTTGACAGTGCCGTGGGTTACAGAATAATATGGGATCTTTTTCTGAAATTTCGACAGTGCCTAGGTTACAAAATAATATGGGATCTTTTTCTGAAATTTCGACAGTGCCGTGGGTTACAAAATAATATGCAATTTTTTTCTCACATTTCGACAGTGATATATGTTACAAACTAATATATGATCAATTTCTAAAAGTTCGACAGTGCCGTGGGTTACAAAATATTATGCAATTTTTTTCTTACATTTCGACAGTGCCGTGGGTTACAAAATAATATGCGATCTTCTGAAATTTCGTCAGTGCTGTGGGTTACAAAATAATATGGGATCTTTTTCTAAATTTTGACAATGCCGTGGGTTACAAAATAAAATGGGATCTTTATCTGAAATTTCGACAGTGCCGTGGGTTACAAAATTATATGGGATCTTTTTCTGAAATTTCGACAGTGCCGTGGGTTTCAAAATAATATGCAATTTTTTTCTTACATTTCGACAGTGATATATGTTTCAAACTAATATATGATCAATTTCTAAACGTTCGACAGTGCCGTGGGTTACAAAATATTATGCAATTTTTTTCTTACATTTCGACAGTGCCGTGGGTTACAAAATGTAATGAGATCTTTTTCTGAAATTTCGACAGTGCCGTGGGTTACAAAATAATATGGGATCTTTTTCTGAAATTTCAACAGTACCGTGGGTTACAAAATAATATGCGATCTTTTTCTGAAATTTCGACAGTGCCGTGGGTTTCAAAATAATATGCAATTTTTTTCTTACATTTCGACAGTGATATATGTTACAAACTAATATATGATCAATTTCTAAAAGTTCGACAGTGCCGTGGGTTACAAAATATTATGCAATTTTTTTCTTACATTTCGACAGTGCCGTGGGTTACAAAATGTAATGAGATCTTTTTCTTAAATTTTGACAGTGCCGTGGGTTACAAAATAATATGGGATCTTTTTCTGAAATTTCAACAGTACCGTGGGTTACAAAATAATATGGGATCTTTTTCTGAAATTTCGACAGTGCCGTGGGTTTCAAAATAATATGCAATTTCTTTCTTACATTTCGACAGTGATATATGTTACAAACTAATATATGATCAATTTCTAAAAGTTCGACAGTGCCGTGGGTTACAAAATATTATGCAATTTTTTTCTTACATTTCGACAGTGCCGTGGGTTACAAATGTAATGAGATCTTTTTCTTAAATTTTGACAGTGCCGTGGGTTACAAAATAATATGGGATCTTTTTCTGAAATTTCAACAGTACCGTGGGTTACAAAATAATATGGGATCTTTTTCTGAAATTTCGACAGTGCCGTGGGTTTCAAAATAATATGCAATTTCTTTCTTACATTTCGACAGTGATATATGTTACAAACTAATATATGATCAATTTCTAAAAGTTCGACAGTGCCGTGGGTTACAAAATATTATGCAATTTTTTTCTTACATTTCGACAGTGCCGTGGGTTACAAAATGTAATGAGATCTTTTTCTTAAATTTTGACAGTGCCGTGGGTTACAAAATAATATGGGATCTTTTTCTGAAATTTCAACAGTACCGTGGGTTACAAAATAATATGCGATCTTTTTCAGAAATTTCGACAGTGCCGTGGGTTTCAAAATAATATGCAATTTTTTTCTTACATTTCGACAGTGATATATGTTACAAACTAATATATGATCAATTTCTAAAAGTTCGACAGTGCCGTGGGTTACAAAATATTATGCAATTTTTTTCTTACATTTCGACAGTGCCGTGGGTTACAAAATGTAATGAGATCTTTTTCTTAAATTTTGACAGTGCCGTGGGTTACAAAATAATATGGGATCTTTTTCTGAAATTTCAACAGTACCGTGGGTTACAAAATAATATGCGATCTTTTTCTGAAATTTTGACAGTGCCGTGGGTTACAGAATAATATGGGATCTTTTTCTGAAATTTCGACAGTGCCTAGGTTACAAAATAATATGGGATCTTTTTCTGAAATTTCGACAGTGCCGTGGGTTACAAAATAATATGCAATTTTTTTCTCACATTTCGACAGTGATATATGTTACAAACTAATATATGATCAATTTCTAAAAGTTCGACAGTGCCGTGGGTTACAAAATATTATGCAATTTTTTTCTTACATTTCGACAGTGCCGTGGGTTACAAAATAATATGCGATCTTCTGAAATTTCGTCAGTGCCGTGGGTTACAAAATAATATGGGATCTTTTTCTGAAATTTCAACAGTACCGTGGGTTACAAAATAATATGCGATCTTTTTCTGAAATTTCGACAGTGCCGTGGGTTACAAAATAATATGCGATCTTTTTCTGAAATTTCAACAGTACCGTGGGTTACAAAATAATATGCGATCTTTTTCTGAAATTTCGACAGTGCCGTGAGTTACAAAATAATATGGGATCTTTTTCAGAAATTTAGACAGTGCCGTGGGTTTCAAAATAATATGCAATTTTTTTCTTACATTTCGACAGTGATATATGTTACAAACTAATATATGATCAATTTCTAAAAGTTCGACAGTGCCGTGGGTTACAAAATATTATGCAATTTTTTTCTTACATTTCGACAGTGCCGTGGGTTACAAAATGTAATGAGATCTTTTTCTTAAATTTTGACAGTGCCGTGGGTTACAAAATAATATGGGATCTTTTTCTGAAATTTCAACAGTACCGTGGGTTACAAAATAATATGGGATCTTTTTCTGAAATTTCGACAGTGCCGTGGGTTTCAAAATAATATGCAATTTCTTTCTTACATTTCGACAGTGATATATGTTACAAACTAATATATGATCAATTTCTAAAAGTTCGACAGTGCCGTGGGTTACAAAATATTATGCAATTTTTTTCTTACATTTCGACAGTGCCGTGGGTTACAAATGTAATGAGATCTTTTTCTTAAATTTTGACAGTGCCGTGGGTTACAAAATAATATGGGATCTTTTTCTGAAATTTCAACAGTACCGTGGGTTACAAAATAATATGCGATCTTTTTCAGAAATTTCGACAGTGCCGTGGGTTTCAAAATAATATGCAATTTTTTTCTTACATTTCGACAGTGATATATGTTACAAACTAATATATGATCAATTTCTAAAAGTTCGACAGTGCCGTGGGTTACAAAATATTATGCAATTTTTTTCTTACATTTCGACAGTGCCGTGGGTTACAAAATGTAATGAGATCTTTTTCTTAAATTTTGACAGTGCCGTGGGTTACAAAATAATATGCGATCTTTTTCTGAAATTTCAACAGTACCGTGGGTTACAAAATAATATGCGATCTTTTTCTGAAATTTCGACAGTGCCGTGGGTTTCAAAATAATATGCAATTTCTTTCTTACATTTCGACAGTGATATATGTTACAAACTAATATATGATCAATTTCTAAAAGTTCGACAGTGCCGTGGGTTACAAAATATTATGCAATTTTTTTCTTACATTTCGACAGTGCCGTGGGTTACAAAATGTAATGAGATCTTTTTCTTAAATTTTGACAGTGCCGTGGGTTACAAAATAATATGGGATCTTTTTCTTACATTTCGACAGTGCCGTGGGTTACAAAATAATATGCGATCTTCTGAAATTTCGTCAGTGCCGTGGGTTACAAAATAAAATGGGATCTTTATCTGAAATTTCGACGGTGCCGTGGGTTACAAAATAATATGGGATCTTTTTATATAAATTTCGACAGTGCCGTGGGTTACACAATAATATGTGATCATTTTCTGAAATTTCGACAGTGCCATGGGTTACAAAATTATATGGGATCTTTTTCTGAAATTTCGACAGTGCCGTGGGTTTCAAAATAATATGCAATTTTTTTCTTACATTTCGACAGTGATATATGTTTCAAACTAATATATGATCAATTTCTAAACGTTCGACAGTGCCGTGGGTTACAAGATATTATGCAATTTTTTTCTTACATTTCGACAGTGCCGTGGATTACAAAATGTAATGAGATCTTTTTCTGAAATTTCGACAGTGCCGTGGGTTACAAAATAATATGGGATCTTTTTCTGAAATTTCAACAGTACCGTGGGTTACAAAATAATATGCGATCTTTTTCTGAAATTTCGACAGTGCCGTGGGTTACAAAATAATATGCGATCTTTTTCTGAAATTTCAACAGTACCGTGGGTTACAAAATAATATGCGATCTTTTTCTGAAATTTCGACAGTGCCGTGAGTTACAAAATAATATGGGATCTTTTTCAGAAATTTCGACAGTGCCGTGGGTTTCAAAATAATATGCAATTTCTTTCTTACATTTCGACAGTGATATATGTTACAAACTAATATATGATCAATTTCTAAAAGTTCGACAGTGCCGTGGGTTACAAAATATTATGCAATTTTTTTCTTACATTTCGACAGTGCCGTGGGTTACAAAATGTAATGAGATCTTTTTCTTAAATTTTGACAGTGCCGTGGGTTACAAAATAATATGGGATCTTTTTCTGAAATTTCAACAGTACTGTGGGTTACAAAATAATATGGGATCTTTTTCTGAAATTTCGACAGTGCCGTGGGTTTCAAAATAATATGCAATTTCTTTCTTACATTTCGACAGTGATATATGTTACAAACTAATATATGATCAATTTCTAAAAGTTCGACAGTGCCGTGGGTTACAAAATATTATGCAATTTTTTTCTTACATTTCGACAGTGCCGTGGGTTACAAAATGTAATGAGATCTTTTTCTTAAATTTTGACAGTGCCGTGGGTTACAAAATAATATGGGATCTTTTTCTGAAATTTCAACAGTACCGTGGGTTACAAAATAATATGTGATCATTTTCTGAAATTTCGACAGTGCCGTGGGTTACAAAATTATATGGGATCTTTTCCTGAAATTTCGACAGTGCCGTGGGTTTCAAAATAATATGGGATCTTTTTCTGAAATTTCAACAGTACCGTGGGTTACAAAATAATATGCGATCTTTTTCTGAAATTTCGACAGTGCCGTGGGTTACAAAAGAATATGCGATCTTTTTCTGAAATTTCAACAGTATCGTGGGTTACAAAATAATATGCGATCTTTTTCTGAAATTTCGACAGTGCCGTGGGTTACAAAATATTATGCAATTTTTTTCTTACATTTCGACAGTGCCGTGGGTTACAAAATGTAATGAGATCTTTTTCTTAAATTTTGACAGTGCCGTGGGTTACAAAATAATATGGGATCTTTTTCTGAAATTTCAACAGTACCGTGGGTTACAAAATAATATGGGATCTTTTTCTGAAATTTCGACAGTGCCGTGGGTTTCAAAATAATATGCAATTTCTTTCTTACATTTCGACAGTGATATATGTTACAAACTAATATATGATCAATTTCTAAAAGTTCGACAGTGCCGTGGGTTACAAAATATTATGCAATTTTTTTCTTACATTTCGACAGTGCCGTGGGTTACAAAATGTAATGAGATCTTTTTCTTAAATTTTGACAGTGCCGTGGGTTACAAAATAATATGGGATCTTTTTCTGAAATTTCAACAGTACCGTGGGTTACAAAATAATATGGGATCTTTTTCAGAAATTTCGACAGTGCCGTGGGTTTCAAAATAATATGCAATTTTTTTCTTACATTTCGACAGTGATATATGTTACAAACTAATATATGATCAATTTCTAAAAGTTCGACAGTGCCGTGGGTTACAAAATATTATGCAATTTTTTTCTTACATTTCGACAGTGCCGTGGGTTACAAAATGTAATGAGATCTTTTTCTTAAATTTTGACAGTGCCGTGGGTTACAAAATAATATGGGATCTTTTTCTGAAATTTCAACAGTACCGTGGGTTACAAAATAATATGGGATCTTTTTCTGAAATTTCGACAGTGCCGTGGGTTTCAAAATAATATGCAATTTCTTTCTTACATTTCGACAGTGATATATGTTACAAACTAATATATGATCAATTTCTAAAAGTTCGACAGTGCCGTGGGTTACAAAATATTATGCAATTTTTTTCTTACATTTCGACAGTGCCGTGGGTTACAAAATGTAATGAGATCTTTTTCTTAAATTTTGACAGTGCCGTGGGTTACAAAATAATATGGGATCTTTTTCTGAAATTTCAACAGTACCGTGGGTTACAAAATAATATGCGATCTTTTTCTGAAATTTCGACAGTGCCGTGGGTTACAAAATAATATGCGATCTTTTTCTGAAATTTCAACAGTACCGTGGGTTACAAAATAATATGCGATCTTTTTCTGAAATTTCGACAGTGCCGTGAGTTACAAAATAATATGGGATCTTTTTCAGAAATTTCGACAGTGCCGTGGGTTTTAAAATAATATGCAATTTTTTTCTTACATTTCGACAGTGATATATGTTACAAACTAATATATGATCAATTTCTAAAAGTTCGACAGTGCCGTGGGTTACAAAATATTATGCAATTTTTTTCTTACATTTTGACAGTGCCGTGGGTTACAAAATGTAATGAGATCTTTTTCTTAAATTTTGACAGTGCAGTGGGTTACAAAATAATATGGGATCTTTTTCTGAAATTTCAACAGTGCCGTGGGTTTCAAAATAATATGCAATTTCTTTCTTACATTTTGACAGTGATATATGTTACAAACTAATATATGATCAATTTCTAAAAGTTCGACAGTGCCGTGGGTTACAAAATATTATGCAATTTTTTTCTTACATTTCGACAGTGCCGTGGGTTACAAAATGTAATGAGATCTTTTTCTTAAATTTTGACAGTGCCGTGGGTTACAAAATAATATGGGATCTTTTTCTGAAATTTCAACAGTACCGTGGGTTACAAAATAATATGGGATCTTTTTCTGAAATTTCGACAGTGCCGTGGGTTTCAAAATAATATGCAATTTTTTTCTCACATTTCGACAGTGATATATGTTACAAACTAATATATGATCAATTTCTAAAAGTTCGACAGTGCCGTGGGTTACAAAATATTATACAGTTTTTTTCTTACATTTCGACAGTGCCGTGGGTTACAAAATAATATGCGATCTTCTTCTGAAATTTCGTCAGTGCCGTGGGTTACAAAATAATATGGGATCTTTTTCTAAATTTTGACAATGCCGTGGGTTACAAAATAAAATGGGATCTTTATCTGAAATTTCGACGGTGCCGTGGGTTACAAAATAATATGGGATCTTTTTTATAAATTTCGACAGTGCCGTGGGTTACAAAATAATATGTGATCATTTTCTGAAATTTCGACAGTGCCGTGGGTTACAAAATTATATGGGATCTTTTACTGAAATTTCGACAGTGCCGTGGGTTTCAAAATAATATGCAATTTTTTTCTTACATTTCGACAGTGATATATGTTTCAAACTAATATATGATCAATTTCTAAACGTTCGACAGTGCCGTGGGTTACAAAATATTATGCAATTTTTTTCTTACATTTCGACAGTGCCGTGGGTTACAAAATGTAATGAGATCTTTTTCTGAAATTTCGACAGTGCCGTGGGTTACAAAATAATATGGGACCTTTTTCTGAAATTTCAACAGTACCGTGGGTTACAAAATAATATGCGATCTTTTTCTGAAATTTCGACAGTGCCGTGGGTTACAAAATAATATGTGATCTTTTTCTGAAATTTCGACAGTGCCGTGGGTTACAAAATAATATGGGATCTTTTTCTAAATTTTGACAATGCCGTAGGTTACAAAATAAAATGGGATCTTTATCTGAAATTTCTACGGTGCCGTGGGTTACAAAATAATATGCGATCTTCTGAAATTTCGTCAGTGCCGTGGGTTACAAAATAATATGGGATCTTTTTCTAAATTTTGACAATGCCGTGGGTTACAAAATAAAATGGGATCTTTATCTGAAATTTCGACAGTGCCGTGGGTTACAAAATTATATGGGATCTTTTTCTGAAATTTCGACAGTGCCGTGGGTTTCAAAATAATATGCAATTTTTTTCTTACATTTCGACAGTGATATATGTTTCAAACTAATATATGATCAATTTCTAAACGTTCGACAGTGCCGTGGGTTACAAAATATTATGCAATTTTTTTCTTACATTTCGACAGTGCCGTGGGTTACAAAATGTAATGAGATCTTTTTCTGAAATTTCGACAGTGCCGTGGGTTACAAAATAATATGGGATCTTTTTCTGAAATTTCAACAGTACCGTGGGTTACAAAATAATATGCGATCTTTTTCTGAAATTTCGACAGTGCCGTGGGTTACAAAATAATATGCGATCTTTTTCTGAAATTTCAACAGTACCGTGGGTTACAAAATAATATGCGATCTTTTTCTGAAATTTCGACAGTGCCGTGAGTTACAAAATAATATGGGATCTTTTTCAGAAATTTAGACAGTGCCGTGGGTTTCAAAATAATATGCAATTTTTTTCTTACATTTCGACAGTGATATATGTTACAAACTAATATATGATCAATTTCTAAAAGTTCGACAGTGCCGTGGGTTACAAAATATTATGCAATTTTTTTCTTACATTTCGACAGTGCCGTGGGTTACAAAATGTAATGAGATCTTTTTCTTAAATTTTGACAGTGCCGTGGGTTACAAAATAATATGGGATCTTTTTCTGAAATTTCAACAGTACCGTGGGTTACAAAATAATATGGGATCTTTTTCTGAAATTTCGACAGTGCCGTGGGTTTCAAAATAATATGCAATTTCTTTCTTACATTTCGACAGTGATATATGTTACAAACTAATATATGATCAATTTCTAAAAGTTCGACAGTGCCGTGGGTTACAAAATATTATGCAATTTTTTTCTTACATTTCGACAGTGCCGTGGGTTACAAATGTAATGAGATCTTTTTCTTAAATTTTGACAGTGCCGTGGGTTACAAAATAATATGGGATCTTTTTCTGAAATTTCAACAGTACCGTGGGTTACAAAATAATATGCGATCTTTTTCAGAAATTTCGACAGTGCCGTGGGTTTCAAAATAATATGCAATTTTTTTCTTACATTTCGACAGTGATATATGTTACAAACTAATATATGATCAATTTCTAAAAGTTCGACAGTGCCGTGGGTTACAAAATATTATGCAATTTTTTTCTTACATTTCGACAGTGCCGTGGGTTACAAAATGTAATGAGATCTTTTTCTTAAATTTTGACAGTGCCGTGGGTTACAAAATAATATGCGATCTTTTTCTGAAATTTCAACAGTACCGTGGGTTACAAAATAATATGGGATCTTTTTCTGAAATTTCGACAGTGCCGTGGGTTTCAAAATAATATGCAATTTCTTTCTTACATTTCGACAGTGATATATGTTACAAACTAATATATGATCAATTTCTAAAAGTTCGACAGTGCCGTGGGTTACAAAATATTATGCAATTTTTTTCTTACATTTCGACAGTGCCGTGGGTTACAAAATGTAATGAGATCTTTTTCTTAAATTTTGACAGTGCCGTGGGTTACAAAATAATATGGGATCTTTTTCTGAAATTTCAACAGTACCGTGGGTTACAAAATAATATGCGATCTTTTTCTGAAATTTTGACAGTGCCGTAGGTTACAGAATAATATGGGATCTTTTTCTGAAATTTCGACAGTGCCTAGGTTACAAAATAATATGGGATCTTTTTCTGAAATTTCGACAGTGCCGTGGGTTACAAAATAATATGCAATTTTTTTCTCACATTTCGACAGTGATATATGTTACAAACTAATATATGATCAATTTCTAAAAGTTCGACAGTACCGTGGGTTACAAAATATTATGCAGTTTTTTTCTTACATTTCGACAGTGCCGTGGGTTACAAAATAATATGCGATCTTCTGAAATTTCGTCAGTGCCGTGGGTTACAAAATAATATGGGATCTTTTTCTAAATTTTGACAATGCCGTGGGTTACAAAATAAAATGGGATCTTTATCTGAAATTTCGACGGTGCCGTGGGTTACAAAATAATATGGGATCTTTTTATATAAATTTCGACAGTGCCGTGGGTTACACAATAATATGTGATCATTTTCTGAAATTTCGACAGTGCCATGGGTTACAAAATTATATGGGATCTTTTTCTGAAATTTCGACAGTGCCGTGGGTTTCAAAATAATATGCAATTTTTTTCTTACATTTCGACAGTGATATATGTTTCAAACTAATATATGATCAATTTCTAAACGTTCGACAGTGCCGTGGGTTACAAGATATTATGCAATTTTTTTCTTACATTTCGACAGTGCCGTGGATTACAAAATGTAATGAGATCTTTTTCTGAAATTTCGACAGTGCCGTGGGTTACAAAATAATATGGGATCTTTTTCTGAAATTTCAACAGTACCGTGGGTTACAAAATAATATGGGATCTTTTTCTGAAATTTCGACAGTGCCGTGGGTTTCAAAATAATATGCAATTTCTTTCTTACATTTCGACAGTGATATATGTTACAAACTAATATATGATCAATTTCTAAAAGTTCGACAGTGCCGTGGGTTACAAAATATTATGCAATTTTTTTCTTACATTTCGACAGTGCCGTGGGTTACAAAATGTAATGAGATCTTTTTCTTAAATTTTGACAGTGCCGTGGGTTACAAAATAATATGGGATCTTTTTCTGAAATTTCAACAGTACCGTGGGTTACAAAATAATATGTGATCATTTTCTGAAATTTCGACAGTGCCGTGGGTTACAAAATTATATGGGATCTTTTTCTGAAATTTCGACAGTGCCGTGGGTTTCAAAATAATATGCAATTTTTTTCTTACATTTCGACAGTGATATATGTTTCAAACTAATATATGATCAATTTCTAAACGTTCGACAGTGCCGTGGGTTACAAAATATTATGCAATTTTTTTCTTACATTTCGACAGTGCCGTGGGTTACAAAATGTAATGAGATCTTTTTCTGAAATTTCGACAGTGCCGTGGGTTACAAAATAATATGGGATCTTTTTCTGAAATTTCAACAGTACCGTGGGTTACAAAATAATATGCGATCTTTTTCTGAAATTTCGACAGTGCCGTGGGTTACAAAAGAATATGCGATCTTTTTCTGAAATTTCAACAGTATCGTGGGTTACAAAATAATATGCGATCTTTTTCTGAAATTTCGACAGTGCCGTGGGTTACAAAATATTATGCAATTTTTTTCTTACATTTCGACAGTGCCGTGGGTTACAAAATGTAATGAGATCTTTTTCTTAAATTTTGACAGTGCCGTGGGTTACAAAATAATATGGGATCTTTTTCTGAAATTTCAACAGTACCGTGGGTTACAAAATAATATGGGATCTTTTTCTGAAATTTCGACAGTGCCGTGGGTTTCAAAATAATATGCAATTTCTTTCTTACATTTCGACAGTGATATATGTTACAAACTAATATATGATCAATTTCTAAAAGTTCGACAGTGCCGTGGGTTACAAAATATTATGCAATTTTTTTCTTACATTTCGACAGTGCCGTGGGTTACAAAATGTAATGAGATCTTTTTCTTAAATTTTGACAGTGCCGTGGGTTACAAAATAATATGGGATCTTTTTCTGAAATTTCAACAGTACCGTGGGTTACAAAATAATATGGGATCTTTTTCAGAAATTTCGACAGTGCCGTGGGTTTCAAAATAATATGCAATTTTTTTCTTACATTTCGACAGTGATATATGTTACAAACTAATATATGATCAATTTCTAAAAGTTCGACAGTGCCGTGGGTTACAAAATATTATGCAATTTTTTTCTTACATTTCGACAGTGCCGTGGGTTACAAAATGTAATGAGATCTTTTTCTTAAATTTTGACAGTGCCGTGGGTTACAAAATAATATGGGATCTTTTTCTGAAATTTCAACAGTACCGTGGGTTACAAAATAATATGGGATCTTTTTCTGAAATTTCGACAGTGCCGTGGGTTTCAAAATAATATGCAATTTCTTTCTTACATTTCGACAGTGATATATGTTACAAACTAATATATGATCAATTTCTAAAAGTTCGACAGTGCCGTGGGTTACAAAATATTATGCAATTTTTTTCTGACATTTCGACAGTGCCGTGGGTTACAAAATGTAATGAGATCTTTTTCTTAAATTTTGACAGTGCCGTGGGTTACAAAATAATATGGGATCTTTTTCTGAAATTTCAACAGTACCGTGGGTTACAAAATAATATGCGATCTTTTTCTGAAATTTCGACAGTGCCGTGGGTTACAAAATAATATGCGATCTTTTTCTGAAATTTCAACAGTACCGTGGGTTACAAAATAATATGCGATCTTTTTCTGAAATTTCGACAGTGCCGTGAGTTACAAAATAATATGGGATCTTTTTCAGAAATTTAGACAGTGCCGTGGGTTTTAAAATAATATGCAATTTTTTTCTTACATTTCGACAGTGATATATGTTACAAACTAATATATGATCAATTTCTAAAAGTTCGACAGTGCCGTGGGTTACAAAATATTATGCAATTTTTTTCTTACATTTTGACAGTGCCGTGGGTTACAAAATGTAATGAGATCTTTTTCTTAAATTTTGACAGTGCAGTGGGTTACAAAATAATATGGGATCTTTTTCTGAAATTTCAACAGTGCCGTGGGTTTCAAAATAATATGCAATTTCTTTCTTACATTTTGACAGTGATATATGTTACAAACTAATATATGATCAATTTCTAAAAGTTCGACAGTGCCGTGGGTTACAAAATATTATGCAATTTTTTTCTTACATTTCGACAGTGCCGTGGGTTACAAAATGTAATGAGATCTTTTTCTTAAATTTTGACAGTGCCGTGGGTTACAAAATAATATGGGATCTTTTTCTGAAATTTCAACAGTACCGTGGGTTACAAAATAATATGGGATCTTTTTCTGAAATTTCGACAGTGCCGTGGGTTTCAAAATAATATGCAATTTTTTTCTCACATTTCGACAGTGATATATGTTACAAACTAATATATGATCAATTTCTAAAAGTTCGACAGTGCCGTGGGTTACAAAATATTATACAGTTTTTTTCTTACATTTCGACAGTGCCGTGGGTTACAAAATAATATGCGATCTTCTTCTGAAATTTCGTCAGTGCCGTGGGTTACAAAATAATATGGGATCTTTTTCTAAATTTTGACAATGCCGTGGGTTACAAAATAAAATGGGATCTTTATCTGAAATTTCGACGGTGCCGTGGGTTACAAAATAATATGGGATCTTTTTTATAAATTTCGACAGTGCCGTGGGTTACAAAATAATATGTGATCATTTTCTGAAATTTCGACAGTGCCGTGGGTTACAAAATTATATGGGATCTTTTACTGAAATTTCGACAGTGCCGTGGGTTTCAAAATAATATGCAATTTTTTTCTTACATTTCGACAGTGATATATGTTTCAAACTAATATATGATCAATTTCTAAACGTTCGACAGTGCCGTGGGTTACAAAATATTATGCAATTTTTTTCTTACATTTCGACAGTGCCGTGGGTTACAAAATGTAATGAGATCTTTTTCTGAAATTTCGACAGTGCCGTGGGTTACAAAATAATATGGGACCTTTTTCTGAAATTTCAACAGTACCGTGGGTTACAAAATAATATGCGATCTTTTTCTGAAATTTCGACAGTGCCGTGGGTTACAAAATAATATGTGATCTTTTTCTGAAATTTCGACAGTGCCGTGGGTTACAAAATAATATGGGATCTTTTTCTAAATTTTGACAATGCCGTAGGTTACAAAATAAAATGGGATCTTTATCTGAAATTTCTACGGTGCCGTGGGTTACAAAATAATATGGGATCTTTTTTATAAATTTCGACAGTGTCGTGGGTTACAAAATAATATGGGATCTTTTTCTGAAATTTCGACAGTGCCGTGGGTTTCAGAATAATATGCAATTTTTTTCTTACATTTCGACAGTGATATATGTTACAAACTAATATATGATCAATTTCTAAAAGTTCGACAGTGCCGTGGGTTACAAAATATTATGCAATTTTTTTCTTACATTTCGACAGTGCCGTGGGTTACAAAATGATATGGGATCTTTTTCTGAAATTTCAACAGTACCGTGGGTTACAAAATAATATGCGATCTTTTTCTGAAATTTCGACAGTGCCGTGGGTTACAAAATAATATGGGATCTTTTTCTGAAATTTCGACAGTGCCGTGGGTTTCAAAATAATATGCAATTTTTTTCTTACATTTCGACAGTGATATATGTTACAAACTAATATATGATCAATTTCTAAAAGTTCGACAGTGCCGTGGGTTACAAAATATTATGCAATTTTTTTCTTACATTTCGACAGTGCCGTGGGTTACAAAATGTAATGAGATCTTTTTCTTAAATTTTGACAGTGCCGTGGGTTACAAAATAATATGGGATCTTTTTCTGAAATTTCAACAGTACCGTGGGTTACAAAATAATATGCGATCTTTTTCTGAAATTTCGACAGTGCTGTGGGTTACAAAATAATATGCGATCTTTTTCTGAAATTTCGACAGTGCCGTGGGTTACAAAATAATATGCGATCTTTTTCTGAAATTTCGACAGTGCCGTGGGTTACAAAATAATATGCGATCTTTTTCTGAAATTTCGAGTGCCGTGAGTTACAAAATAATATGGGATCTTTTTCTGAAATTTCGACAGTGCCGTGGGTTACAAAATAATATGTGATCTTTTTCTGAAATTTCGACAGTGCCGTGGGTTACAAAATAATATGGGATCTTTTTTCTAAATTTCGACAGTGCCGTGGGTTACAAAATAATATGTGATCTTTTTCTGAAATTTCAACAGTACCGTGGGTTACAAAATAATATGCGATCTTTTTCTGAAATTTCGACAGTGCCATGAGTTACAAAATAATATGGGATCTTTTTCAGAAATTTCGACAGTGCCGTGGGTTTTAAAATAATATGCAATTTTTTTCTTACATTTCGACAGTGATATATGTTACAAACTAATATATGATCAATTTCTAAAAGTTCGACAGTGCCGTGGGTTACAAAATATTATGCAATTTTTTTCTTACATTTCGACAGTGCCGTGGGTTACAAAATGTAATGAGATCTTTTTCTTAAATTTTGACAGTGCAGTGGGTTACAAAATAATATGGGATCTTTTTCTGAAATTTCAACAGTGCCGTGGGTTTCAAAATAATATGCAATTTCTTTCTTACATTTCGACAGTGATATATGTTACAAACTAATATATGATCAATTTCTAAAAGTTCGACAGTGCCGTGGGTTACAAAATATTATGCAATTTTTTTCTTACATTTCGACAGTGCCGTGGGTTACAAAATGTAATGAGATCTTTTTCTTAAATTTTGACAGTGCCGTGGGTTACAAAATAATATGGGATCTTTTTCTGAAATTTCAACAGTACCGTGGGTTACAAAATAATATGGGATCTTTTTCTGAAATTTCGACAGTGCCGTGGGTTTCAAAATAATATGCAATTTTTTTCTCACATTTCGACAGTGATATATGTTACAAACTAATATATGATCAATTTCTAAAAGTTCGACAGTGCCGTGGGTTACAAAATATTATACAGTTTTTTTCTTACATTTCGACAGTGCCGTGGGTTACAAAATAATATGCGATCTTCTTCTGAAATTTCATCAGTGCCGTGGGTTACAAAATAATATGGGATCTTTTTCTAAATTTTGACAATGCCGTGGGTTACAAAATAAAATGGGATCTTTATCTGAAATTTCGACGGTGCCGTGGGTTACAAAATAATATGGGATCTTTTTTATAAATTTCGACAGTGCCGTGGGTTACAAAATAATATGTGATCATTTTCTGAAATTTCGACAGTGCCGTGGGTTACAAAATTATATGGGATCTTTTTCTGAAATTTCGACAGTGCCGTGGGTTTCAAAATAATATGCAATTGTTTTCTTACATTTCGACAGTGATATATGTTTCAAACTAATATATGATCAATTTCTAAACGTTCGACAGTGCCGTGGGTTACAAAATATTATGCAATTTTTTTCTTACATTTCGACAGTGCCGTGGGTTACAAAATGTAATGAGATCTTTTTCTGAAATTTCGACAGTGCCGTGGGTTACAAAATAATATGGGACCTTTTTCTGAAATTTCAACAGTACCGTGGGTTACAAAATAATATGCGATCTTTTTCTGAAATTTCGACAGTGCCGTGGGTTACAAAATAATATGTGATCTTTTTCTGAAATTTCGACAGTGCCGTGGGTTACAAAATAATATGGGATCTTTTTCTAAATTTTGACAATGCCGTAGGTTACAAAATAAAATGGGATCTTTATCTGAAATTTCTACGGTGCCGTGGGTTACAAAATAATATTGGATCTTTTTTATAAATTTCGACAGTGCCGTGGGTTACAAAATAATATGTGATCATTTTCTGAAATTTCGACAGTGTCGTGGGTTACAAAATAATATGGGATCTTTTTCTGAAATTTCGACAGTGCCGTGGGTTTCAGAATAATATGCAATTTTTTTCTTACATTTCGACAGTGATATATGTTACAAACTAATATATGATCAATTTCTAAAAGTTCGACAGTGCCGTGGGTTACAAAATATTATGCAATTTTTTTCTTACATTTCGACAGTGCCGTGGGTTACAAAATGATATGGGATCTTTTTCTGAAATTTCAACAGTACCGTGGGTTACAAAATAATATGCGATCTTTTTCTGAAATTTCGACAGTGCCGTGGGTTACAAAATAATATGGGATCTTTTTCTGAAATTTCGACAGTGCCGTGGGTTTCAAAATAATATGCAATTTTTTTCTTACATTTCGACAGTGATATATGTTACAAACTAATATATGATCAATTTCTAAAAGTTCGACAGTGCCGTGGGTTACAAAATATTATGCAATTTTTTTCTTACATTTCGACAGTGCCGTGGGTTACAAAATGTAATGAGATCTTTTTCTTAAATTTTGACAGTGCCGTGGGTTACAAAATAATATGGGATCTTTTTCTGAAATTTCAACAGTACCGTGGGTTACAAAATAATATGCGATCTTTTTCTGAAATTTCGACAGTGCCGTGGGTTACAAAATAATATGCGATCTTTTTCTGAAATTTCGACAGTGCCGTGGGTTACAAAATAATATGCGATCTTTTTCTGAAATTTCGACAGTGCCGTGGGTTACAAAATAATATGCGATCTTTTTCTGAAATTTCGAGTGCCGTGAGTTACAAAATAATATGGGATCTTTTTCTGAAATTTCGACAGTGCCGTGGGTTACAAAATAATATGTGATCTTTTTCTGAAATTTCGACAGTGCCGTGGGTTACAAAATAATATGGGATCTTTTTTCTAAATTTCGACAGTGCCGTGGGTTACAAAATAATATGTGATCTTTTTCTGAAATTTCGACAGTGCCGTGGGTTACAAAATAATATGGGATCTTTTTCTAAATTTTGACAATGCCGTGGGTTACAAAATAAAATGGGATCTTTATCTGAAATTTCTACGGTGCCGTGGGTTACAAAATAATATGTGATCATTTTCTGAAATTTCGACAGTGCCGTGGGTTACAAAATAATATGGGATCTTTTTCTGAAATTTCGACAGTGCCGTGGGTTACAAAATAATATGCAATTTTTTTCTCACATTTCGGCAGTGATATATGTTACAAACTAACATATGATCAATTTCTAAAAGTTCGACAGTGCCGTGGGTTACAAAATATTATGCAGTTTTTTTCTTAAATTTCGACAAGTTCGTGGGTTACAAAATGTAATGAGATCTTTTTCTTAAATTTCGACAGTGCCGTGGGTTACAAAATAATATGTGATCATTTTCTGAAATTTCGACAGTGCCGTGGGTTACAAAATAATATGGGATCTTTTTCTGAAATTTCGACAGTGCCGTGGGTTTCAGAATAATATGCAATTTTTTTCTTACATTTCGACAGTGATATATGTTACAAACTAATATATGATCAATTTCTAAAAGTTCGACAGTGCCGTGGGTTACAAAATATTATGCAGTTTTTTTTCTTACATTTCGACAGGTCCGTGGGTTACAAAATGTAATGAGATCATTTTCTTAAATTTCGACAGTGCCGTGGGTTACAAAATAATATGTGATCATTTTCTGAAATTTCGACAGTGCCGTGGGTTACAAAATAATATGGGATCTTTTTCTGAAATTTCGACAGTGCCGTGGGTTTCAGAATAATATGCAATTTTTTTCTTACATTTCGACAGTGCCGTGGGTTACAAAATAATATGCGATCTTTTTCTGAAATTTCGTCAGTGCCGTGGGTTACAAAATAATATGGGATCTTTTTCTAAATTTTGACAATGCCGTGGGTTACAAAATAATATGCGATCTTTTTCTGAAATTTCGACAGTGCCGTGGGTTACAGAATAATATGGGATCTTTTTCTTAAATTTTGACAGTGCCGTGGGTTACAAAATAATATGCGATCTTTTTAAGAAATTTCGACAGTGCCGTGGGTTACAGAATAATATGTGATCTTTTTCTGAAATTTCGACAGTGCCGTGGGTTACAAAATAATATGGGATCTTTTTCTGAAATTTCGACAGTGCCGTGGGTTACAAAATAATATGCAATTTTTTTCTCACATTTCGACAGTGATATATGTTACAAACTAACATATGATCAATTTCTAAAAGTTCGACAGTGCCGTGGGTTACAAAATATTATGCAGTTTTTTTCTTAAATTTCGACAGGTTCGTGGGTTACAAAATGTAATGAGATCATTTTCTTAAATTTCGACAGTGCCGTGGGTTACAAAATAATATGTGATTATTTTCTGAAATTTCGACAGTGCTGTGGGTTACAAAATAATATGGGATCTTTTTCTGAAATTTCGACAGTGCCGTGGGTTTCAGAATAATATGCAATTTTTTTCTTACATTTCGACAGTGATATATGTTACAAACTAATATATGATCAATTTCTAAAAGTTCAACAGTGCCGTGGGTTACAAAATATTATGCAATTTTTTTCTTACATTTCGACAGTGCCGTGGGTTACAAAATGATATGGGATCTTTTTCTGAAATTTCAACAGTACCGTGGGTTACAAAATAATATGCGATCTTTTTCTGAAATTTCGACAGTGCCGTGGGTTACAGAATAATATGGGATCTTTTTCTTAAATTTTGACAGTGCCGTGGGTTACAAAATAATATGCGATCTTTTTAAGAAATTTCGACAGTGCCGTGGGTTACAGAATAATATGTGATCTTTTTCTGAAATTTCGACAGTGCCGTGGGTTACAAAATAATATGGGATCTTTTTCTGAAATTTCGACAGTGCCGTGGGTTACAAAATAATATGCAATTTTTTTCTCACATTTCGACAGTGATATATGTTACAAACTAACATATGATCAATTTCTAAAAGTTCGACAGTGCCGTGGGTTACAAAATATTATGCAGTTTTTTTCTTAAATTTCGACAGGTTCGTGGGTTACAAAATGTAATGAGATCATTTTCTTAAATTTCGACAGTGCCGTGGGTTACAAAATAATATGTGATTATTTTCTGAAATTTCGACAGTGCTGTGGGTTACAAAATAATATGGGATCTTTTTCTGAAATTTCGACAGTGCCGTGGGTTTCAGAATAATATGCAATTTTTTCTTACATTTCGACAGTGATATATGTTACAAACTAATATATGATCAATTTCTAAAAGTTCGACAGTGCCGTGGGTTACAAAATATTATGCAATTTTTTTCTTACATTTCGACAGTGCCGTGGGTTACAAAATGATATGGGATCTTTTTCTGAAATTTCAACAGTACCGTGGGTTACAAAATAATATGCGATCTTTTTCTGAAATTTTGACAGTGCCGTGGGTTACAAAATAATATGGGATCTTTTTCTGAAATTTCGACAGTGCCGTGGGTTTCAAAATAATCTGCACTTTTTTTCTTACATTTCGACAGTGATATATGTTACAAACTAATATGTGATCAATTTCTAAAAGTTCGACAGTGCCGTGGGTTACAAAATATTATGCAATTTTTTTCTTACATTTCGACAGTGCCGTGGGTTACAAAATAATATGCGATCTTTTTCTGAAATTTCGAGTGCCGTGAGTTACAAAATAATATGGGATCTTTTTCTGAAATTTCGACAGTGCCGTGGGTTACAAAATAATATGTGATCTTTTTTGAAATTTCGACAGTGCCGTGGGTTACAAAATAATATGGGATCTTTTTTCTAAATTTCGACAGTGCCGTGGGTTACAAAATATTATGCAGTTTTTTTCTTAAATTTCGACAGGTTCGTGGGTTACAAAATGTAATGAGATCATTTTCTTAAATTTGGACAGTGCCGTGGGTTACAAAATAATATGTGATTATTTTCTGAAATTTCGACAGTGCTGTGGGTTACAAAATAATATGGGATCTTTTTCTGAAATTTCGACAGTGCCGTGGGTTTCAGAATAATATGCAATTTTTTTCTTACATTTCGACAGTGATATATGTTACAAACTAATATATGATCAATTTCTAAAAGTTCGACAGTGCCGTGGGTTACAAAATATTATGCAATTTTTTTCTTACATTTCGACAGTGCCGTGGGTTACAAAATGATATGGGATCTTTTTCTGAAATTTCAACAGTACCGTGGGTTACAAAATAATATGCGATCTTTTTCTGAAATTTTGACAGTGCCGTGGGTTACAAAATAATATGGGATCTTTTTCTGAAATTTCGACAGTGCCGTGGGTTTCAAAATAATATGCACTTTTTTTCTTACATTTCGACAGTGATATATGTTACAAACTAATATGTGATCAATTTCTAAAAGTTCGACAGTGCCGTGGGTTACAAAATATTATGCAATTTTTTTCTTACATTTCGACAGTGCCGTGGGTTACAAAATAATATGCGATCTTTTTCTGAAATTTCGAGTGCCGTGAGTTACAAAATAATATGGGATCTTTTTCTGAAATTTCGACAGTGCCGTGGGTTACAAAATAATATGTGATCTTTTTTGAAATTTCGACAGTGCCGTGGGTTACAAAATAATATGGGATCTTTTTTCTAAATTTCGACAGTGCCGTGGGTTACAAAATAATATGTGATCTTTTTCTGAAATTTCGACAGTGCCGTGGGTTACAAAATAATATGGGATCTTTTTCTAAATTTTGACAATGCCGTGGGTTGCAAAATAAAATGGGATCTTTATCTGAAATTTCTACGGTGCCGTGGGTTACAAAATAATATGAGATCTTTTTCTGAAATTTCGACAGTGCCGTGGGTTACAAAATAATATGCAATTTTTTTCTCACATTTCGGCAGTGATATATGTTACAAACTAACATATGATCAATTTCTAAAAGTTCGACAGTGCCGTGGGTTACAAAATATTATGCAGTTTTTTTCTTAAATTTCGACAAGTTCGTGGGTTACAAAATGTAATGAGATCATTTTCTTAAATTTCGACAGTGCCGTGGGTTACAAAATAATATGTGATCATTTTCTGAAATTTCGACAGTGCCGTGGGTTACAAAATAATATGGGATCTTTTTCTGAAATTTCGACAGTGCCGTGGGTTTCAGAATAATATGCAATTTTTTTCTTACATTTCGACAGTGATATATGTTACAAACTAATATATGATCAATTTCTAAAAGTTCGACAGTGCCGTAGGTTACAAAATATTATGCAATTTTTTTCTTACATTTCGACAGTGCCGTGGGTTACAAAATGTAATGAGATCTTTTTCTTAAATTTTGACAGTGCCGTGGGTTACAAAATAATATGGGATCTTTTTCTGAAATTTCAACAGTACCGTGGGATACAAAATAATATGCGATCTTTTTCTGAAATTTCGACAGTGCCGTGGGTTACAAAATAATATGCGATCTTTTTCTGAAATTTCGACAGTGCCGTGGGTTACAAAATAATATGCGATCTTTTTCTGAAAATTCGACAGTGCCGTGAGTTACAAAATAATATGGGATCTTTTTCTGAAATTTCGACAGTGTCGTGGGTTACAAAATAATATGTGATCTTTTTCTGAAATTTCGACAGTGCCGTGGGTTACAAAATAATATAGGATCTTTTTTCTAAATTTCGACAGTGCCGTGGGTTACAAAATAATATGTGATCTTTTTCTGAAATTTCGACAGTGCCGTGGGTTACAAAAAAATATGGGATCTTTTTCTAAATTTTGACAATGCTGTGGG
Organism: Ariolimax columbianus; assembly: GCA_036924085.1. Lineage (NCBI taxonomy): Eukaryota > Metazoa > Mollusca > Gastropoda > Stylommatophora > Arionidae > Ariolimax > Ariolimax columbianus. The sequence goes on from JAVGWX010000020.1 coordinate 46,054,260, forward strand.
TTACAAAATAAAATGGGATCTTTATCTGAAATTTCTACGGTGCCGTGGGTTACAAAATAATATGGGATCTTTTTTATAAATTTCGACAGTGCCGTGGTTTACAAAATAATATGTGATCATTTTCTGAAATTTCGACAGTGCCGTGGGTTACAAAATAATATGGGATCTTTTTCTGAAATTTCGACAGTGCCGTGGGTTACAAAATAATATGCAATTTTTTTCTCACATTTCGGCAGTTATATATGTTACAAACTAACATATGATCAATTTCTAAAAGTTTGACAGTGCCGTGGGTTACGAAATATTATGCAGTTTTTTTCTTAAATTTCGACAAGTTCGTGGGTTACAAAATGTAATGAGATCATTTTCTTAAATTTCGACAGTGCCGTGGATTACAAAATAATATGTGATCATTTTCTGAAATTTCGACAGTGCCGTGGGTTACAAAATAATATGGGATCTTTTTCTGAAATTTCGACAGTGCCGTGGGTTTCAGAATAATATGCAATTTTTTTCTTACATTTCGACAGTGATATATGTTACAAACTAATATATGATCAATTTCTAAAAGTTTGACAGTGCCGTGGGTTACAAAATATTATGCAGTTTTTTTTCTTACATTTCGACAGGTCCGTGGGTTACAAAATGTAATGAGATCATTTTCTTAAATTTCGACAGTGCCGTGGGTTACAAAATAATATGTGATCATTTTCTGAAATTTCGACAGTGCCGTGGGTTACAAAATAATATGGGATCTTTTTCTGAAATTTCGACAGTGCCGTGGGTTTCAGAATAATATGCAATTTTTTTCTTACATTTCGACAGTGCCGTGGGTTACAAAATAATATGCGATCTTTTTCTGAAATTTCGTCAGTGCCGTGGGTTACAAAATAATATGGGATCTTTTTCTAAATTTTGACAATGCCGTGGGTTACAAAATAAAATGGGATCTTTATCTGAAATTTCGACGGTGCCGTGGGTTTCAAAATAATATGCAATTTTTTTCTTACATTTCGACAGTGATATATGTTACAAACTAATATATGATCAATTTCTAAAAGTTCGACAGTGCCGTGGGTAACAAAATATTATGCAATTTTTTTCTTACATTTCGACAGTGCCGTGGGTTACAAAATGTAATGAGATCTTTTGCTTAAATTTTGACAGTGCCGTGGGTTACAAAATAATATGGGATCTTTTTCTGAAATTTCGACAGTGCCGTGAGTTACAAAATAATATGGGATCTTTTTCTGAAATTTCGACAGTGCCGTGGGTTACAAAATAATATGGGATCTTTTTCTGAAATTTCGACAGTGCCGTGGGTTTCAAAAATATATGCAATTTTTTTCTTACATTTCGACAGTGATATATGTTACAAACTAATATATGATCAATTTCTAAAAGTTCGACAGTGCCGTGGGTTACAAAATATTATGCAATTTTTTTCTTACATTTCGACAGTGCCGTGGGTTACAAAATGTAATGAGATCTTTTTCTTAAATTTTGACAGTGCCGTGGGTTACAAAATAATATGGGATCTTTTTCTGAAATTTCAACAGTACCGTGGGTTACAAAATAATATGTGATCTTTTTCTGAAATTTCGACAGTGCCGTGGGTTACAGAATAATATGGGATCTTTTTCTTAAATTTTGACAGTGCCGTGGGTTACAAAATAATATGGGATCTTTTTCTGAAATTTCAACAGTACCGTGGGTTACAAAATAATATGCGATCTTTTTAAGAAATTTTGACAGTGCCGTGGGTTACAGAATAATATGTGATCTTTTTCTGAAATTTCGACAGTGCCGTGGGTTACAAAATAATATGGGATCTTTTTCTGAAATTTCGACAGTGCCGTGGGTTACAAAATAATATGCAATTTTTTTCTCACATTTCGACAGTGATATATGTTACAAACTAACATATGATCAATTTCTAAAAGTATGACAGTGCCGTGGGTTACAAAATATTATGCAGTTTTTTTCGTAAATTTCGACAGGTTCGTGGGTTACAAAATGTAATGAGATCATTTTCTTAAATTTCGACAGTGCCGTGGGTTACAAAATAATATGTGATCATTTTCTGAAATTTCGACAGTGCCGTGGGTTACAAAATAATATGGGATCTTTTTCTGAAATTTCGACAGTGCCGTGGGTTTCAGAATAATATGCAATTTTTTTCTTACATTTCGACAGTGATATATGTTACAAACTAATATATGATCAATTTCTAAAAGTTCGACAGTGCCGTAGGTTACAAAATATTATGCAATTTTTTTCTTACATTTCGACAGTGCCGTGGGTTACAAAATGATATGGGATCTTTTTCTAAAATTTCAACAGTACCGTGGGTTACAAAATAATATGCGATCTTTTTCTGAAATTTCGACAGTGCCGTGGGTTACAAAATAATATGGGATCTTTTTCTGAAATTTCGACAGTGCCGTGGGTTTCAAAATAATATGCAATTTTTTTCTTACATTTCGACAGTGATATATGTTACAAACTAATATATGATCAATTTCTAAAAGTTCGACAGTGCCGTGGGTTACAAAATATTATGCAATTTTTTTCTTACATTTCGACAGTGCCGTGGGTTACAAAATGTAATGAGATCTTTTTCTTAAATTTTGACAGTGCCGTGGGTTACAAAATGATATGGGATCTTTTTCTGAAATTTCAACAGTACCGTGGGTTACAAAATAATATGCGATCTTTTTTCTGAAATTTCGACAGTGCCCTGGGTTACAAAATAATATGGGATCTTTTTCTGAAATTTCGACAGTGCCGTGGGTTTCAAAATAATATGCAATTTTTTTCTTACATTTCGACAGTGATATATGTTACAAACTAATATATGATCAATTTCTAAAAGTTCGACAGTGCCGTGGGTTACAAAATATTATGCAATTTTTTTCTTACATTTCGACAGTGCCGTGGGCTACAAAATGTAATGAGATCATTTTCTTAAATTTCGACAGTGCCGTGGGTTACAAAATAATATGTGATCATTTTCTGAAATTTCAACAGTGCCGTGGGTTACAAAATAATATGGGATCTTTTTCTGAAATTTCGACAGTGCCGTGGGTTTCAGAATAATATGGGATCTTTTTCTGAAATTTCAACAGTACCGTGGGATACAAAATAATATGCGATCTTTTTCTGAAATTTCGACAGTGCCGTGGGTTACAAAATAATATGCGATCTTTTTCTGAAATTTCGACAGTGCCGTGGGTTACAAAATAATATGCGATCTTTTTCTGAAAATTCGACAGTGCCGTGAGTTACAAAATAATATGGGATCTTTTTCTGAAATTTCGACAGTGTCGTGGGTTACAAAATAATATGTGATCTTTTTCTGAAATTTCGACAGTGCCGTGGGTTACAAAATAATATAGGATCTTTTTTCTAAATTTCGACAGTGCCGTGGGTTACAAAATAATATGTGATCTTTTTCTGAAATTTCGACAGTGCCGTGGGTTACAAAAAAATATGGGATCTTTTTCTAAATTTTGACAATGCTGTGGGTTACAAAATAAAATGGGATCTTTATCTGAAATTTCTACGGTGCCGTGGGTTACAAAATAATATGGGATCTTTTTTATAAATTTCGACAGTGCCGTGGTTTACAAAATAATATGTGATCATTTTCTGAAATTTCGACAGTGCCGTGGGTTACAAAATAATATGGGATCTTTTTCTGAAATTTCGACAGTGCCGTGGGTTACAAAATAATATGCAATTTTTTTCTCACATTTCGGCAGTTATATATGTTACAAACTAACATATGATCAATTTCTAAAAGTTTGACAGTGCCGTGGGTTACGAAATATTATGCAGTTTTTTTCTTAAATTTCGACAAGTTCGTGGGTTACAAAATGTAATGAGATCATTTTCTTAAATTTCGACAGTGCCGTGGATTACAAAATAATATGTGATCATTTTCTGAAATTTCGACAGTGCCGTGGGTTACAAAATAATATGGGATCTTTTTCTGAAATTTCGACAGTGCCGTGGGTTTCAGAATAATATGCAATTTTTTTCTTACATTTCGACAGTGATATATGTTACAAACTAATATATGATCAATTTCTAAAAGTTTGACAGTGCCGTGGGTTACAAAATATTATGCAGTTTTTTTTCTTACATTTCGACAGGTCCGTGGGTTACAAAATGTAATGAGATCATTTTCTTAAATTTCGACAGTGCCGTGGGTTACAAAATAATATGTGATCATTTTCTGAAATTTCGACAGTGCCGTGGGTTACAAAATAATATGGGATCTTTTTCTGAAATTTCGACAGTGCCGTGGGTTTCAGAATAATATGCAATTTTTTTCTTACATTTCGACAGTGCCGTGGGTTACAAAATAATATGCGATCTTTTTCTGAAATTTCGTCAGTGCCGTGGGTTACAAAATAATATGGGATCTTTTTCTAAATTTTGACAATGCCGTGGGTTACAAAATAAAATGGGATCTTTATCTGAAATTTCGACGGTGCCGTGGGTTTCAAAATAATATGCAATTTTTTTCTTACATTTCGACAGTGATATATGTTACAAACTAATATATGATCAATTTCTAAAAGTTCGACAGTGCCGTGGGTAACAAAATATTATGCAATTTTTTTCTTACATTTCGACAGTGCCGTGGGTTACAAAATGTAATGAGATCTTTTGCTTAAATTTTGACAGTGCCGTGGGTTACAAAATAATATGGGATCTTTTTCTGAAATTTCGACAGTGCCGTGAGTTACAAAATAATATGGGATCTTTTTCTGAAATTTCGACAGTGCCGTGGGTTACAAAATAATATGGGATCTTTTTCTGAAATTTCGACAGTGCCGTGGGTTTCAAAAATATATGCAATTTTTTTCTTACATTTCGACAGTGATATATGTTACAAACTAATATATGATCAATTTCTAAAAGTTCGACAGTGCCGTGGGTTACAAAATATTATGCAATTTTTTTCTTACATTTCGACAGTGCCGTGGGTTACAAAATGTAATGAGATCTTTTTCTTAAATTTTGACAGTGCCGTGGGTTACAAAATAATATGGGATCTTTTTCTGAAATTTCAACAGTACCGTGGGTTACAAAATAATATGTGATCTTTTTCTGAAATTTCGACAGTGCCGTGGGTTACAGAATAATATGGGATCTTTTTCTTAAATTTTGACAGTGCCGTGGGTTACAAAATAATATGGGATCTTTTTCTGAAATTTCAACAGTACCGTGGGTTACAAAATAATATGCGATCTTTTTAAGAAATTTTGACAGTGCCGTGGGTTACAGAATAATATGTGATCTTTTTCTGAAATTTCGACAGTGCCGTGGGTTACAAAATAATATGGGATCTTTTTCTGAAATTTCGACAGTGCCGTGGGTTACAAAATAATATGCAATTTTTTTCTCACATTTCGACAGTGATATATGTTACAAACTAACATATGATCAATTTCTAAAAGTATGACAGTGCCGTGGGTTACAAAATATTATGCAGTTTTTTTCGTAAATTTCGACAGGTTCGTGGGTTACAAAATGTAATGAGATCATTTTCTTAAATTTCGACAGTGCCGTGGGTTACAAAATAATATGTGATCATTTTCTGAAATTTCGACAGTGCCGTGGGTTACAAAATAATATGGGATCTTTTTCTGAAATTTCGACAGTGCCGTGGGTTTCAGAATAATATGCAATTTTTTTCTTACATTTCGACAGTGATATATGTTACAAACTAATATATGATCAATTTCTAAAAGTTCGACAGTGCCGTAGGTTACAAAATATTATGCAATTTTTTTCTTACATTTCGACAGTGCCGTGGGTTACAAAATGATATGGGATCTTTTTCTAAAATTTCAACAGTACCGTGGGTTACAAAATAATATGCGATCTTTTTCTGAAATTTCGACAGTGCCGTGGGTTACAAAATAATATGGGATCTTTTTCTGAAATTTCGACAGTGCCGTGGGTTTCAAAATAATATGCAATTTTTTTCTTACATTTCGACAGTGATATATGTTACAAACTAATATATGATCAATTTCTAAAAGTTCGACAGTGCCGTGGGTTACAAAATATTATGCAATTTTTTTCTTACATTTCGACAGTGCCGTGGGTTACAAAATGTAATGAGATCTTTTTCTTAAATTTTGACAGTGCCGTGGGTTACAAAATGATATGGGATCTTTTTCTGAAATTTCAACAGTACCGTGGGTTACAAAATAATATGCGATCTTTTTTCTGAAATTTCGACAGTGCCCTGGGTTACAAAATAATATGGGATCTTTTTCTGAAATTTCGACAGTGCCGTGGGTTTCAAAATAATATGCAATTTTTTTCTTACATTTCGACAGTGATATATGTTACAAACTAATATATGATCAATTTCTAAAAGTTCGACAGTGCCGTGGGTTACAAAATATTATGCAATTTTTTTCTTACATTTCGACAGTGCCGTGGGCTACAAAATGTAATGAGATCATTTTCTTAAATTTCGACAGTGCCGTGGGTTACAAAATAATATGTGATCATTTTCTGAAATTTCAACAGTGCCGTGGGTTACAAAATAATATGGGATCTTTTTCTGAAATTTCGACAGTGCCGTGGGTTTCAGAATAATATGCAATTTTTTTCTTACATTTCGACAGTGATATATGTTACAAACTAATATATGATCAATTTCTAAAAGTTCGACAGTGCCGTAGGTTACAAAATATTATGCAATTTTTTTCTTACATTTCGACAGTGCCGTGGGTTACAAAATGTAATGAGATCTTTTTCTTAAATTTTGACAGTGCCGTGGGTTATAAAATAATATGGGATCTTTTTCTGAAATTTCAACAGTACCGTGGGATACAAAATAATATGCGATCTTTTTCTGAAATTTCGACAGTGCCGTGGGTTACAAAATAATATGCGATCTTTTTCTGAAATTTCGACAGTGCCGTGGGTTACAAAATAATATGCGATCTTTTTCTGAAAATTCGACAGTGCCGTGAGTTACAAAATAATATGGGATCTTTTTCTGAAATTTCGACAGTGTCGTGGGTTACAAAATAATATGTGATCTTTTTCTGAAATTTCGACAGTGCCGTGGGTTACAAAATAATATAGGATCTTTTTTCTAAATTTCGACAGTGCCGTGGGTTACAAAATAATATGTGATCTTTTTCTGAAATTTCGACAGTGCCGTGGGTTACAAAAAAATATGGGATCTTTTTCTAAATTTTGACAATGCTGTGGGTTACAAAATAAAATGGGATCTTTATCTGAAATTTCTACGGTGCCGTGGGTTACAAAATAATATGGGATCTTTTTTATAAATTTCGACAGTGCCGTGGTTTACAAAATAATATGTGATCATTTTCTGAAATTTCGACAGTGCCGTGGGTTACAAAATAATATGGGATCTTTTTCTGAAATTTCGACAGTGCCGTGGGTTACAAAATAATATGCAATTTTTTTCTCACATTTCGGCAGTTATATATGTTACAAACTAACATATGATCAATTTCTAAAAGTTTGACAGTGCCGTGGGTTACGAAATATTATGCAGTTTTTTTCTTAAATTTCGACAAGTTCGTGGGTTACAAAATGTAATGAGATCATTTTCTTAAATTTCGACAGTGCCGTGGATTACAAAATAATATGTGATCATTTTCTGAAATTTCGACAGTGCCGTGGGTTACAAAATAATATGGGATCTTTTTCTGAAATTTCGACAGTGCCGTGGGTTTCAGAATAATATGCAATTTTTTTCTTACATTTCGACAGTGATATATGTTACAAACTAATATATGATCAATTTCTAAAAGTTTGACAGTGCCGTGGGTTACAAAATATTATGCAGTTTTTTTTCTTACATTTCGACAGGTCCGTGGGTTACAAAATGTAATGAGATCATTTTCTTAAATTTCGACAGTGCCGTGGGTTACAAAATAATATGTGATCATTTTCTGAAATTTCGACAGTGCCGTGGGTTACAAAATAATATGGGATCTTTTTCTGAAATTTCGACAGTGCCGTGGGTTTCAGAATAATATGCAATTTTTTTCTTACATTTCGACAGTGCCGTGGGTTACAAAATAATATGCGATCTTTTTCTGAAATTTCGTCAGTGCCGTGGGTTACAAAATAATATGGGATCTTTTTCTAAATTTTGACAATGCCGTGGGTTACAAAATAAAATGGGATCTTTATCTGAAATTTCGACGGTGCCGTGGGTTTCAAAATAATATGCAATTTTTTTCTTACATTTCGACAGTGATATATGTTACAAACTAATATATGATCAATTTCTAAAAGTTCGACAGTGCCGTGGGTAACAAAATATTATGCAATTTTTTTCTTACATTTCGACAGTGCCGTGGGTTACAAAATGTAATGAGATCTTTTGCTTAAATTTTGACAGTGCCGTGGGTTACAAAATAATATGGGATCTTTTTCTGAAATTTCGACAGTGCCGTGAGTTACAAAATAATATGGGATCTTTTTCTGAAATTTCGACAGTGCCGTGGGTTACAAAATAATATGGGATCTTTTTCTAAAATTTCGACAGTGCCGTGGGTTTCAAAAATATATGCAATTTTTTTCTTACATTTCGACAGTGATATATGTTACAAACTAATATATGATCAATTTCTAAAAGTTCGACAGTGCCGTGGGTTACAAAATATTATGCAATTTTTTTCTTACATTTCGACAGTGCCGTGGGTTACAAAATGTAATGAGATCTTTTTCTTAAATTTTGACAGTGCCGTGGGTTACAAAATAATATGGGATCTTTTTCTGAAATTTCAACAGTACCGTGGGTTACAAAATAATATGTGATCTTTTTCTGAAATTTCGACAGTGCCGTGGGTTACAGAATAATATGGGATCTTTTTCTTAAATTTTGACAGTGCCGTGGGTTACAAAATAATATGGGATCTTTTTCTGAAATTTCAACAGTACCGTGGGTTACAAAATAATATGCGATCTTTTTAAGAAATTTTGACAGTGCCGTGGGTTACAGAATAATATGTGATCTTTTTCTGAAATTTCGACAGTGCCGTGGGTTACAAAATAATATGGGATCTTTTTCTGAAATTTCGACAGTGCCGTGGGTTACAAAATAATATGCAATTTTTTTCTCACATTTCGACAGTGATATATGTTACAAACTAACATATGATCAATTTCTAAAAGTATGACAGTGCCGTGGGTTACAAAATATTATGCAGTTTTTTTCGTAAATTTCGACAGGTTCGTGGGTTACAAAATGTAATGAGATCATTTTCTTAAATTTCGACAGTGCCGTGGGTTACAAAATAATATGTGATCATTTTCTGAAATTTCGACAGTGCCGTGGGTTACAAAATAATATGGGATCTTTTTCTGAAATTTCGACAGTGCCGTGGGTTTCAGAATAATATGCAATTTTTTTCTTACATTTCGACAGTGATATATGTTACAAACTAATATATGATCAATTTCTAAAAGTTCGACAGTGCCGTCGGTTACAAAATATTATGCAGTTTTTTTCTTACATTTTGACAGTGCCGTGGGTTACAAAATGTAATGAGATCTTTTTCTTAAATTTTGACAGTGCCGTGGGTTACAAAATGATATGGGATCTTTTTCTGAAATTTCAACAGTACCGTGGGTTACAAAATAATATGCGATCTTTTTCTGAAATTTCGACAGTGCCCTGGGTTACAAAATAATATGGGATCTTTTTCTGAAATTTCGACAGTGCCGTGGGTTTCAAAATAATATGCAATTTTTTTCTTACATTTCGACAGTGATATATGTTACAAACTAATATATGATCAATTTCTAAAAGTTCGACAGTGCCGTGGGTTACAAAATATTATGCAATTTTTTTCTTACATTTCGACAGTGCCGTGGGCTACAAAATGTAATGAGATCTTTTTCTTAAATTTTGACAGTGCCGTGGGTTACAAAATAATATGGGATCTTTTTCTGAAATTTCAACAGTACCGTGGGTTACAAAATAATATGCGATCTTTTTCTGAAATTTCGACAGTGCCGTGGGTTACAAAATAATATGCGATCTTTTTCTGAAATTTCGACAGTGCCGTGGGTTACAAAATAATATGCGATCTTTTTCTGAAATTTCGACAGTGCCGTGGGTTACAAAATAATATGCGATCTTTTTCTGAAATTTCGAGTGCCGTGAGTTACAAAATAATATGGGATCTTTTTCTTAAATTTCGACAGTGCCGTGGGTTACAAAATAATATGTGATCTTTTTCTGAAATTTCGACAGTGCCGTGGGTTACAAAATAATATGGGATCTTTTTTCTAAATTTCGACAGTGCCGTGGGTTACAAAATAATATGTGATCTTTTTCTGAAATTTCGACAGTGCCGTGGGTTACAAAATAATATGGGATCTTTTTCTAAATTTTGACAATGCCGTGGGTTACAAAATAAAATGGGATCTTTATCTGAAATTTCTACGGTGCCGTGGGTTACAAAATAATATGGGATCTTTTTTATAATTTTCGACAGTGCCGTGGGTTACAAAATAATATGTGATCATTTTCTGAAATTTCGACAGTGCCGTGGGTTACAAAATAATATGGGATCTTTTTCTGAAATTTCGACAGTGCCGTGGGTTACAAAATAATATGCAATTTTTTTCTCACATTTCGGCAGTGATATATGTTACAAACTAACATATGATCAATTTCTAAAAGTTCGACAGTGCCGTGGGTTACAAAATATTATGCAGTTTGTTTCTTAAATTTCGACAAGTTCGTGGGTTACAAAATGTAATGAGATCTTTTTCTTAAATTTCGACAGTGCCGTGGGTTACAAAATAATATGTGATCATTTTCTGAAATTTCGACAGTGCCGTGGGTTACAAAATAATATGGGATCTTTTTCTGAAATTTCGACAGTGCCGTGGGTTTCAGAATAATATGCAATTTTTTTCTTACATTTCGACAGTGATATATGTTACAAACTAATATATGATCAATTTCTAAAAGTTCGACAGTGCCGTGGGTTACAAAATATTATGCAGTTTTTTTTCTTACATTTCGACAGGTCCGTGGGTTACAAAATGTAATGAGATCATTTTCTTAAATTTCGACAGTGCCGTGGGTTACAAAATAATATGTGATCATTTTCTGAAATTTCGACAGTGCCGTGGGTTACAAAATAATATGGGATCTTTTTCTGAAATTTCGACAGTGCCGTGGGTTTCAGAATAATATGCAATTTTTTTCTTACATTTCGACAGTGCCGTGGGTTACAAAATAATATGCGATCTTTTTCTGAAATTTCGTCAGTGCCGTGGGTTACAAAATAATATGGGATCTTTTTCTAAATTTTGACAATGCCGTGGGTTACAAAATAATATGCGATCTTTTTCTGAAATTTCGACAGTGCCGTGGGTTACAGAATAATATGGGATCTTTTTCTTAAATTTTGACAGTGCCGTGGGTTACAAAATAATATGCGATCTTTTTAAGAAATTTCGACAGTGCCGTGGGTTACAGAATAATATGTGATCTTTTTCTGAAATTTCGACAGTGCCGTGGGTTACAAAATAATATGGGATCTTTTTCTGAAATTTCGACAGTGCCGTGGGTTACAAAATAATATGCAATTTTTTTCTCACATTTCGACAGTGATATATGTTACAAACTAACATATGATCAATTTCTAAAAGTTCGACAGTGCCGTGGGTTACAAAATATTATGCAGTTTTTTTCTTAAATTTCGACAGGTTCGTGGGTTACAAAATGTAATGAGATCATTTTCTTAAATTTCGACAGTGCCGTGGGTTACAAAATAATATGTGATTATTTTCTGAAATTTCGACAGTGCTGTGGGTTACAAAATAATATGGGATCTTTTTCTGAAATTTCGACAGTGCCGTGGGTTTCAGAATAATATGCAATTTTTTTCTTACATTTCGACAGTGATATATGTTACAAACTAATATATGATCAATTTCTAAAAGTTCAACAGTGCCGTGGGTTACAAAATATTATGCAATTTTTTTCTTACATTTCGACAGTGCCGTGGGTTACAAAATGATATGGGATCTTTTTCTGAAATTTCAACAGTACCGTGGGTTACAAAATAATATGCGATCTTTTTCTGAAATTTCGACAGTGCCGTGGGTTACAGAATAATATGGGATCTTTTTCTTAAATTTTGACAGTGCCGTGGGTTACAAAATAATATGCGATCTTTTTAAGAAATTTCGACAGTGCCGTGGGTTACAGAATAATATGTGATCTTTTTCTGAAATTTCGACAGTGCCGTGGGTTACAAAATAATATGGGATCTTTTTCTGAAATTTCGACAGTGCCGTGGGTTACAAAATAATATGCAATTTTTTTCTCACATTTCGACAGTGATATATGTTACAAACTAACATATGATCAATTTCTAAAAGTTCGACAGTGCCGTGGGTTACAAAATATTATGCAGTTATTTTCTTAAATTTCGACAGGTTCGTGGGTTACAAAATGTAATGAGATCATTTTCTTAAATTTCGACAGTGCCGTGGGTTACAAAATAATATGTGATTATTTTCTGAAATTTCGACAGTGCTGTGGGTTACAAAATAATATGGGATCTTTTTCTGAAATTTCGACAGTGCCGTGGGTTTCAGAATAATATGCAATTTTTTTCTTACATTTCGACAGTGATATATGTTACAAACTAATATATGATCAATTTCTAAAAGTTCGACAGTTCCGTGGGTTACAAAATATTATGCAATTTTTTTCTTACATTTCGACAGTGCCGTGGGTTACAAAATGATATGGGATCTTTTTCTGAAATTTCAACAGTACCGTGGGTTACAAAATAATATGCGATCTTTTTCTGAAATTTTGACAGTGCCGTGGGTTACAAAATAATATGGGATCTTTTTCTGAAATTTCGACAGTGCCGTGGGTTTCAAAATAATATGCACTTTTTTTCTTACATTTCGACAGTGATATATGTTACAAACTAATATGTGATCAATTTCTAAAAGTTCGACAGTGCCGAGGGTTACAAAATATTATGCAATTTTTTTCTTACATTTCGACAGTGCCGTGGGCTACAAAATGTAATGAGATCTTTTTCTTAAATTTTGACAGTGCCGTGGGTTACAAAATAATATGGGATCTTTTTCTGAAATTTCAACAGTACCGTGGGTTACAAAATAATATGCGATCTTTTTCTGAAATTTCGACAGTGCCGTGGGTTACAAAATAATATGCGATCTTTTTCTGAAATTTCGACAGTGCCGTGGGTTACAAAATAATATGCGATCTTTTTCTGAAATTTCGACAGTGCCGTGGGTTACAAAATAATATGCGATCTTTTTCTGAAATTTCGAGTGCCGTGAGTTACAAAATAATATGGGATCTTTTTCTTAAATTTCGACAGTGCCGTGGGTTACAAAATAATATGTGATCTTTTTCTGAAATTTCGACAGTGCCGTGGGTTACAAAATAATATGGGATCTTTTTTCTAAATTTCGACAGTGCCGTGGGTTACAAAATAATATGTGATCTTTTTCTGAAATTTCGACAGTGCCGTGGGTTACAAAATAATATGGGATCTTTTTCTAAATTTTGACAATGCCGTGGGTTACAAAATAAAATGGGATCTTTATCTGAAATTTCTACGGTGCCGTGGGTTACAAAATAATATGGGATCTTTTTTATAATTTTCGACAGTGCCGTGGGTTACAAAATAATATGTGATCATTTTCTGAAATTTCGACAGTGCCGTGGGTTACAAAATAATATGGGATCTTTTTCTGAAATTTCGACAGTGCCGTGGGTTACAAAATAATATGCAATTTTTTTCTCACATTTCGGCAGTGATATATGTTACAAACTAACATATGATCAATTTCTAAAAGTTCGACAGTGCCGTGGGTTACAAAATATTATGCAGTTTGTTTCTTAAATTTCGACAAGTTCGTGGGTTACAAAATGTAATGAGATCTTTTTCTTAAATTTCGACAGTGCCGTGGGTTACAAAATAATATGTGATCATTTTCTGAAATTTCGACAGTGCCGTGGGTTACAAAATAATATGGGATCTTTTTCTGAAATTTCGACAGTGCCGTGGGTTTCAGAATAATATGCAATTTTTTTCTTACATTTCGACAGTGATATATGTTACAAACTAATATATGATCAATTTCTAAAAGTTCGACAGTGCCGTGGGTTACAAAATATTATGCAGTTTTTTTTCTTACATTTCGACAGGTCCGTGGGTTACAAAATGTAATGAGATCATTTTCTTAAATTTCGACAGTGCCGTGGGTTACAAAATAATATGTGATCATTTTCTGAAATTTCGACAGTGCCGTGGGTTACAAAATAATATGGGATCTTTTTCTGAAATTTCGACAGTGCCGTGGGTTTCAGAATAATATGCAATTTTTTTCTTACATTTCGACAGTGCCGTGGGTTACAAAATAATATGCGATCTTTTTCTGAAATTTCGTCAGTGCCGTGGGTTACAAAATAATATGGGATCTTTTTCTAAATTTTGACAATGCCGTGGGTTACAAAATAATATGCGATCTTTTTCTGAAATTTCGACAGTGCCGTGGGTTACAGAATAATATGGGATCTTTTTCTTAAATTTTGACAGTGCCGTGGGTTACAAAATAATATGCGATCTTTTTAAGAAATTTCGACAGTGCCGTGGGTTACAGAATAATATGTGATCTTTTTCTGAAATTTCGACAGTGCCGTGGGTTACAAAATAATATGGGATCTTTTTCTGAAATTTCGACAGTGCCGTGGGTTACAAAATAATATGCAATTTTTTTCTCACATTTCGACAGTGATATATGTTACAAACTAACATATGATCAATTTCTAAAAGTTCGACAGTGCCGTGGGTTACAAAATATTATGCAGTTTTTTTCTTAAATTTCGACAGGTTCGTGGGTTACAAAATGTAATGAGATCATTTTCTTAAATTTCGACAGTGCCGTGGGTTACAAAATAATATGTGATTATTTTCTGAAATTTCGACAGTGCTGTGGGTTACAAAATAATATGGGATCTTTTTCTGAAATTTCGACAGTGCCGTGGGTTTCAGAATAATATGCAATTTTTTTCTTACATTTCGACAGTGATATATGTTACAAACTAATATATGATCAATTTCTAAAAGTTCAACAGTGCCGTGGGTTACAAAATATTATGCAATTTTTTTCTTACATTTCGACAGTGCCGTGGGTTACAAAATGATATGGGATCTTTTTCTGAAATTTCAACAGTACCGTGGGTTACAAAATAATATGCGATCTTTTTCTGAAATTTCGACAGTGCCGTGGGTTACAGAATAATATGGGATCTTTTTCTTAAATTTTGACAGTGCCGTGGGTTACAAAATAATATGCGATCTTTTTAAGAAATTTCGACAGTGCCGTGGGTTACAGAATAATATGTGATCTTTTTCTGAAATTTCGACAGTGCCGTGGGTTACAAAATAATATGGGATCTTTTTCTGAAATTTCGACAGTGCCGTGGGTTACAAAATAATATGCAATTTTTTTCTCACATTTCGACAGTGATATATGTTACAAACTAACATATGATCAATTTCTAAAAGTTCGACAGTGCCGTGGGTTACAAAATATTATGCAGTTATTTTCTTAAATTTCGACAGGTTCGTGGGTTACAAAATGTAATGAGATCATTTTCTTAAATTTCGACAGTGCCGTGGGTTACAAAATAATATGTGATTATTTTCTGAAATTTCGACAGTGCTGTGGGTTACAAAATAATATGGGATCTTTTTCTGAAATTTCGACAGTGCCGTGGGTTTCAGAATAATATGCAATTTTTTTCTTACATTTCGACAGTGATATATGTTACAAACTAATATATGATCAATTTCTAAAAGTTCGACAGTGCCGTGGGTTACAAAATATTATGCAGTTTTTTTTCTTACATTTCGACAGGTCCGTGGGTTACAAAATGTAATGAGATCATTTTCTTAAATTTCGACAGTGCCGTGGGTTACAAAATAATATGCGATCTTTTTCTGAAATTTCGACAGTGCCGTGGGTTACAAAATAATATGCGATCTTTTTCTGAAATTTCGACAGTGCCGTGGGTTACAAAATAATATGCGATCTTTTTCTGAAATTTCGAGTGCCGTGAGTTACAAAATAATATGGGATCTTTTTCTTAAATTTCGACAGTGCCGTGGGTTACAAAATAATATGTGATCTTTTTCTGAAATTTCGACAGTGCCGTGGGTTACAAAATAATATGGGATCTTTTTTCTAAATTTCGACAGTGCCGTGGGTTACAAAATAATATGTGATCTTTTTCTGAAATTTCGACAGTGCCGTGGGTTACAAAATAATATGGGATCTTTTTCTAAATTTTGACAATGCCGTGGGTTACAAAATAAAATGGGATCTTTATCTGAAATTTCTACGGTGCCGTGGGTTACAAAATAATATGGGATCTTTTTTATAATTTTCGACAGTGCCGTGGGTTACAAAATAATATGTGATCATTTTCTGAAATTTCGACAGTGCCGTGGGTTACAAAATAATATGGGATCTTTTTCTGAAATTTCGACAGTGCCGTGGGTTACAAAATAATATGCAATTTTTTTCTCACATTTCGGCAGTGATATATGTTACAAACTAACATATGATCAATTTCTAAAAGTTCGACAGTGCCGTGGGTTACAAAATATTATGCAGTTTGTTTCTTAAATTTCGACAAGTTCGTGGGTTACAAAATGTAATGAGATCTTTTTCTTAAATTTCGACAGTGCCGTGGGTTACAAAATAATATGTGATCATTTTCTGAAATTTCGACAGTGCCGTGGGTTACAAAATAATATGGGATCTTTTTCTGAAATTTCGACAGTGCCGTGGGTTTCAGAATAATATGCAATTTTTTTCTTACATTTCGACAGTGATATATGTTACAAACTAATATATGATCAATTTCTAAAAGTTCGACAGTGCCGTGGGTTACAAAATATTATGCAGTTTTTTTTCTTACATTTCGACAGGTCCGTGGGTTACAAAATGTAATGAGATCATTTTCTTAAATTTCGACAGTGCCGTGGGTTACAAAATAATATGTGATCATTTTCTGAAATTTCGACAGTGCCGTGGGTTACAAAATAATATGGGATCTTTTTCTGAAATTTCGACAGTGCCGTGGGTTTCAGAATAATATGCAATTTTTTTCTTACATTTCGACAGTGCCGTGGGTTACAAAATAATATGCGATCTTTTTCTGAAATTTCGTCAGTGCCGTGGGTTACAAAATAATATGGGATCTTTTTCTAAATTTTGACAATGCCGTGGGTTACAAAATAATATGCGATCTTTTTCTGAAATTTCGACAGTGCCGTGGGTTACAGAATAATATGGGATCTTTTTCTTAAATTTTGACAGTGCCGTGGGTTACAAAATAATATGCGATCTTTTTAAGAAATTTCGACAGTGCCGTGGGTTACAGAATAATATGTGATCTTTTTCTGAAATTTCGACAGTGCCGTGGGTTACAAAATAATATGGGATCTTTTTCTGAAATTTCGACAGTGCCGTGGGTTACAAAATAATATGCAATTTTTTTCTCACATTTCGACAGTGATATATGTTACAAACTAACATATGATCAATTTCTAAAAGTTCGACAGTGCCGTGGGTTACAAAATATTATGCAGTTTTTTTCTTAAATTTCGACAGGTTCGTGGGTTACAAAATGTAATGAGATCATTTTCTTAAATTTCGACAGTGCCGTGGGTTACAAAATAATATGTGATTATTTTCTGAAATTTCGACAGTGCTGTGGGTTACAAAATAATATGGGATCTTTTTCTGAAATTTCGACAGTGCCGTGGGTTTCAGAATAATATGCAATTTTTTTCTTACATTTCGACAGTGATATATGTTACAAACTAATATATGATCAATTTCTAAAAGTTCAACAGTGCCGTGGGTTACAAAATATTATGCAATTTTTTTCTTACATTTCGACAGTGCCGTGGGTTACAAAATGATATGGGATCTTTTTCTGAAATTTCAACAGTACCGTGGGTTACAAAATAATATGCGATCTTTTTCTGAAATTTCGACAGTGCCGTGGGTTACAGAATAATATGGGATCTTTTTCTTAAATTTTGACAGTGCCGTGGGTTACAAAATAATATGCGATCTTTTTAAGAAATTTCGACAGTGCCGTGGGTTACAGAATAATATGTGATCTTTTTCTGAAATTTCGACAGTGCCGTGGGTTACAAAATAATATGGGATCTTTTTCTGAAATTTCGACAGTGCCGTGGGTTACAAAATAATATGCAATTTTTTTCTCACATTTCGACAGTGATATATGTTACAAACTAACATATGATCAATTTCTAAAAGTTCGACAGTGCCGTGGGTTACAAAATATTATGCAGTTATTTTCTTAAATTTCGACAGGTTCGTGGGTTACAAAATGTAATGAGATCATTTTCTTAAATTTCGACAGTGCCGTGGGTTACAAAATAATATGTGATTATTTTCTGAAATTTCGACAGTGCTGTGGGTTACAAAATAATATGGGATCTTTTTCTGAAATTTCGACAGTGCCGTGGGTTTCAGAATAATATGCAATTTTTTTCTTACATTTCGACAGTGATATATGTTACAAACTAATATATGATCAATTTCTAAAAGTTCGACAGTTCCGTGGGTTACAAAATATTATGCAATTTTTTTCTTACATTTCGACAGTGCCGTGGGTTACAAAATGATATGGGATCTTTTTCTGAAATTTCAACAGTACCGTGGGTTACAAAATAATATGCGATCTTTTTCTGAAATTTTGACAGTGCCGTGGGTTACAAAATAATATGGGATCTTTTTCTGAAATTTCGACAGTGCCGTGGGTTTCAAAATAATATGCACTTTTTTTCTTACATTTCGACAGTGATATATGTTACAAACTAATATGTGATCAATTTCTAAAAGTTCGACAGTGCCGAGGGTTACAAAATATTATGCAATTTTTTTCTTACATTTCGACAGTGCCGTGGGTTACAAAATAATATGCGATCTTTTTCTGAAATTTCGAGTGCCGTGAGTTACAAAATAATATGGGATCTTTTTCTGAAATTTTGACAGTGCCGTGGGTTACAAAATAATATGTGATCTTTTTTGAAATTTCGACAGTGCCGTGGGTTACAAAATAATATGGGATCTTTTTTCTAAATTTCGACAGTGCCGTGGGTTACAAAATATTATGCAGTTTTTTTTCTTAAATTTCGACAGGTTCGTGGGTTACAAAATGTAATGAGATCATTTTCTTAAATTTCGACAGTGCCGTGGGTTACAAAATAATATGTGATTATTTTCTGAAATTTCGACAGTGCTGTGGGTTACAAAATAATATGGGATCTTTTTCTGAAATTTCGACAGTGCCGTGGGTTTCAGAATAATATGCAATTTTTTTCTTACATTTCGACAGTGATATATGTTACAAACTAATATATGATCAATTTCTAAAAGTTCGACAGTGCCGTGGGTTACAAAATATTATGCAATTTTTTTCTTACATTTCGACAGTGCCGTGGGTTACAAAATGATATGGGATCTTTTTCTGAAATTTCAACAGTACCGTGGGTTACAAAATAATATGCGATCTTTTTCTGAAATTTTGACAGTGCCGTGGGTTACAAAATAATATGGGATCTTTTTCTGAAATTTCGACAGTGCCGTGGGTTTCAAAATAATATGCACTTTTTTTCTTACATTTCGACAGTGATATATGTTACAAACTAATATGTGATCAATTTCTAAAAGTTCGACAGTGCCGTGGGTTACAAAATATTATGCAATTTTTTTCTTACATTTCGACAGTGCCGTGGGTTACAAAATAATATGCGATCTTTTTCTGAAATTTCGAGTGCCGTGAGTTACAAAATAATATGGGATCTTTTTCTGAAATTTCGACAGTGCCGTGGGTTACAAAATAATATGTGATCTTTTTTGAAATTTCGACAGTGCCGTGGGTTACAAAATAATATGGGATCTTTTTTCTAAATTTCGACAGTGCCGTGGGTTACAAAATAATATGTGATCTTTTTCTGAAATTTCGACAGTGCCGTGGGTTACAAAATAATATGGGATCTTTTTCTAAATTTTGACAATGCCGTGGGTTACAAAATAAAATGGGATCTTTATCTGAAATTTCTACGGTGCCGTGGGTTACAAAATAATATGGGATCTTTTTCTGAAATTTCGACAGTGCCGTGGGTTACAAAATAATATGCAATTTTTTTCTCACATTTCGGCAGTGATATATGTTACAAACTAACATATGATCAATTTCTAAAAGTTCGACAGTGCCGTGGGTTACAAAATAATATGCGATCTTTTTCTGAAATTTCGAGTGCCGTGAGTTACAAAATAATATGGGATCTTTTTCTTAAATTTTGACAGTGCCGTGGGTTACAAAATAATATGTGATCTTTATTGAAATTTCGACAGTGCCGTGGGTTACAAAATAATATGGGATCTTTTTTCTAAATTTCGACAGTGCCGTGGGTTACAAAATATTATGCAGTTTTTTTTCTTAAATTTCGACAGGTTCGTGGGTTACAAAATGTAATGAGATCATTTTCTTAAATTTCGACAGTGCCGTGGGTTACAAAATAATATGTGATTATTTTCTGAAATTTCGACAGTGCTGTGGGTTACAAAATAATATGGGATCTTTTTCTGAAATTTCGACAGTGCCGTGGGTTTCAGAATAATATGCAATTTTTTTCTTACATTTCGACAGTGATATATGTTACAAACTAATATATGATCAATTTCTAAAAGTTCGACAGTGCCGTGGGTTACAAAATATTATGCAATTTTTTTCTTACATTTCGACAGTGCCGTGGGTTACAAAATGATATGGGATCTTTTTCTGAAATTTCAACAGTACCGTGGGTTACAAAATAATATGCGATCTTTTTCTGAAATTTTGACAGTGCCGTGGGTTACAAAATAATATGGGATCTTTTTCTGAAATTTCGACAGTGCCGTGGGTTTCAAAATAATATGCACTTTTTTTCTTACATTTCGACAGTGATATATGTTACAAACTAATATGTGATCAATTTCTAAAAGTTCGACAGTGCCGTGGGTTACAAAATATTATGCAATTTTTTTCTTACATTTCGACAGTGCCGTGGGTTACAAAATAATATGCGATCTTTTTCTGAAATTTCGAGTGCCGTGAGTTACAAAATAATATGGGATCTTTTTCTGAAATTTCGACAGTGCCGTGGGTTACAAAATAATATGTGATCTTTTTTGAAATTTCGACAGTGCCGTGGGTTACAAAATAATATGGGATCTTTTTTCTAAATTTCGACAGTGCCGTGGGTTACAAAATAATATGTGATCTTTTTCTGAAATTTCGACAGTGCCGTGG
The DNA here is from genome assembly GCA_036924085.1 of Ariolimax columbianus. NCBI lineage: Eukaryota > Metazoa > Mollusca > Gastropoda > Stylommatophora > Arionidae > Ariolimax > Ariolimax columbianus. The sequence continues at coordinate 46,075,702 of JAVGWX010000020.1, forward strand.
GTTACAAAATAATATGGGATCTTTTTCTAAATTTTGACAATGCCGTGGGTTACAAAATAAAATGGGATCTTTATCTGAAATTTCTACGGTGCCGTGGGTTACAAAATAATATGGGATCTTTTTCTGAAATTTCGACAGTGCCGTGGGTTACAAAATAATATGCAATTTTTTTCTCACATTTCGGCAGTGATATATGTTACAAACTAACATATGATCAATTTCTAAAAGTTCGACAGTGCCGTGGTTTACAAAATATTATGCAGGTTTTTTCTTAAATTTCGACAGGTTCGTGGGTTACAAAATGTAATGAGATCATTTTCTTAAATTTCGACAGTGCCGTGGGTTACAAAATAATATGTGATTATTTTCTGAAATTTCGACAGTGCTGTGGGTTACAAAATAATATGGGATCTTTTTCTGAAATTTCGACAGTGCCGTGGGTTTCAGAATAATATGCAATTTTTTTCTTACATTTCGACAGTGATATATGTTACAAACTAATATATGATCAATTTCTAAAAGTTCAACAGTGCCGTGGGTTACAAAATATTATGCAATTTTTTTCTTACATTTCGACAGTGCCGTGGGTTACAAAATGATATGGGATCTTTTTCTGAAATTTCAACAGTACCGTGGGTTACAAAATAATATGCGATCTTTTTCTGAAATTTCGACAGTGCCGTGGGTTACAGAATAATATGGGATCTTTTTCTTAAATTTTGACAGTGCCGTGGGTTACAAAATAATATGCGATCTTTTTAAGAAATTTCGACAGTGCCGTGGGTTACAGAATAATATGTGATCTTTTTCTGAAATTTCGACAGTGCCGTGGGTTACAAAATAATATGGGATCTTTTTCTGAAATTTCGACAGTGCCGTGGGTTACAAAATAATATGCAATTTTTTTCTCACATTTCGACAGTGATATATGTTACAAACTAACATATGATCAATTTCTAAAAGTTCGACAGTGCCGTGGGTTACAAAATATTATGCAGTTATTTTCTTAAATTTCGACAGGTTCGTGGGTTACAAAATGTAATGAGATCATTTTCTTAAATTTCGACAGTGCCGTGGGTTACAAAATAATATGTGATTATTTTCTGAAATTTCGACAGTGCTGTGGGTTACAAAATAATATGGGATCTTTTTCTGAAATTTCGACAGTGCCGTGGGTTTCAGAATAATATGCAATTTTTTTCTTACATTTCGACAGTGATATATGTTACAAACTAATATATGATCAATTTCTAAAAGTTCGACAGTGCCGTGGGTTACAAAATATTATGCAATTTTTTTCTTACATTTCGACAGTGCCGTGGGTTACAAAATGATATGGGATCTTTTTCTGAAATTTCAACAGTACCGTGGGTTACAAAATAATATGCGATCTTTTTCTGAAATTTTGACAGTGCCGTGGGTTACAAAATAATATGGGATCTTTTTCTGAAATTTCGACAGTGCCGTGGGTTTCAAAATAATATGCACTTTTTTTCTTACATTTCGACAGTGATATATGTTACAAACTAATATGTGATCAATTTCTAAAAGTTCGACAGTGCCGTGGGTTACAAAATATTATGCAATTTTTTTCTTACATTTCGACAGTGCCGTGGGTTACAAAATAATATGCGATCTTTTTCTGAAATTTCGAGTGCCGTGAGTTACAAAATAATATGGGATCTTTTTCTGAAATTTTGACAGTGCCGTGGGTTACAAAATAATATGTGATCTTTTTTGAAATTTCGACAGTGCCGTGGGTTACAAAATAATATGGGATCTTTTTTCTAAATTTCGACAGTGCCGTGGGTTACAAAATATTATGCAGTTTTTTTCTTAAATTTCGACAGGTTCGTGGGTTACAAAATGTAATGAGATCATTTTCTTAAATTTCGACAGTGCCGTGGGTTACAAAATAATATGTGATTATTTTCTGAAATTTCGACAGTGCTGTGGGTTACAAAATAATATGGGATCTTTTTCTGAAATTTCGACAGTGCCGTGGGTTTCAGAATAATATGCAATTTTTTTCTTACATTTCGACAGTGATATATGTTACAAACTAATATATGATCAATTTCTAAAAGTTCGACAGTGCCGTGGGTTACAAAATATTATGCAATTTTTTTCTTACATTTCGACAGTGCCGTGGGTTACAAAATGATATGGGATCTTTTTCTGAAATTTCAACAGTACCGTGGGTTACAAAATAATATGCGATCTTTTTCTGAAATTTTGACAGTGCCGTGGGTTACAAAATAATATGGGATCTTTTTCTGAAATTTCGACAGTGCCGTGGGTTTCAAAATAATATGCACTTTTTTTCTTACATTTCGACAGTGATATATGTTACAAACTAATATGTGATCAATTTCTAAAAGTTCGACAGTGCCGTGGGTTACAAAATATTATGCAATTTTTTTCTTACATTTCGACAGTGCCGTGGGTTACAAAATAATATGCGATCTTTTTCTGAAATTTCGAGTGCCGTGAGTTACAAAATAATATGGGATCTTTTTCTGAAATTTCGACAGTGCCGTGGGTTACAAAATAATATGTGATCTTTTTTGAAATTTCGACAGTGCCGTAGGTTACAAAATAATATGGGATCTTTTTTCTAAATTTCGACAGTGCCGTGGGTTACAAAATAATATGTGATCTTTTTCTGAAATTTCGACAGTGCCGTGGGTTACAAAATAATATGGGATCTTTTTCTAAATTTTGACAATGCCGTGGGTTACAAAATAAAATGGGATCTTTATCTGAAATTTCTACGGTGCCGTGGGTTACAAAATAATATGGGATCTTTTTCTGAAATTTCGACAGTGCCGTGGGTTACAAAATAATATGCAATTTTTTTCTCACATTTCGGCAGTGATATATGTTACAAACTAACATATGATCAATTTCTAAAAGTTCGACAGTGCCGTGGGTTACAAAATATTATGCAGTTTTTTTCTTAAATTTCGACAAGTTCGTGGGTTACAAAATGTAATGAGATCATTTTCTTAAATTTCGACAGTGCCGTGGGTTACAAAATAATATGTGATCATTTTCTGAAATTTCGACAGTGCCGTGGGTTACAAAATAATATGGGATCTTTTTCTGAAATTTCGACAGTGCCGTGGGTTTCAGAATAATATGCAATTTTTTTCTTACATTTCGACAGTGATATATGTTACAAACTAATATATGATCAATTTCTAAAAGTTCGACAGTGCCGTAGGTTACAAAATATTATGCAATTTTTTTCTTACATTTCGACAGTGCCGTGGGTTACAAAATGTAATGAGATCTTTTTCTTAAATTTTGACAGTGCCGTGGGTTACAAAATAATATGGGATCTTTTTCTGAAATTTCAACAGTACCGTGGGATACAAAATAATATGCGATCTTTTTCTGAAATTTCGACAGTGCCGTGGGTTACAAAATAATATGCGATCTTTTTCTGAAATTTCGACAGTGCCGTGGGTTACAAAATAATATGCGATCTTTTTCTGAAAATTCGACAGTGCCGTGAGTTACAAAATAATATGGGATCTTTTTCTGAAATTTCGACAGTGCCGTGGGTTACAAAATAATATGTGATCTTTTTCTGAAATTTCGACAGTGCCGTGGGTTACAAAATAATATAGGATCTTTTTTCTAAATTTCGACAGTGCCGTGGGTTACAAAATAATATGTGATCTTTTTCTGAAATTTCGACAGTGCCGTGGGTTACAAAAAAATATGGGATCTTTTTCTAAATTTTGACAATGCTGTGGGTTACAAAATAAAATGGGATCTTTATCTGAAATTTCTACGGTGCCGTGGGTTACAAAATAATATGGGATCTTTTTTATAAATTTCGACAGTGCCGTGGTTTACAAAATAATATGTGATCATTTTCTGAAATTTCGACAGTGCCGTGGGTTACAAAATAATATGGGATCTTTTTCTGAAATTTCGACAGTGCCGTGGGTTACAAAATAATATGCAATTTTTTTCTCACATTTCGACAGTTATATATGTTACAAACTAACATATGATCAATTTCTAAAAGTTTGACAGTGCCGTGGGTTACGAAATATTATGCAGTTTTTTTCTTGAATTTCGACAAGTTCGTGGGTTACAAAATGTAATGAGATCATTTTCTTAAATTTCGACAGTGCCGTGGATTACAAAATAATATGTGATCATTTTCTGAAATTTCGACAGTGCCGTGGGTTACAAAATAATATGGGATCTTTTTCTGAAATTTCGACAGTGCCATGGGTTTCAGAATAATATGCAATTTTTTTCTTACATTTCGACAGTGATATATGTTACAAACTAATATATGATCAATTTCTAAAAGTTTGACAGTGCCGTGGGTTACAAAATATTATGCAGTTTTTTTTCTTACATTTCGACAGGTCCGTGGGTTACAAAATGTAATGAGATCATTTTCTTAAATTTCGACAGTGCCGTGGGTTACAAAATAATATGTGATCATTTTCTGAAATTTCGACAGTGCCGTGGGTTACAAAATAATATGGGATCTTTTTCTGAAATTTCGACAGTGCCGTGGGTTTCAGAATAATATGCAATTTTTTTCTTACATTTCGACAGTGCCGTGGGTTACAAAATAATATGCGATCTTTTTCTGAAATTTCGTCAGTGCCGTGGGTTACAAAATAATATGGGATCTTTTTCTAAATTTTGACAATGCCGTGGGTTACAAAATAAAATGGGATCTTTATCTGAAATTTCGACGGTGCCGTGGGTTTCAAAATAATATGCAATTTTTTTCTTACATTTCGACAGTGATATATGTTACAAACTAATATATGATCAATTTCTAAAAGTTCGACAGTGCCGTGGGTAACAAAATATTATGCAATTTTTTTCTTACATTTCGACAGTGCCGTGGGTTACAAAATGTAATGAGATCTTTTGCTTAAATTTTGACAGTACCGTGGGTTACAAAATAATATGCGATCTTTTTAAGAAATTTTGACAGTGCCGTGGGTTACAGAATAATATGTGATCTTTTTCTGAAATTTCGACAGTGCCGTGGGTTACAAAATAATATGGGATCTTTTTCTGAAATTTCGACAGTGCCGTGGGTTACAAAATAATATGCAATTTTTTTCTCACATTTCGACAGTGATATATGTTACAAACTAACATATGATCAATTTCTAAAAGTATGACAGTGCCGTGGGTTACAAAATATTATGCAGTTTTTTTCGTAAATTTCGACAGGTTCGTGGGTTACAAAATGTAATGAGATCATTTTCTTAAATTTCGACAGTGCCGTGGGTTACAAAATAATATGTGATCATTTTCTGAAATTTCGACAGTGCCGTGGGTTACAAAATAATATGGGATCTTTTTCTGAAATTTCGACAGTGCCGTGGGTTTCAGAATAATATGCAATTTTTTTCTTACATTTCGACAGTGATATATGTTACAAACTAATATATGATCAATTTCTAAAAGTTCGACAGTGCCGTAGGTTACAAAATATTATGCAATTTTTTTCTTACATTTCGACAGTGCCGTGGGTTACAAAATGTAATGAGATCTTTTTCTTAAATTTTGACAGTGCCGTGGGTTACAAAATAATATGGGATCTTTTTCTGAAATTTCAACAGTACCGTGGGATACAAAATAATATGCGATCTTTTTCTGAAATTTCGACAGTGCCGTGGGTTACAAAATAATATGCGATCTTTTTCTGAAATTTCGACAGTGCCGTGGGTTACAAAATAATATGCGATCTTTTTCTGAAAATTCGACAGTGCCGTGAGTTACAAAATAATATGGGATCTTTTTCTGAAATTTCGACAGTGCCGTGGGTTACAAAATAATATGTGATCTTTTTCTGAAATTTCGACAGTGCCGTGGGTTACAAAATAATATAGGATCTTTTTTCTAAATTTCGACAGTGCCGTGGGTTACAAAATAATATGTGATCTTTTTCTGAAATTTCGACAGTGCCGTGGGTTACAAAAAAATATGGGATCTTTTTCTAAATTTTGACAATGCTGTGGGTTACAAAATAAAATGGGATCTTTATCTGAAATTTCTACGGTGCCGTGGGTTACAAAATAATATGGGATCTTTTTTATAAATTTCGACAGTGATATATGTTACAAACTAATATATGATCAATTTCTAAAAGTTCGACAGTGCCGTGGGTAACAAAATATTATGCAATTTTTTTCTTACATTTCGACAGTGCCGTGGGTTACAAAATGTAATGAGATCTTTTGCTTAAATTTTGACAGTGCCGTGGGTTACAAAATAATATGGGATCTTTTTCTGAAATTTCGACAGTGCCGTGAGTTACAAAATAATATGGGATCTTTTTCTGAAATTTCGACAGTGCCGTGGGTTACAAAATAATATGGGATCTTTTTCTGAAATTTCAACATGCCGTGGGTTTCAAAAATATATGCAATTTTTTTCTTACATTTCGACAGTGATATATGTTACAAACTAATATATGATCAATTTCTAAAAGTTCGACAGTGCCGTGGGTTACAAAATATTATGCAATTTTTTTCTTACATTTCGACAGTGCCGTGGGTTACAAAATGTAATGAGATCTTTTTCTTAAATTTTGACAGTGCCGTGGGTTACAAAATAATATGGGATCTTTTTCTGAAATTTCAACAGTACCGTGGGTTACAAAATAATATGCGATCTTTTTCTGAAATTTCGACAGTGCCGTGGGTTACAGAATAATATGGGATCTTTTTCTTAAATTTTGACAGTGCCGTGGGTTACAAAATAATATGGGATCTTTTTCTGAAATTTCAACAGTACCGTGGGTTACAAAATAATATGCGATCTTTTTAAGAAATTTTGACAGTGCCGTGGGTTACAGAATAATATGTGATCTTTTTCTGAAATTTCGACAGTGCCGTGGGTTACAAAATAATATGGGATCTTTTTCTGAAATTTCGACAGTGCCGTGGGTTACAAAATAATAGGCAATTTTTTTCTCACATTTCGACAGTGATATATGTTACAAACTAACATATGATCAATTTCTAAAAGTATGACAGTGCCGTGGGTTACAAAATATTATGCAGTTTTTTTCGTAAATTTCGACAGGTTCGTGGGTTACAAAATGTAATGAGATCATTTTCTTAAATTTCGACAGTGCCGTGGGTTACAAAATAATATGTGATCATTTTCTGAAATTTCGACAGTGCCGTGGGTTACAAAATAATATGGGATCTTTTTCTGAAATTTCGACAGTGCCGTGGGTTTCAGAATAATATGCAATTTTTTTCTTACATTTCGACAGTGATATATGTTACAAACTAATATATGATCAATTTCTAAAAGTTCGACAGTGCCGTAGGTTACAAAATATTATGCAATTTTTTTCTTACATTTCGACAGTGCCGTGGGTTACAAAATGATATGGGATCTTTTTCTGAAATTTCAACAGTACCGTGGGTTACAAAATAATATGCGATCTTTTTCTGAAATTTCGACAGTGCCGTGGGTTACAAAATAATATGGGATCTTTTTCTGAAATTTCGACAGTGCCGTGGGTTTCAAAATAATATGCAATTTTTTTCTTACATTTCGACAGTGATATATGTTACAAACTAATATATGATCAATTTCTAAAAGTTCGACAGTGCCGTGGGTTACAAAATATTATGCAATTTTTTTCTGAAATTTCGACAGTGCCGTGGGTTACAAAATGTAATGAGATCTTTTTCTTAAATTTTGACAGTGCCGTGGGTTACAAAATAATATGGGATCTTTTTCTGAAATTTCAACAGTACCGTGGGTTACAAAATAATATGCGATCTTTTTCTGAAATTTCGACAGTGCCGTGGGTTACAAAATAATATGCGATCTTTTTATGAAATTTCGACAGTGCCGTGGGTTACAAAATAATATGCGATCTTTTTCTGAAATTTTGACAGTGCCGTGGGTTACAAAATAATATGCGATCTTTTTCTGAAATTTCGACAGTGCCGTGAGTTACAAAATAATATGGGATCTTTTTCTGAAATTTCGACAGTGCCGTGGGTTACAAAATAATATGTGATCTTTTTCTGAAATTTCGACAGTGTTGTGGGTTACAAAATAATATGGGATCTTTTTTCTAAATTTCGACAGTGCCGTGGGTTACAAAATAATATGTGATCTTTTTCTGAAATTTCGACAGTGCCGTGGGTTACAAAATAATATGGGATCTTTTTCTAAATTTTGACAATGCCGTGGGTTACAAAATAAAATGGGATCTTTATCTGAAATTTCGACGGTGCCGTGGGTTACAAAATAATTTGGGATCTTTTTTATAAATTTTGACTGTGCCGTGGGTTACAAAATAATATGTGATCATTTTCTGAAATTTCGACAGTGCCGTGGGTTACAAAATAATATGCAATTTTTTTCTTACATTTCGACAGTGATATATGTTACAAACTAATATATGATCAATTTCTAAAAGTTCGACAGTGCCGTGGGTTACAAAATATTATGCAATTTTTTTCTTACATTTCGACAGTGCCGTGGGTTACAAAATGTAATGAGATCTTTTGCTTAAATTTTGACAGTGCCGTGGGTTACAAAATAATATGGGATCTTTTTCTGAAATTTCGACAGTGCCGTGGGTTACAGAATAATATGGGATCTTTTTCTTAAATTTTGACAGTGCCGTGGGTTACAAAATAATATGGGATCTTTTTCTGAAATTTCGACAGTACCGTGGGTTACAAAATAATATGCGATCTTTTTAAGAAATTTCGACAGTGCCGTGGGTTTATATGTGATCTTTTTCTGAAATTTCGACAATGCCGTGGGTTACAAAATAATATGGGATCTTTTTCTTAAATTTCGACAGTGCCGTGGGTTACAAAAAAATATGCAATTTTTTTCTCACATTTCGACAGTGATATATGTTACAAACTAACATATGATCAATTTCTGAAAGTTCGACAGTGCCGTGGGTTACAAAATATTATGCAGTTTTTTTCTTAAATTTCGACAGGTTCGTGGGTTACAAAATGTAATGAGATCATTTTCTTAAATTTCGACAGTGCCGTGGGTTACAAAATAATATGTGATCATTTTCTGAAATTTCGACAGTGCCGTGGGTTACAAAATAATATGGGATCTTTTTCTGAAATTTCGACAGTGCCGTGGGTTTCAGAATAATATGCAATTTTTTTCTTACATTTCGACAGTGATATATGTTACAAACTAATATATGATCGATTTCTAAAAGTTCGACAGTGCCGTGGGTTACAAAATATTATGCAATTTTTTTCTTACATTTCGACAGTGCCGTGGGTTACAAAATGATATGGGATCTTTTTCTGAAATTTCAACAGTACCGTGGGTTACAAAATAATATGCGATCTTTTTCTGAAATTTCGACAGTGCCGTGGGTTACCAAATAATATGGGATCTTTTTCTGAAATTTCGACAGTGCCGTGGGTTTCAAAATAATATGCAATTTTTTTCTTACATTTCGACAGTGATATATGTTACAAACTAATATATGATCAATTTCTAAAAGTTCGACAGTGCCGTGGGTTACAAAATATTATGCAATTTTTTTCTTACATTTCGACAGTGCCGTGGGCTACAAAATGTAATGAGATCTTTTTCTTAAATTTTGACAGTGCCGTGGGTTACAAAATAATATGGGATCTTTTTCTGAAATTTCAACAGTACCGTGGGTTACAAAATAATATGCGATCTTTTTCTGAAATTTCGACAGTGCCGTGGGTTACAAAATAATATGCGATCTTTTTCTGAAATTTCGACAGTGCCGTGGGTTACAAAATAATATGCGATCTTTTTCTGAAATTTCGACAGTGCCGTTAGTTACAAAATAATATGGGATCTTTTTCTGAAATTTCGTCAGTGCCGTGGGTTACAAAATAATATGTGATCTTTTTCTGAAATTTCGACAGTGTTGTGGGTTACAAATAATATGGGATCTTTTTTCTAAATTTCGACAGTGCCGTGGGTTACAAAATAATATGTGATCTTTTTCTGAAATTTCGACAGTGCCGTGGGTTACAAAATAATATGGGATCTTTTTCTAAATTTTGACAATGCCGTGGGTTACAAAATAAAATGGGATCTTTATCTAAAATTTCCACGGTGCCGTGGGTTACAAAATAATATGGGATCTTTTTTATAAATTTCGACAGTGCCATGGGTTACAAAATAATATGTGATCATTTTCTGAAATTTCGACAGTGCCGTGGGTTACAAAATAATATGGGATCTTTTTCTGAAATTTCGACAGTGCCGTGGGTTACAAAATAATATGCAATTTTTTTCTCACATTTCGACAGTGATATATGTTACAAACTAACATATGATCAATTTCTAAAAGTTCGACAGTGCCGTGGGTTACAAAATATTATGCAGTTTTTTTCTTAAATTTCGACAGGTTCGTGGGTTACAAAATGTAATGAGATCATTTTCTTAAATTTCGACAGTGCCGTGGGTTCCAAAATAATATGTGATCATTTTCTGAAATTTCGACAGTGCCGTGGGTTACAAAATAATATGGGATCTTTTTCTGAAATTTCGACAGTGCCGTGGGTTTCAGAATAATATGCAATTTTTTTCTTACATTTCGACAGTGATATATGTTATAAACTAATATATGATCAATTTCTAAAAGTTCGACAGTGCCGTAGGTTACAAAATATTATGCAATTTTTTTCTTACATTTCGACAGTGCCGTGGGTTACAAAATGATATGGGATCTTTTTCTGAAATTTCAACAGTACCGTGGGTTACAAAATAATATGCGATCTTTTTCTGAAATTTCGACAGTGCCGTGGGTTACAAAATAATATGGGATCTTTTTCTGAAATTTCGACAGTGCCGTGGGTTTCAAAATAATATGCAATTTTTTTCTTACATTTCGACAGTGATATATGTTACAAACTAATATATGATCAATTTCTAAAAGTTCGACAGTGCCGTGGGTTACAAAATATTATGCAATTTTTTTCTTACATTTCGACAGTGCCGTGGGTTACAAAATGTAATGAGATCTTTTTCTTAAATTTTGACAGTGCCGTGGGTTACAAAATAATATGGGATCTTTTTCTGAAATTTCAACAGTACCGTGGGTTACAAAATAATATGCGATCTTTTTCTGAAATTTCGACAGTGCCGTGGGTTACAAAATAATATGCGATCTTTTTATGAAATTTCGACAGTGCCGTGGGTTACAAAATAATATGCGATCTTTTTCTGAAATTTTGACAGTGCCGTGGGTTACAAAATAATATGCGATCTTTTTCTGAAATTTCGACAGTGCCGTGAGTTACAAAATAATATGGGATCTTTTTCTGAAATTTCGACAGTGCCGTGGGTTACAAAATAATATGTGATCTTTTTCTGAAATTTCGACAGTGTTGTGGGTTACAAAATAATATGGGATCTTTTTTCTAAATTTCGACAGTGCCGTGGGTTACAAAATAATATGTGATCTTTTTCTGAAATTTCGACAGTGCCGTGGGTTACAAAATAATATGGGATCTTTTTCTAAATTTTGACAATGCCGTGGGTTACAAAATAAAATGGGATCTTTATCTGAAATTTCGACGGTGCCGTGGGTTACAAAATAATTTGGGATCTTTTTTATAAATTTTGACTGTGCCGTGGGTTACAAAATAATATGTGATCATTTTCTGAAATTTCGACAGTGCCGTGGGTTACAAAATAATATGCAATTTTTTTCTTACATTTCGACAGTGATATATGTTACAAACTAATATATGATCAATTTCTAAAAGTTCGACAGTGCCGTGGGTTACAAAATATTATGCAATTTTTTTCTTACATTTCGACAGTGCCGTGGGTTACAAAATGTAATGAGATCTTTTGCTTAAATTTTGACAGTGCCGTGGGTTACAAAATAATATGGGATCTTTTTCTGAAATTTCGACAGTGCCGTGGGTTACAGAATAATATGGGATCTTTTTCTTAAATTTTGACAGTGCCGTGGGTTACAAAATAATATGGGATCTTTTTCTGAAATTTCGACAGTACCGTGGGTACAAAATAATATGCGATCTTTTTAAGAAATTTCGACAGTGCCGTGGGTTTATATGTGATCTTTTTCTGAAATTTCGACAATGCCGTGGGTTACAAAATAATATGGGATCTTTTTCTTAAATTTCGACAGTGCCGTGGGTTACAAAAAAATATGCAATTTTTTTCTCACATTTCGACAGTGATATATGTTACAAACTAACATATGATCAATTTCTGAAAGTTCGACAGTGCCGTGGGTTACAAAATATTATGCAGTTTTTTTCTTAAATTTCGACAGGTTCGTGGGTTACAAAATGTAATGAGATCATTTTCTTAAATTTCGACAGTGCCGTGGGTTACAAAATAATATGTGATCATTTTCTGAAATTTCGACAGTGCCGTGGGTTACAAAATAATATGGGATCTTTTTCTGAAATTTCGACAGTGCCGTGGGTTTCAGAATAATATGCAATTTTTTTCTTACATTTCGACAGTGATATATGTTACAAACTAATATATGATCGATTTCTAAAAGTTCGACAGTGCCGTGGGTTACAAAATATTATGCAATTTTTTTCTTACATTTCGACAGTGCCGTGGGTTACAAAATGTAATGAGATCTTTTGCTTAAATTTTGACAGTGCCGTGGGTTACAAAATAATATGGGATCTTTTTAAGAAATTTCGACAGTGCCGTGGGTTACAGAATAATATGGGATCTTTTTCTTAAATTTTGACAGTGCCGTGGGTTACAAAATAATATGCGATCTTTTTATGAAATTTCGACAGTGCCGTGGGTTACAAAATAATATGCGATCTTTTTCTGAAATTTTGACAGTGCCGTGGGTTACAAAATAATATGCGATCTTTTTCTGAAATTTCGACAGTGCCGTGAGTTACAAAATAATATGGGATCTTTTTCTGAAATTTCGACAGTGCCGTGGGTTACAAAATAATATGTGATCTTTTTCTGAAATTTCGACAGTGTTGTGGGTTACAAAATAATATGGGATCTTTTTTCTAAATTTCGACAGTGCCGTGGGTTACAAAATAATATGTGATCTTTTTCTGAAATTTCGACAGTGCCGTGGGTTACAAAATAATATGGGATCTTTTTCTAAATTTTGACAATGCCGTGGGTTACAAAATAAAATGGGATCTTTATCTGAAATTTCGACGGTGCCGTGGGTTACAAAATAATTTGGGATCTTTTTTATAAATTTTGACTGTGCCGTGGGTTACAAAATAATATGTGATCATTTTCTGAAATTTCGACAGTGCCGTGGGTTACAAAATAATATGCAATTTTTTTCTTACATTTCGACAGTGATATATGTTACAAACTAATATATGATCAATTTCTAAAAGTTCGACAGTGCCGTGGGTTACAAAATATTATGCAATTTTTTTCTTACATTTCGACAGTGCCGTGGGTTACAAAATGTAATGAGATCTTTTGCTTAAATTTTGACAGTGCCGTGGGTTACAAAATAATATGGGATCTTTTTCTGAAATTTCGACAGTGCCGTGGGTTACAGAATAATATGGGATCTTTTTCTTAAATTTTGACAGTGCCGTGGGTTACAAAATAATATGGGATCTTTTTCTGAAATTTCGACAGTACCGTGGGTTACAAAATAATATGCGATCTTTTTAAGAAATTTCGACAGTGCCGTGGGTTTATATGTGATCTTTTTCTGAAATTTCGACAATGCCGTGGGTTACAAAATAATATGGGATCTTTTTCTTAAATTTCGACAGTGCCGTGGGTTACAAAAAAATATGCAATTTTTTTCTCACATTTCGACAGTGATATATGTTACAAACTAACATATGATCAATTTCTGAAAGTTCGACAGTGCCGTGGGTTACAAAATATTATGCAGTTTTTTTCTTAAATTTCGACAGGTTCGTGGGTTACAAAATGTAATGAGATCATTTTCTTAAATTTCGACAGTGCCGTGGGTTACAAAATAATATGTGATCATTTTCTGAAATTTCGACAGTGCCGTGGGTTACAAAATAATATGGGATCTTTTTCTGAAATTTCGACAGTGCCGTGGGTTTCAGAATAATATGCAATTTTTTTCTTACATTTCGACAGTGATATATGTTACAAACTAATATATGATCGATTTCTAAAAGTTCGACAGTGCCGTGGGTTACAAAATATTATGCAATTTTTTTCTTACATTTCGACAGTGCCGTGGGTTACAAAATGATATGGGATCTTTTTCTGAAATTTCAACAGTACCGTGGGTTACAAAATAATATGCGATCTTTTTCTGAAATTTCGACAGTGCCGTGGGTTACCAAATAATATGGGATCTTTTTCTGAAATTTCGACAGTGCCGTGGGTTTCAAAATAATATGCAATTTTTTTCTTACATTTCGACAGTGATATATGTTACAAACTAATATATGATCAATTTCTAAAAGTTCGACAGTGCCGTGGGTTACAAAATATTATGCAATTTTTTTCTTACATTTCGACAGTGCCGTGGGCTACAAAATGTAATGAGATCTTTTTCTTAAATTTTGACAGTGCCGTGGGTTACAAAATAATATGGGATCTTTTTCTGAAATTTCAACAGTACCGTGGGTTACAAAATAATATGCGATCTTTTTCTGAAATTTCGACAGTGCCGTGGGTTACAAAATAATATGCGATCTTTTTCTGAAATTTCGACAGTGCCGTGGGTTACAAAATAATATGCGATCTTTTTCTGAAATTTCGACAGTGCCGTTAGTTACAAAATAATATGGGATCTTTTTCTGAAATTTCGTCAGTGCCGTGGGTTACAAAATAATATGTGATCTTTTTCTGAAATTTCGACAGTGTTGTGGGTTACAAAATAATATGGGATCTTTTTTCTAAATTTCGACAGTGCCGTGGGTTACAAAATAATATGTGATCTTTTTCTGAAATTTCGACAGTGCCGTGGGTTACAAAATAATATGGGATCTTTTTCTAAATTTTGACAATGCCGTGGGTTACAAAATAAAATGGGATCTTTATCTAAAATTTCTACGGTGCCGTGGGTTACAAAATAATATGGGATCTTTTTTATAAATTTCGACAGTGCCGTGGGTTACAAAATAATATGTGATCATTTTCTGAAATTTCGACAGTGCCGTGGGTTACAAAATAATATGGGATCTTTTTCTGAAATTTCGACAGTGCCGTGGGTTACAAAATAATATGCAATTTTTTT
The DNA here is from genome assembly GCA_036924085.1 of Ariolimax columbianus. Lineage (NCBI taxonomy): Eukaryota > Metazoa > Mollusca > Gastropoda > Stylommatophora > Arionidae > Ariolimax > Ariolimax columbianus. The sequence goes on from JAVGWX010000020.1 coordinate 46,090,928, forward strand.
CTCACATTTCGACAGTGATATATGTTACAAACTAACATATGATCAATTTCTAAAAGTTCGACAGTGCCGTGGGTTACAAAATATTATGCAGTTTTTTTCTTAAATTTCGACAGGTTCGTGGGTTACAAAATGTAATGAGATCATTTTCTTAAATTTCGACAGTGCCGTGGGTTACAAAATAATATGTGATCATTTTCTGAAATTTCGACAGTGCCGTGGGTTACAAAATAATATGGGATCTTTTTCTGAAATTTCGACAGTGCCGTGGGTTTCAGAATAATATGCAATTTTTTTCTTACATTTCGACAGTGATATATGTTATAAACTAATATATGATCAATTTCTAAAAGTTCGACAGTGCCGTGGGTTACAAAATATTATGCAGTTTTTTTTCTTACATTTCGACAGGTCCGTGGGTTACAAAATGTAATGAGATCATTTTCTTAAATTTCGACAGTGCCGTGGGTTACAAAATAATATGTGATCTATTTCTGAAATTTCGACAGTGCCGTGGGTTACCAAATAATATGGGATCTTTTTCTGAAATTTCGACAGTGCCGTGGGTTTCAAAATAATATGCAATTTTTTTCTTACATTTCGACAGTGATATATGTTACAAACTAATATATGATCAATTTCTAAAAGTTCGACAGTGCCGTGGGTTACAAAATATTATGCAATTTTTTTCTTACATTTCGACAGTGCCGTGGGCTACAAAATGTAATGAGATCTTTTTCTTAAATTTTGACAGTGCCGTGGGTTACAAAATAATATGGGATCTTTTTCTGAAATTTCAACAGTACCGTGGGTTACAAAATAATATGCGATCTTTTTCTGAAATTTCGACAGTGCCGTGGGTTACAAAATAATATGCGATCTTTTTCTGAAATTTCGACAGTGCCGTGGGTTACAAAATAATATGCGATCTTTTTCTGAAATTTCGACAGTGCCGTTAGTTACAAAATAATATGGGATCTTTTTCTGAAATTTCGTCAGTGCCGTGGGTTACAAAATAATATGTGATCTTTTTCTGAAATTTCGACAGTGTTGTGGGTTACAAAATAATATGGGATCTTTTTTCTAAATTTCGACAGTGCCGTGGGTTACAAAATAATATGTGATCTTTTTCTGAAATTTCGACAGTGCCGTGGGTTACAAAATAATATGGGATCTTTTTCTAAATTTTGACAATGCCGTGGGTTACAAAATAAAATGGGATCTTTATCTAAAATTTCTACGGTGCCGTGGGTTACAAAATAATATGGGATCTTTTTTATAAATTTCGACAGTGCCGTGGGTTACAAAATAATATGTGATCATTTTCTGAAATTTCGACAGTGCCGTGGGTTACAAAATAATATGGGATCTTTTTCTGAAATTTCGACAGTGCCGTGGGTTACAAAATAATATGCAATTTTTTTCTCACATTTCGACAGTGATATATGTTACAAACTAACATATGATCAATTTCTAAAAGTTCGACAGTGCCGTGGGTTACAAAATATTATGCAGTTTTTTTCTTAAATTTCGACAGGTTCGTGGGTTACAAAATGTAATGAGATCATTTTCTTAAATTTCGACAGTGCCGTGGGTTACAAAATAATATGTGATCATTTTCTGAAATTTCGACAGTGCCGTGGGTTACAAAATAATATGGGATCTTTTTCTGAAATTTCGACAGTGCCGTGGGTTTCAGAATAATATGCAATTTTTTTCTTACATTTCGACAGTGATATATGTTATAAACTAATATATGATCAATTTCTAAAAGTTCGACAGTGCCGTGGGTTACAAAATATTATGCAGTTTTTTTTCTTACATTTCGACAGGTCCGTGGGTTACAAAATGTAATGAGATCATTTTCTTAAATTTCGACAGTGCCGTGGGTTACAAAATAATATGTGATCTATTTCTGAAATTTCGACAGTGCCGTGGGTTACAAAATAATATGGGATCTTTTTCTGAAATTTCGACAGTGCCGTGGGTTTCAGAATAATATGCAATTTTTTTCTTACATTTCGACAGTGCCGTGGGTTACAAAATAATATGGGAATTTTTTCTGAAATTTCGACGGTGCCGTGGGTTACAAAATAATTTGGGATCTTTTTTATAAATTTTGACAGTGCCGTGGGTTACAAAATAATATGTGATCATTTTCTGAAATTACGACAGTGCCGTGGGTTACAAAATAATATGGGATCTTTTTCTGAAATTTTGACAGTGCCGTGGGTTACAAAATATTATGCAGTTTTTTTCTTACATTTCGACAAGTTCGTGGGTTACAAAATGTAATGAGATCATTTTCTTAAATTTCGACAGTGCCGTAAGTTACAAAATAATATGTGATCATTTTCTGAAATTTCGACAGTGCCGTGGGTTACAAAATAATATGGGATCTTTTTCTGAAATTTCGACAGTGCCGTGGGTTTCAGAATAATATGCAATTTTTTTCTTACATTTCGACAGTGCCGTGGGTTACAAAATAATATGCGATCTTTTTCTGAAATTTCGTCAGTGCCGTGGGTTACAAAATAATATGGGATCTTTTTTCTAAATTTCGACAGTGCCGTGGGTTACAAAATAATATGTGATCTTTTTCTGAAATTTCGACAGTGCTGTGGGTTACAAAATAATATGGGATTTTTTCTAAATTTTGACAATGCCGTGGGTTACAAAATAAAATGGGATCTTTATCTGAAATTTCTACGGTGCCGTGGGTTACAAAATAATATGGTATCTTTTTTATAAATTTCGACAGTGCCGTGGGTTACAAAATAATATGTGATCATTTTCTGAAATTTCGACAGTGCCGTGGGTTACAAAATAATATGTGATCTTTTTCTGAAATTTCGACAGTGCCGTGGGTTACAAAATAATATGCAATTTTTATCTCACATTTCGGCAGTGATATATGTTACAAACTAACATATGATCAATTTCTAAAAGTTCGACAGTGCCGTGGGTTACAAAATATTATGCAGTTTTTTTCTTAAATTTCGACAAGTTCGTGGGTTACAAAATGTAATGAGTTCATTTTCTTAAATTTTGACAGTGCCGTGGGTTACAAAATAATATGGGATCTTTTTTCTAAATTTCGACAGTGCCGTGGGTTACAAAATAATATGTGATCTTTTTCTAAAATTTCGACAGTGCCGTGGGTTACAAAATAATATGGGATCTTTTTCTAAATTTTGACAATGCCGTGGGTTACAAAATAAAATGGGATCTTTATCTGAAATTTCTACGGTGCCGTGGGTTACAAAATAATATGTGATCATTTTCTGAAATTTCGACAGTGCCGTGGGTTACAAAATAATATGGGATCTTTTTCTGAAATTTCGACAGTGCCGTGGGTTACAAAATAATATGCAATTTTTTTCTCACATTTCGACAGTGATATATGTTACAAACTAACATATGATCAATTTCTAAAAGTTCGACAGTGCCGTGGGTTACAAAATATTATGCAGTTTTTTTCTTACATTTCGACAGGTTCGTGGGTTACAAAATGTAATGAGATCATTTTCTTAAATTTCGACAGTGCCGTGGGTTACAAAATAATATGTGATCATTTTCTGAAATTTCGACAGTGCCGTGGGTTACAAAATAATATGGGATCTTTTTCTGAAATTTCGACAGTGCCGTGGGTTTCAGAATAATATGCAATTTTTTTCTTACATTTCGACAGTGATATATGTTATAAACTAATATATGATCAATTTCTAAAAGTTCGACAGTGCCGTGGGTTACAAAATATTATGCAGTTTTTTTTCTTTCATTTCGACAGGTCCGTGGGTTACAAAATGTAATGAGATCATTTTCTTAAATTTCGACAGTGCCGTGGGTTACAAAATAATATGTAATCTATTTCTGAAATTTCGACAGTGCCGTGGGTTACAAAATAATATGGGATCTTTTTCTGAAATTTCGACAGTGCCGTGGGTTTCAGAATAATATGCAATTTTTTTCTTACATTTCGACAGTGCCGTGGGTTACAAAATAATATGGGAATTTTTTCTGAAATTTCGACGGTGCCGTGGGTTACAAAATAATTTGGGATCTTTTTTAAAAATTTTGACAGTGCCGTGGGTTACAAAATAATATGTGATCATTTTCTGAAATTTCGACAGTGCCGTGGGTTACAAAATAATATGGGATCTTTTTCTGAAATTTTGACAGTGCCGTGGGTTACAAAATATTATGCAGTTTTTTTCTTACATTTCGACAAGTTCGTGGGTTACAAAATGTAATGAGATCATTTTCTTAAATTTCGACAGTGCCGTGGGTTACAAAATAATATGTGATCATTTTCTGAAATTTCGACAGTGCCGTGGGTTACAAAATAATATGGGATCTTTTTCTGAAATTTCGACAGTGCCGTGGGTTACAAAATAATATGCAATTTTTTTCTCACATTTCGACAGTGATATATGTTACAAACTAACATATGATCAATTTCTAAAAGTTCGACAGTGCCGTGGGTTACAAAATATTATGCAGTTTTTTTCTTACATTTCGACAGGTTCGTGGGTTACAAAATGTAATGAGATCATTTTCTTAAATTTCGACAGTGCCGTGGGTTACAAAATAATATGTGATCATTTTCTGAAATTTCGACAGTGCCGTGGGTTACAAAATAATATGGGATCTTTTTCTGAAATTTCGACAGTGCCGTGGGTTTCAGAATAATATGCAATTTTTTTCTTACATTTCGACAGTGCCGTGGGTTACAAAATAATATGGGAATTTTTTCTGAAATTTCGACGGTGCCGTGGGTTACAAAATAATTTCTGATCTTTTTTATAAATTTTGACAGTGCCGTGGGTTACAAAATAATATGTGATCATTTTTTGAAATTTCGACAGTGCCGTGGGTTTCAAAAAAATATGCAATTTTTTTCTTACATTTCGACAGTGATATATGTTACAAACTAATATATGATCAATTTCTAAAAGTTCGACAGTGCCGTGGGTTACAAAATATTATGCAATTTTTTTCGTACATTTCGACAGTGCCGTGGGTTACAAAATGTAATGAGATCTTTTTCTTAAATTTCGACAGTGCCGTGGGTTACAAAATAATATGGGATCTTTTTCTGAAATTTCGACAGTGCCGTGGGTTACAAAATAATATGGGATCTTTTTCTGAAATTTCGACAGTGCCGTGGGTTTCATAAAAATATGCAATTTTTTTCTTACATTTCGACAGTGATATATGTTACAAACTAATATATGATCAATTTCTAAAAGTTCGACAGTGCCGTGGGTTACAAAATATTATGCAATTTTTTTCTTACATTTCGACAGTGCCGTGGGTTACAAAATGTAATGAGATCTTTTTTCTAAATTTCGACAGTGCCGTGGGTTACAAAATAATATGTGATCTTTTTCTGAAATTTCGACAGTGCCGTGGGTTACAAAATAATATGGGATCTTTTTCTAAATTTTGACAATGCCGTGGGTTACAAAATAAAATGGGATCTTTATCTGAAATTTCTACAGTGCCGTGGGTTACAAAATAATATGGGATCTTTTTTATAAATTTCGACAGTGCCGTGGGTTACAAAATAATATGTGATCATTTTCTGAAATTTCGACAGTGCCGTTGGTTACAAAATAATATGGGATCTTTTTCTGAAATTTCGACAGTGCCGTGGGTTACAAAATAATATGCAATTTTTTTCTCACATTTCGACAGTGATATATGTTACAAACTAACATATGATCAATTTCTAAAAGTTCGACAGTGCCGTGGGTTACAAAATATTATGCAGTTTTTTTCTTAAATTTCGACAGGTTCGTGGGTTACAAAATGTAATGAGATCATTTTCTTAAATTTCGACAGTGCCGTGGGTTACAAAATAATATGTAATCATTTTCTGAAATTTCGACAGTGCCGTGGGTTACAAAATAATATGTAATCATTTTCTGAAATTTCGACAGTGCCGTTGGTTACAAAATAATATGGGATCATTTTCTGAAATTTCGACAGTGCCGTGGGTTACAAATTATTATGCAGTTTTTTTTCTTACATTTCGACAGGTCCGTGGGTTACAAAATGTAATGAGATCATTTTCTTAAATTTCGACAGTGCCGTGGGTTACAAAATAATATGTGATCATTTTCTGAAATTTCGACAGTGCCGTGGGTTACGAAATAATATGGAATCTTTTTCTGAAATTTCGACAGTGCCGTGGGTTTCAGAATAATATGCAATTTTTTTCTTACATTTCGACAGTGCCGTGGGTTACAAAATAATATGGGATCTTTTTCTGAAATTTCGACGGTGCCGTGGGTTACAAAATAATTTGGGATCTTTTTTATAAATTTTGACAGTGCCGTGGGTTACAAAATAATATGTGATCATTTTCTGAAATTTCGACAGTGCCGTAGGTTTCAAAATAATATGCAATTTTTTTCTTACATTTCGACAGTGATATATGTTACAAACTAATATATGATCAATTTCTAAAAGTTCGATAGTGCCGTGGGTTACAGAATAATATGGGATCTTTTTCTGAAATTTCGACAGTGCCGTGGGTTACAAAATGTAATGAGATCTTTTTCTTAAATTTTGACAGTGCCGTGGGTTACAAAATAATATGGGATCTTTTTCTGAAATTTCGACAGTGCCGTGGGTTACAAAATAATATGGGATCTTTTTCTGAAATTTCGACAGTGCCGTGGGTTACAAAATAATATGGGATCTTTTTCTGAAATTTCGACAGTGCCGTGGGTTTTAAAAAAATATGCAATTTTTTTCTTACATTTCGACAGTGATATATGTTACAAACTAATATATGATCAATTTCTAAAAGTTCGACAGTGCCGTGGGTTACAAAATATTATGCAATTTTTTTCTTACATTTCGACAGTGCCGTGGGTTACAAAATGTAATGAGATCTTTTTCTTAAATTTTGACAGTGCCGTGGGTTACAAAATAATATGGGATCTTTTTCTGAAATTTCGACAGTACCGTGGGTTACAAAATAATATGCGATCTTTTTAAGAAATTTCGACAGTGCCGTGGGTTACAGAATAATATGGGATCTTTTTCTGAAATTTCGACAGTGCCGTGGGTTACAAAATAATATGGGATCTTTTTCTGAAATTTCGACAGTGCCGTGGGTTACAAAATAATATGCAATTTTTTTCTCACATTTCGACAGTGATATATGTTACAAACTAACATATGATCAATTTCTAAAAGTTCGACAGTGCCGTGGGTTACAAAATATTATGCAGTTTTTTTTTTAAATTTTGACAGGTTCGTGGGTTACAAAATGTAATGAGATCATTTTCTTAAATTTCGACAGTGCCGTGGGTTACAAAATAATATGTGATCATTTTCTGAAATTTCGACAGTGCCGTGGGTTACAAAATAATATGGGATCTTTTTCTGAAATTTCGACAGTGCCGTGGGTTTCAGAATAATATGCAATTTTTTTATTACATTTCGACAGTGATATATGTTACAAACTAATATATGATGAATTTCTAAAAGTTCGACAGTGCCGTGGGTTACAAAATATTATGCAATTTTTTTCTTACATTTCGACAGTGCCGTGGGTTACAAAATAATATGCGATCTTTTTCTGAAATTTCGACAGTGCCGTGAGTTACAAAATAATATGCGATCTTTTTCTGAAATTTCAACAGTGCCGTGGGTTACAAAATAATATGTGATCTTTTTCTGAAATTTCGACAGTGCCGTGAGTTACAAAATAATATGGGATCTTTTTTCTAAATTTCGACAGTGCCGTGGGTTACAAAATAATATGTGATCTTTTTCTGAAATTTCGACAGTGCCGTGGGTTACAAAATAATATGGGATCTTTTTCTAAATTTTGACAATGCCGTGGGTTACAAAATAAAATGGGATCTTTATCTGAAATTTCTACGGTGCCGTGGGTTACAAAATAATATGGGATCTTTTTTATAAATTTCGACAGTACAGTGGGTTACAAAATAATATGTGATCATTTTCTGAAATTTCGACAGTGCCGTGGGTTTCAAAATAATATGCAATATTTTCTTACATTTCGACAGTGATATATGTTACAAACTAATATATGATCAATTTCTAAAAGTTCGACAGTGCCGTGGGTTACAAAATGTAATGAGATCATTTTCTTAAATTTCGACAGTGCCGTGGGTTACAAAATAATATGGGATCTTTTTCTGAAATTTCAACAGCACCGTGGGTTACAAAATAATATGCAATCTTTTTCTGAAATTTCGACAGTGCCGTGGGTTACAGAATAATATGGGATCTTTTTCTGAAATTTCGACAGTGCCGTGGGTTACAAAATAATATGGGATCTTTTTCTGAAATTTCGACAGTGCCGTGGGTTACAAAATAATATGCAATTTTTTTATCACATTTCGACAGTGATATATGTTGCAAACTAACATATGATCAATTTCTAAAAGTTCGACAGTGCCGTGGGTTACAAAATATTATGCAGTTTTTTTTTTAAATTTTGACAGGTTCGTGGGTTACAAAATGTAATGAGATCATTTTCTTAAATTTCGACAGTGCCGTGGTTTACAAAATAATATGTGATCATTTTCTGAAATTTCGACAGTGCCGTGGGTTACAAAATGTAATGAGATCTTTTTCTTAAATTTTGACAGTGCCGTGGGTTACAAAATAATATGGGATCTTTTTCTGAAATTTCGACAGTGCCGTGGGTTACAAAATAATATGGGATCTTTTTCTGAAATTTCGACAGTGCCGTGGGTTACAGAATAATATGGGATCTTTTTCTGAAATTTCGACAGTGCCGTGGGTTACAAAATAATATGGGATCTTTTTCTGAAATTTCGACAGTGCCGTGGGTTACAAAATAATATGCAATTTTTTTCTCACATTTCGACAGTGATATATGTTACAAACTAACATATGATCAATTTCTAAAAGTTCGACAGTGCCGTGGGTTACAAAATATTATGCAGTTTTTTTTTAAAATTTTGACAGGTTCGTGGGTTACAAAATGTAATGAGATCATTTTCTTAAATTTCGACAGTGCCGTGGGTTACAAAATAATATGTGATCATTTTCTGAAATTTCGACAGTGCCGTGGGTTACAAAATAATATCGGATCTTTTTCTGAAATTTTGACAGTGCCGTGGGTTTCAGAATAATATGCAATTTTTTTTTTTACATTTCGACAGTGATATATGTTACAAACTAATATATGATCAATTTCTAAAAGTTCGACAGTGCCGTGGGTTACAAAATATTATGCAATTTTTTTCTTACATTTCGACAGTGCCGTGGGTTACAAAATGATATGGGATCTTTTTCTGAAATTTCAACAGTACCGTGGGTTACAAAATAATATGCGATCTTTTTCTGAAATTTCGACAGTGCCGTGGGTTACAAAATAATATGGGATCTTTTTCTGAAATTTCGACAGTGCCGTGGCTTTCAAAATAATATGCAATTTTTTTCTTACATTTCGACAGTGATATATGTTACAAACTAATATATGATGAATTTCTAAAAGTTCGACAGTGCCGTGGGTTACAAAATATAATGCAATTTTTTTCTTACATTTCGACAGTGCCGTGGGTTACAAAATAATATGCCATCTTTTTCTGAAATTTCGACAGTGCCGTGGGTTACAAAATAATATGCGATCTTTTTCTGAAATTTCAACAGTGCCGTGGGTTACAAAATAATATGTGATCTTTTTCTGAAATTTCGACAGTGCCGTGAGTTACAAAATAATATGGGATCTTTTTTCTAAATTTCGACAGTGCCGTGGGTTACAAAATAATATGTGATCTTTTTCTGAAATTTCGACAGTGCCGTGGGTTACAAAATAATATGGGATCTTTTTCTAAATTTTGACAATGCCGTGGGTTACAAAATAAAATGGGATCTTTATCTAAATTTCTACGGTGCCGTGGGTTACAAAATAATATGGGATCTTTTTTATAAATTTCGACAGTACAGTGGGTTACAAAATAATATGTGATCATTTTCTGAAATTTCGACAGTGCCGTGGGTTTCAAAATAATATGCAATATTTTCTTACATTTCGACAGTGATATATGTTACAAACTAATATATGATCAATTTCTAAAAGTTCGACAGTGCCGTGGGTTACAAAATGTAATGAGATCATTTTCTTAAATTTCGACAGTGCCGTGGGTTACAAAATAATATGGGATCTTTTTCTGAAATTTCAACAGCACCGTGGGTTACAAAATAATATGCAATCTTTTTCTGAAATTTCGACAGTGCCGTGGGTTACAGAATAATATGGGATCTTTTTCTGAAATTTCGACAGTGCCGTGGGTTACAAAATAATATGGGATCTTTTTCTGAAATTTCGACAGTGCCGTGGGTTACAAAATAATATGCAATTTTTTTCTCACATTTCGACAGTGATATATGTTACAAACTAACATATGATCAATTTCTAAAAGTTCGACAGTGCCGTGGGTTACAAAATATTATGCAGTTTTTTTTTAAAATTTTGACAGGTTCGTGGGTTACAAAATGTAATGAGATCATTTTCTTAAATTTCGACAGTGCCGTGGGTTACAAAATAATATGTGATCATTTTCTGAAATTTCGACAGTGCCGTGGGTTACAAAATAATATGGGATCTTTTTCTGAAATTTCGACAGTGCCGTGGGTTTCAGAATAATATGCAATTTTTTTATTACATTTCGACAGTGATATATGTTACAAACTAATATATGATGAATTTCTAAAAGTTCGACAGTGCCGTGGGTTACAAAATATTATGCAATTTTTTTCTTACATTTCGACAGTGCCGTGGGTTACAAAATAATATGCGATCTTTTTCTGAAATTTCGACAGTGCCGTGAGTTACAAAATAATATGCGATCTTTTTCTGAAATTTCAACAGTGCCGTGGGTTACAAAATAATATGTGATCTTTTTCTGAAATTTCGACAGTGCCGTGAGTTACAAAATAATATGGGATCTTTTTTCTAAATTTCGACAGTGCCGTGGGTTACAAAATAATATGTGATCTTTTTCTGAAATTTCGACAGTGCCGTGGGTTACAAAATAATATGGGATCTTTTTCTAAATTTTGACAATGCCGTGGGTTACAAAATAAAATGGGATCTTTATCTGAAATTTCTACGGTGCCGTGGGTTACAAAATAATATGGGATCTTTTTTATAAATTTCGACAGTACAGTGGGTTACAAAATAATATGTGATCATTTTCTGAAATTTCGACAGTGCCGTGGGTTTCAAAATAATATGCAATATTTTCTTACATTTCGACAGTGATATATGTTACAAACTAATATATGATCAATTTCTAAAAGTTCGACAGTGCCGTGGGTTACAAAATGTAATGAGATCATTTTCTTAAATTTCGACAGTGCCGTGGGTTACAAAATAATATGGGATCTTTTTCTGAAATTTCAACAGCACCGTGGGTTACAAAATAATATGCAATCTTTTTCTGAAATTTTGACAGTGCCGTGGGTTACAGAATAATATGGGATCTTTTTCTGAAATTTCGACAGTGCCGTGGGTTACAAAATAATATGGGATCTTTTTCTGAAATTTCGACAGTGCCGTGGGTTACAAAATAATATGCAATTTTTTTATCACATTTCGACAGTGATATATGTTGCAAACTAACATATGATCAATTTCTAAAAGTTCGACAGTGCCGTGGGTTACAAAATATTATGCAGTTTTTTTTTTAAATTTTGACAGGTTCGTGGGTTACAAAATGTAATGAGATCATTTTCTTAAATTTCGACAGTGCCGTGGTTTACAAAATAATATGTGATCATTTTCTGAAATTTCGACAGTGCCGTGGGTTACAAAATGTAATGAGATCTTTTTCTTAAATTTTGACAGTGCCGTGGGTTACAAAATAATATGGGATCTTTTTCTGAAATTTCGACAGTGCCGTGGGTTACAAAATAATATGGGATCTTTTTCTGAAATTTCGACAGTGCCGTGGGTTACAGAATAATATGGGATCTTTTTCTGAAATTTCGACAGTGCCGTGGGTTACAAAATAATATGGGATCTTTTTCTGAAATTTCGACAGTGCCGTGGGTTACAAAATAATATGCAATTTTTTTCTCACATTTCGACAGTGATATATGTTACAAACTAACATATGATCAATTTCTAAAAGTTCGACAGTGCCGTGGGTTACAAAATATTATGCAGTTTTTTTTTTAAATTTTGACAGGTTCGTGGGTTACAAAATGTAATGAGATCATTTTCTTAAATTTCGACAGTGCCGTGGGTTACAAAATAATATGTGATCATTTTCTGAAATTTCGACAGTGCCGTGGGTTACAAAATAATATCGGATCTTTTTCTGAAATTTTGACAGTGCCGTGGGTTTCAGAATAATATGCAATTTTTTTCTTACATTTCGACAGTGATATATGTTACAAACTAATATATGATCAATTTCTAAAAGTTCGACAGTGCCGTGGGTTACAAAATATTATGCAATTTTTTTCTTACATTTCGACAGTGCCGTGGGTTACAAAATGATATGGGATCTTTTTCTGAAATTTCAACAGTACCGTGGGTTACAAAATAATATGCGATCTTTTTCTGAAATTTCGACAGTGCCGTGGGTTACAAAATAATATGGGATCTTTTTCTGAAATTTCGACAGTGCCGTGGCTTTCAAAATAATATGCAATTTTTTTCTTACATTTCGACAGTGATATATGTTACAAACTAATATATGATGAATTTCTAAAAGTTCGACAGTGCCGTGGGTTACAAAATATAATGCAATTTTTTTCTTACATTTCGACAGTGCCGTGGGTTACAAAATAATATGCAATCTTTTTCTGAAATTTCGACAGTGCCGTGGGTTACAAAATAATATGCGATCTTTTTCTGAAATTTCAACAGTGCCGTGGGTTACAAAATAATATGTGATCTTTTTCTGAAATTTCGACAGTGCCGTGAGTTACAAAATAATATGGGATCTTTTTTCTAAATTTCGACAGTGCCGTGGGTTACAAAATAATATGTGATCTTTTTCTGAAATTTCGACAGTGCCGTGGGTTACAAAATAATATGGGATCTTTTTCTAAATTTTGACAATGCCGTGGGTTACAAAATAAAATGGGATCTTTATCTAAATTTCTACGGTGCCGTGGGTTACAAAATAATATGGGATCTTTTTTATAAATTTCGACAGTACAGTGGGTTACAAAATAATATGTGATCATTTTCTGAAATTTCGACAGTGCCGTGGGTTTCAAAATAATATGCAATATTTTCTTACATTTCGACAGTGATATATGTTACAAACTAATATATGATCAATTTCTAAAAGTTCGACAGTGCCGTGGGTTACAAAATGTAATGAGATCATTTTCTTAAATTTCGACAGTGCCGTGGGTTACAAAATAATATGGGATCTTTTTCTGAAATTTCAACAGCACCGTGGGTTACAAAATAATATGCAATCTTTTTCTGAAATTTCGACAGTGCCGTGGGTTACAGAATAATATGGGATCTTTTTCTGAAATTTCGACAGTGCCGTGGGTTACAAAATAATATGGGATCTTTTTCTGAAATTTCGACAGTGCCGTGGGTTACAAAATAATATGCAATTTTTTTCTCACATTTCGACAGTGATATATGTTACAAACTAACATATGATCAATTTCTAAAAGTTCGACAGTGCCGTGGGTTACAAAATATTATGCAGTTTTTTTTTAAAATTTTGACAGGTTCGTGGGTTACAAAATGTAATGAGATCATTTTCTTAAATTTCGACAGTGCCGTGGGTTACAAAATAATATGTGATCATTTTCTGAAATTTCGACAGTGCCGTGGGTTACAAAATAATATGGGATCTTTTTCTGAAATTTCGACAGTGCCGTGGGTTACAAAATAATATGGGATCTTTTTCTGAAATTTCGACAGTGCCGTGGGTTACAAAATGATATGGGATCTTTTTCTGAAATTTCAACAGTACCGTGGGTTACAAAATAATATGCGATCTTTTTCTGAAATTTCGACAGTGCCGTGGGTTACAAAATAATATGGGATCTTTTTCTGAAATTTCGACAGTGCCGTGGCTTTCAAAATAATATGCAATTTTTTTCTTACATTTCGACAGTGATATATGTTACAAACTAATATATGATCAATTTCTAAAAGTTCGACAGTGCCGTGGGTTACAAAATATTATGCAATTTTTTTCTTACATTTTGACAGTGCCGTGGGTTACAAAATAATATGCGATCTTTTTCTGAAATTTCGACAGTGCCGTGGGTTACAAAATAATATGCGATCTTTTTCTGAAATTTCGACAGTGCCGTGAGTTACAAAATAATATGCGATCTTTTTCTGAAATTTCAACAGTGCCGTGGGTTACAAAATAATATGTGATCTTTTTCTGAAATTTCGACAGTGCCGTGAGTTACAAAATAATATGGGATCTTTTTTCTAAATTTCGACAGTGCCGTGGGTTACAAAATAATATGTGATCTTTTTCTGAAATTTCGACAGTGCCGTGGGTTACAAAATAATATGGGATCTTTTTCTAAATTTTGACAATGCCGTGGGTTACAAAATAAAATGGGATCTTTATCTGAAATTTCTACGGTGCCGTGGGTTACAAAATAATATGGGATCTTTTTTATAAATTTCGACAGTACAGTGGGTTACAAAATAATATGTGATCATTTTCTGAAATTTCGACAGTGCCGTGGGTTTCAAAATAATATGCAATATTTTCTTACATTTCGACAGTGATATATGTTACAAACTAATATATGATCAATTTCTAAAAGTTCGACAGTGCCGTGGGGTACAAAATATTATGCAATTTTTTTCTTACATTTCGACAGTGCCGTGGGTTACAAAATGTAATGAGATCTTTTTCTTAAATTTTGACAGTGCCGTGGGTTACAAAATAATATGGGATCTTTTTCTGAAATTTCAACAGTACCGTGGGTTACAAAATAATATGGGATCTTTTTCTGAAATTTCGACAGTGCCGTGGGTTACAAAATAATATGGGATCTTTTTCTGAAATTTCGAGAGTGCCGTGGGTTACAAAATAATGTGGGATCTTTTTCTGAAATTTCAACAGTACCGTGGGTTACAAAATAATATGGGATCTTTTTCTGAAATTTCAACAGTGCCGTGGGTTACAAAATAATATGCAATTTTTTTCTCACATTTCGACAATGATATATGTTACAAACTAATATATGATGAATTTCTAAAAGTTCGACAGTGCCGTGGGTTACAAAATAATATGGGATCTTTTTTCTAAATTTCGACAGTGCCGTGGGTTACAAAATAATATGTGATCTTTTTCTGAAATTTCGACAGTGCCGTGGGTTACAAAATAATATGGGATCTTTTTCTAAATTTTGACAATGCCGTAGGTTACAAAATAAAATGGGATCTTTATCTGAAATTTCTACGGTGCCGTGGGTTACAAAATAATATGGGATCTTTTTTATAAATTTCGACAGTGCCGTGGGTTACAAAATAATATGTGATCATTTTCTGAAATTTCGACAGTGCCGTGGGTTACAAAATAATATGGGATTTTTTTCTGAAATTTCGACAGTGCCATGGGTTTCAAAATAATATGCAATTTTTTTCTTACATTTCGACAGTGATATATGTTACAAACTAATATATGATCAATTTCTAAAAGTTCGACAGTGCCGTGGGGTACAAAATATTATGCAATTTTTTTCTTACATTTCGACAGTGCCGTGGGTTACAAAATGTAATGAGATCTTTTTCTTAAATTTTGACAGTGCCGTGGGTTACAAAATAATATGGGATCTTTTTCTGAAATTTCAACAGTACCGTGGGTTACAAAATAATATGGGATCTTTTTCTGAAATTTCGACAGTGCCGTGGGTTACAAAATAATATGCAATTTTTTTCTCACATTTCGACAGTGATATATGTTACAAACTAATATATGATGAATTTCTAAAAGTTCGACAGTGCCGTGGGTTACAAAATATTATGCAGTTTTTTTCTTACATTTCGACAGGTCCGTGGGTTACAAAATGTAATGAGATCTTTTTCTTAAATTTTGACAGTGCCGTGGATTACAAAATAATATGGGATCTTTTTCTGAAATTTCGACAGTGCCGTGGGTTACAAAATAATATGGGATCTTTTTCTAAATTTTGACAATGCCGTAGGTTACAAAATAAAATGGGATCTTTATCTGAAATTTCTACGGTGCCGTGGGTTACAAAATAATATGGGATCTTTTTTATAAATTTCGACAGTGCCGTGGGTTACAAAATAATAT
Source organism: Ariolimax columbianus (assembly GCA_036924085.1). NCBI lineage: Eukaryota > Metazoa > Mollusca > Gastropoda > Stylommatophora > Arionidae > Ariolimax > Ariolimax columbianus. Next base: position 46,107,220 of record JAVGWX010000020.1, read on the forward strand.
GTGATCATTTTCTGAAATTTCGACAGTGCCGTGGGTTACAAAATAATATGGGATTTTTTTCTGAAATTTCGACAGTGCCGTGGGTTTCAAAATAATATGCAATTTTTTTCTTACATTTCGACAGTGATATATGTTACAAACTAATATATGATCAATTTCTAAAAGTTCGACAGTGCCGTGGGGTACAAAATATTATGCAATTTTTTTCTTACATTTCGACAGTGCCGTGGGTTACAAAATAATATGCAATTTTTTTCTTAAATTTTGACAGTGCCGTGGGTTACAAAATAATATGGGATCTTTTTCTGAAATTTCAACAGTACCGTGGGTTACAAAATAATATGGGATCTTTTTCTGAAATTTCGACAGTGCCGTGGGTTACAAAATAATATGCAATTTTTTTCTCACATTTCGACAGTGATATATGTTACAAACTAATATATGATGAATTTCTAAAAGTTCGACAGTGCCGTGGGTTACAAAATATTATGCAGTTTTTTTCTTACATTTCGACAGGTCCGTGGGTTACAAAATATAATGAGATCTTTTTCTTAAATTTTGACAGTGCCGTGGATTACAAAATAATATGGGATCTTTTTCTGAAATTTCAACAGTATCGTGGGTTACAAAATAATATGCGATCTTTTTCTGAAATTTCGACAGTGCCGTGGGTTACAAAATAATATGGGATCTTTTTCTGAAATTTCGAGAGTGCCGTGGGTTACAAAATAATGTGGGATCTTTTTCTGAAATTTCAACAGTACCGTGGGTTACAAAATAATATGGGATCTTTTTCTGAAATTTCGACAGTGCCGTGGGTTACAAAATAATATGGGATCTTTTTTCTAAATTTCGACAGTGCCGTGGATTACAAAATAATATGTAATCTTTTTCTGAAATTTCGACAGTGCCGTGGGTTACAAAATAATATGGGATCTTTTTCTAAATTTTGACAATGCCGTGGGTTACAAAATAAAATGGGATCTTTATCTGAAATTTCAACAGTGCCGTGGGTTACAAAATAATATGGGATCTTTTTCTGAAATTTCGAGAGTGCCGTGGGTTACAAAATAATATGGGATCTTTTTCTGAAATTTCAACAGTACCGTGGGTTACAAAATAATATGGGATCTTTTTCTGAAATTTCGACAGTGCCGTGGGTTACAAAATAATATGGGATCTTTTTTCTAAATTTCGACAGTGCCGTGGATTACAAAATAATATGTGATCTTTTTCTGAAATTTCGACAGTGCCGTGGGTTACAAAATAATATGGGATCTTTTTCTAAATTTTGACAATGCCGTGGGTTACAAAATAAAATGGGATCTTTTTCTGAAATTTCAACAGTGCCGTGGGTTACAAAATAATATGGGATCTTTTTCTGAAATTTCGACAGTGCCGTGGGTTACAAAATAATATGCAATTTTTTTCTCACATTTCGACAGTGATATATGTTACAAACTAATATATGATGAATTTCTAAAAGTTCGACAGTGCCGTGGGTTACAAAATATTATGAAGTTTTTTTCTTACATTTCGACAGGTCCGTGGGTTACAAAATGTAATGAGATCATTTTCTTAAATTTCGACAGTGCCGTAGGTTACAAAATAATATGTGATCATTTTCTAAAATTTCGACAGTGCCGTGGGTTACAAAATAATATGGGATCTTTTTCTGAAATTTCGACAGTGCCGTGGGTTTCAAAATAATATGCAATATTTTTCTTACATTTCGACAGTGATATATGTTACAAACTAATATATGATCAATTTCTAAAAGTTCGACAGTGCCGTGGGTTACAAAATATTATGCAATTTTTTTCTTACATTTCGACAGTGCCGTGGGTTACAAAATGTAATGAGATCTTTTTCTTAAATTTTGACAGTGCCGTGGGTTACAAAATAATATGGGATCTTTTTCTGAAATTTCAACAGTACCGTGGGTTACAAAATAATATGCGATCTTTTTCTGAAATTTCGACAGTGCCGTGGGTTACAAAATATTATGCAATTTTTTTCTCACATTTCGACAGTGATATATGTTACAAACTAATATATGATGAATTTCTAAAAGTTCGACAGTGCCGTGGGTTACAAAATATTATGCAGTTTTTTTCTTACATTTCGACAGGTCCGTGGGTTACAAAATGTAATGAGATCATTTTCTTAAATTTCGACAGTGCCGTGGGTTACAAAATAATATGGGATCTTTTTCTGAAATTTCAACAGCACCGTGGGTTACAAAATAATATGCAATCTTTTTCTGAAATTTCGACAGTGCCCTGGGTTACAGAATAATATGGGATCTTTTTCTGAAATTTCGACAGTGCCGTGGGTTACAAAATAATATGGGATCTTTTTCTGAAATTTCGACAGTGCCGTGGGTTACAAAATAATATGCAATTTTTTTCTCCCATTTCGACAGTGATATATGTTACAAACTAATATATGATGAATTTCTAAAAGTTCGACAGTGCCGTGGGTTACAAAATATTATGCAGTTTTTTTCTTACATTTCGACAGGTCCGTGGGTTACAAAATGTAATGAGATCATTTTCTTAAATTTCGACAGTGCCGTGGGTTACAAAATAATATGGGATCTTTTTCTGAAATTTCGACAGTGCCGTGGGTTACAAAATAATATGGGATCTTTTTCTGAAATTTCGACAGTGCCGTGGGTTTCAAAATAATATGCAATTTTTTTCTTACATTTCGACAGTGATATATCTTCTTCTTCTTCTTCTGCGTACACAGTCAGACAGTAACCATTATTTTTTCGAAAAAAGCGGCGGTCATCCTGAGACTCTCGCCACTACCATAGAGCTTGTCTTGCAGTTCCACTGGCAATGGCCACATCTGCTCTCTCTGATCCCCGTATGTCGGGCAGTTCTGCAGCAGATGTTCAGTGGTCATTTTACTAGTACCGCACGGGCATTCGTCGGTACACCCTATCTTCAATTTGTTGAATAGGTGGTACCTCAGTCTATTGTGGCCAGTGCGAAGTCTGAAGACAACGACCTGCTCTCTTCGGTTCAACTGGTAATAGGCATCGTTTTTGGTGTAACCAGTATGTTCGGTTTCCCATTTGGTCATGTACCTGGCTTTGATAAGCCGTTTTGACTCTTCGTACGTCATACTGGTATCTGTTTGTGGTAGCCTTGCACCTTCTTTTGCCAGTCTGTCTGCCTCCTCGTTGCCTTGGATGTTGCAGTGTGACGGAACCCACTGTACCACTACCCTTTTTGGTGCGGACAGCTGGCACAGTTTGCAGAGTGCTGCTCTTAAGTCATTAAGCTCAGTGTTTTTCTGGCTTTTTAGCGCTGTGACTACGGCGAGAGCATCTGTCAGCAAGACTATGTGGCTCTCATTTTCACTGTGTGTTGCCATTTCTTCCACTGCCGCCCTCAGTGCCTCTGCCTCCGCTCTGAAATTGCTTGTGTACTTACCAGTAGCGAATGACAGTGTTATTTTTCTGCCATTTGGTAGGTTCAGGAATGCTCCTGCCCCTCCGTTCTGTGTAGTGTTTGTTACAGAACCGTCGGTGTATGCATGGGTCCAGTCCATGCTTGGGTAGCTTTTCGTTATGAAGCTTAGGGTAGTGTCTCTCCTTTCTTTTTCGGTCTGGCAGTTTTTGTTTGCAATACCTGGTATATTTTCTACCACCTCTGGAAATATATCCTGCCTCCAAGTAGGTTTTCGTACAGTAGTGATGGGTTTTGGTGTTGTTAGTGCGTTTATGGGATCTTCGTGCATCTTTGCTTTGGCTATTTCTGCAAAGTTTCTCCGCTTTAGTTTCCCAGTTCCCAAATTGTTTAGTCTCTGGTACATTGGATGGTCCGTCAGTCTTCGGAGTTTCTCTGACTGCAGCTGGGCTCTGCAGTCTCTTCTATCGGTCATGGATTGCAGTTTTGTAATCTTTTCAAGTTCTACAATTGGCGTTGACTTCATGCCACCTGTTATAATTCTCATGGCTTGGTTTTGAAGTTTGTTAACTTTATCGAAGTTCGCCTTCGCTGCTGTTGTCCATGCCGCAATGCCATACTCGAGAACTGGTCTCACTCTTCCAGTGTACAGTTTCTTTAGTATGCCTTCGTCTGCTCCCCAGCTTGTGCCAGCAAGTTTCCTCATGATCGCCATTCTTTCTCTGGCTTTCATTCGGTTTCTCTCAATCTGACTTTTCCATGTCATGCGCCGATCAAATGTGACTCCCAGATAGGTTGGGTTGTCGTTTGGCAGCAGGATTTTGACAGTGATATATGTTACAAACTAATATATGATCAATTTCTAAAAGTTCGACAGTGCCGTGGGTTACAAAATATTATGCAATTTTTTTCTTACATTTCGACAGTGCCGTGGGTTACAAAATGTAATGAGATCTTTTTCTTAAATTTTGACAGTGCCGTGGGTTACAAAATAATATGGGATCTTTTTCTGAAATTTCAACAGTACCGTGGGTTACAAAATAATATGCGATCTTTTTCTGAAATTTCGACAGTGCCGTGGGTTACAGAATAATATGGGATCTTTTTCTGAAATTTCGACAGTGCCGTGGGTTACAAAATAATATGGGATCTTTTTCTGAAATTTCGACAGTGCCGTGGGTTACAAAATAATATGCAATTTTTTTTTCACATTTCGACAGTGATATATGTTACAAACTAATATATGATGAATTTCTAAAAGTTCGACAGTGCCGTGGGTTACAAAATATTATGCAGTTTTTTTCTTACATTTCGACAGGTCCGTGGGTTACAAAATGTAATGAGATCTTTTTCTTAAATTTTGACAGTGCCGTGGGTTACAAAATAATATGGGATCTTTTTCTGAAATTTCAACAGTACCGTGGGTTACAAAATAATATGCGATCTTTTTCTGAAATTTCGACAGTGCCGTGGGTTACAAAATAATATGCAATTTTTTTCTCACATTTCGACAGTGATATATGTTACAAACTAATATATGATGAATTTCTAAAAGTTCGACAGTGCCGTGGGTTACAAAATATTATGCAGTTTTTTTCTTACATTTCGACAGGTCCGTGGGTTACAAAATGTAATGAGATCATTTTCTTAAATTTCGACAGTGCCGTGGGTTACAAAATAATATGGGATCTTTTTCTGAAATTTCAACAGTACCGTGGGTTACAAAATAATATGCGATCTTTTTCTGAAATTTCGACAGTGCCGTGGGTTACAGAATAATATGGGATCTTTTTCTGAAATTTCGACAGTGCCGTGGGTTACAAAATAATATGGGATCTTTTTCTTAAATTTTGACAGTGCCGTGGGTTACAAAATAATATGGGATCTTTTTCTGAAATTTCAACAGTACCGTGGGTTACAAAATAATATGCGATCTTTTTCTGAAATTTCGACAGTGCCGTGGGTTACAAAATAATATGCAATTTTTTTCTCACATTTCGACAGTGATATATGTTACAAACTAATATATGATGAATTTCTAAAAGTTCGACAGTGCCGTGGGTTACAAAATATTATGCAGTTTTTTTCTTACATTTCGACAGGTCCGTGGGTTACAAAATGTAATGAGATCATTTTCTTAAATTTCGACAGTGCCGTGGGTTACAAAATAATATGGGATCTTTTTCTGAAATTTCAACAGTACCGTGGGTTACAAAATAATATGCGATCTTTTTCTGAAATTTCGACAGTGCCGTGGGTTACAGAATAATATGGGATCTTTTTCTGAAATTTCGACAGTGCCGTGGGTTACAAAATAATATGGGATCTTTTTCTGAAATTTCGACAGTGCCGTGGGTTACAAAATAATATGCAATTTTTTTCTCCCATTTCGACAGTGATATATGTTACAAACTAATATATGATGAATTTCTAAAAGTTCGACAGTGCCGTGGGTTACAAAATATTATGCAGTTTTTTTCTTACATTTCGACAGGTCCGTGGGTTACAAAATGTAATGAGATCATTTTCTTAAATTTCGACAGTGCCGTGGGTTACAAAATAATATGGGATCTTTTTCTGAAATTTCGACAGTGCCGTGGGTTACAAAATAATATGGGATCTTTTTCTGAAATTTCGACAGTGCCGTGGGTTTCAAAATAATATGCAATTTTTTTCTTACATTTCGACAGTGATATATCTTCTTCTGCGTACACAGTCAGACAGTAACCATTATTTTTTCGAAAAAAGCGGCGGTCATCCTGAGACTCTCGCCACTACCATAGAGCTTGTCTTGCAGTTCCACTGGCAATGGCCACATCTGCTCTCTCTGATCCCCGTATGTCGGGCAGTTCTGCAGCAGATGTTCAGTGGTCATTTTACCAGTACCGCACGGGCATTCGTCGGTACACCCTATCTTCAATTTGTTGAATAGGTGGTACCTCAGTCTATTGTGGCCAGTGCGAAGTCTGAAGACAACGACCTGCTCTCTTCGGTTCAACTGGTAATAGGCATCGTTTTTGGTGTAACCAGTATGTTCGGTTTCCCATTTGGTCATGTACCTGGCTTTGATAAGCCGTTTTGACTCTTCGTACGTCATACTGGTATCTGTTTGTGGTAGCCTTGCACCTTCTTTTGCCAGTCTGTCTGCCTCCTCGTTGCCTTGGATGTTGCAGTGTGACGGAACCCACTGTACCACTACCCTTTTTGGTGCGGACAGCTGGCACAGTTTGCAGAGTACTGCTCTTAAGTCATTAAGCTCAGTGTTTTTCTGGCTTTTTAGCGCTGTGACTACGGCGAGAGCATCTGTCAGCAAGACTATGTGGCTCTCATTTTCACTGTGTGTTGCCATTTCTTCCACTGCCGCCCTCAGTGCCTCTGCCTCCGCTCTGAAATTGCTTGTGTACTTACCAGTAGCGAATGACAGTGTTATTTTTCTGCCATTTGGTAGGTTCAGGAATGCTCCTGCCCCTCCGTTCTGTGTAGTGTTTGTTACAGAACCGTCGGTGTATGCATGGGTCCAGTCCATGCTTGGGTAGCTTTTCGTTATGAAGCTTAGGGTAGTGTCTCTCCTTTCTTTTTCGGTCTGGCAGTTTTTGTTTGCAATACCTGGTATATTTTCTACCACCTCTGGAAATATATCCTGCCTCCAAGTAGGTTTTCGTACAGTAGTGATGGGTTTTGGTGTTGTTAGTGCGTTTATGGGATCTTCGTGCATCTTTGCTTTGGCTATTTCTGCAAAGTTTCTCCGCTTTAGTTTCCCAGTTCCCAAATTGTTTAGTCTCTGGTACATTGGATGGTCCGTCAGTCTTCGGAGTTTCTCTGACTGCAGCTGGGCTCTGCAGTCTCTTCTATCGGTCATGGATTGCAGTTTTGTAATCTTTTCAAGTTCTACAATTGGCGTTGACTTCATGCCACCTGTTATAATTCTCATGGCTTGGTTTTGAAGTTTGTTAACTTTATCGAAGTTCGCCTTCGCTGCTGTTGTCCATGCCGCAATGCCATACTCGAGAACTGGTCTCACTCTTCCAGTGTACAGTTTCTTTAGTATGCCTTCGTCTGCTCCCCAGCTTGTGCCAGCAAGTTTCCTCATGATCGCCATTCTTTCTCTGGCTTTCATTCGGTTTCTCTCAATCTGACTTTTCCATGTCATGCGCCGATCAAATGTGACTCCCAGATAGGTTGGGTTGTCGTTTGGCAGCAGGATTTTGACAGTGATATATGTTACAAACTAATATATGATCAATTTCTAAAAGTTCGACAGTGCCGTGGGTTACAAAATATTATGCAATTTTTTTCTTACATTTCGACAGTGCCGTGGGTTACAAAATGTAATGAGATCTTTTTCTTAAATTTTGACAGTGCCGTGGGTTACAAAATAATATGGGATCTTTTTCTGAAATTTCAACAGTACCGTGGGTTACAAAATAATATGCGATCTTTTTCTGAAATTTCGACAGTGCTGTGGGTTACAAAATAATATGGGATCTTTTTCTGAAATTTCGACAGTGCCGTGGGTTACAAAATAATATGCAATTTTTTTTTCACATTTCGACAGTGATATATGTTACAAACTAATATATGATGAATTTCTAAAAGTTCGACAGTGCCGTGGGTTACAAAATATTATGCAGTTTTTTTCTTACATTTCGACAGGTCCGTGGGTTACAAAATGTAATGAGATCTTTTTCTTAAATTTTGACAGTGCCGTGGGTTACAAAATAATATGGGATCTTTTTCTGAAATTTCAACAGTACCGTGGGTTACAAAATAATATGCGATCTTTTTCTGAAATTTCGACAGTGCCGTGGGTTACAAAATAATATGCAATTTTTTTCTCACATTTCGACAGTGATATATGTTACAAACTAATATATGATGAATTTCTAAAAGTTCGACAGTGCCGTGGGTTACAAAATATTATGCAGTTTTTTTCTTACATTTCGACAGGTCCGTGGGTTACAAAATGTAATGAGATCATTTTCTTAAATTTCGACAGTGCCGTGGGTTACAAAATAATATGGGATCTTTTTCTGAAATTTCAACAGTACCGTGGGTTACAAAATAATATGCGATCTTTTTCTGAAATTTCGACAGTGCCGTGGGTTACAGAATAATATGGGATCTTTTTCTGAAATTTCGACAGTGCCGTGGGTTACAAAATAATATGGGATCTTTTTCTTAAATTTTGACAGTGCCGTGGGTTACAAAATAATATGGGATCTTTTTCTGAAATTTCAACAGTACCGTGGGTTACAAAATAATATGCGATCTTTTTCTGAAATTTCGACAGTGCCGTGGGTTACAAAATAATATGCAATTTTTTTCTCACATTTCGACAGTGATATATGTTACAAACTAATATATGATGAATTTCTAAAAGTTCGACAGTGCCGTGGGTTACAAAATATTATGCAGTTTTTTTCTTACATTTCGACAGGTCCGTGGGTTACAAAATGTAATGAGATCATTTTCTTAAATTTCAACAGTGCCGTGGGTTACAAAATAATATGGGATCTTTTTCTGAAATTTCAACAGTACCGTGGGTTACAAAATAATATGCGATCTTTTTCTGAAATTTCGACAGTGCCGTGGGTTACAGAATAATATGGGATCTTTTTCTGAAATTTCGACAGTGCCGTGGGTTACAAAATAATATGGGATCTTTTTCTGAAATTTCGACAGTGCCGTGGGTTACAAAATAATATGGGATCTTTTTCTGAAATTTCGACAGTGCCGTGGGTTTCAAAATAATATGCAATTTTTTTCTTACATTTCGACAGTGATATATCTTCTTCTTCTTCTTCTGCGTACACAGTCAGACAGTAACCATTATTTTTTCGAAAAAAGCGGCGGTCATCCTGAGACTCTCGCCACTACCATAGAGCTTGTCTTGCAGTTCCACTGGCAATGGCCACATCTGCTCTCTCTGATCCCCGTATGTCGGGCAGTTCTGCAGCAGATGTTCAGTGGTCATTTTACCAGTACCGCACGGGCATTCGTCGGTACACCCTATCTTTAATTTGTTGAATAGGTGGTACCTCAGTCTATTGTGGCCAGTGCAAAGTCTGAAGACAACGACCTGCTCTCTTCGGTTCAACTGGTAATAGGCATCGTTTTTGGTGTAACCAGTATGTTCGGTTTCCCATTTGGTCATGTACCTGGCTTTGATAAGCCGTTTTGACTCTTCGTACGTCATACTGGTATCTGTTTGTGGTAGCCTTGCACCTTCTTTTGCCAGTCTGTCTGCCTCCTCGTTGCCTTGGATGTTGCAGTGTGACGGAACCCACTGTACCACTACCCTTTTTGGTGCGGACAGCTGGCACAGTTTGCAGAGTACTGCTCTTAAGTCATTAAGCTCAGTGTTTTTCTGGCTTTTTAGCGCAGTGACTACGGCGAGAGCATCTGTCAGCAAGACTATGTGGCTCTCATTTTCACTGTGTGTTGCCATTTCTTCCACTGCCGCCCTCAGTGCCTCTGCCTCCGCTCTGAAATTGCTTGTGTACTTACCAGTAGCGAATGACAGTGTAATTTTTCTGCCATTTGGTAGGTTCAGGAATGCTCCTGCCCCTCCGTTCTGTGTAGTGTTTGTTACAGAACCGTCGGTGTATGCATGGGTCCAGTCCATGCTTGGGTAGCTTTTCGTTATGAAGCTTAGGGTAGTGTCTCTCCTTTCTTTTTCGGTCTGGCAGTTTTTGTTTGCAATACCTGGTATATTTTCTACCACCTCTGGAAATATATCCTGCCTCCAAGTAGGTTTTCGTACAGTAGTGATGGGTTTTGGTGTTGTTAGTGCGTTTATGGGATCTTCGTGCATCTTTGCTTTGGCTATTTCTGCAAAGTTTCTCCGCTTTAGTTTCCCAGTTCCCAAATTGTTTAGTCTCTGGTACATTGGATGGTCCGTCAGTCTTCGGAGTTTCTCTGACTGCAGCTGGGCTCTGCAGTCTCTTCTATCGGTCATGGATTGCAGTTTTGTAATCTTTTCAAGTTCTACAATTGGCGTTGACTTCATGCCACCTGTTATAATTCTCATGGCTTGGTTTTGAAGTTTGTTAACTTTATCGAAGTTCGCCTTCGCTGCTGTTGTCCATGCCGCAATGCCATACTCGAGAACTGGTCTCACTCTTCCAGTGTACAGTTTCTTTAGTATGCCTTCGTCTGCTCCCCAGCTTGTGCCAGCAAGTTTCCTCATGATCGCCATTCTTTCTCTGGCTTTCATTCGGTTTCTCTCAATCTGACTTTTCCATGTCATGCGCCGATCAAATGTGACTCCCAGATAGGTTGGGTTGTCGTTTGGCAGCAGGATTTTGACAGTGATATATGTTACAAACTAATATATGATCAATTTCTAAAAGTTCGACAGTGCCGTGGGTTACAAAATATTATGCAATTTTTTTCTTACATTTCGACAGTGCCGTGGGTTACAAAATGTAATGAGATCTTTTTCTTAAATTTTGACAGTGCCGTGGGTTACAAAATAATATGGGATCTTTTTCTGAAATTTCAACAGTACCGTGGGTTACAAAATAATATGCGATCTTTTTCTGAAATTTCGACAGTGCCGTGGGTTACAGAATAATATGGGATCTTTTTCTGAAATTTCGACAGTGCCGTGGGTTACAAAATAATATGGGATCTTTTTCTGAAATTTCGACAGTGCCGTGGGTTACAAAATAATATGCAATTTTTTTTTCACATTTCGACAGTGATATATGTTACAAACTAATATATGATGAATTTCTAAAAGTTCGACAGTGCCGTGGGTTACAAAATATTATGCAGTTTTTTTCTTACATTTCGACAGGTCCGTGGGTTACAAAATGTAATGAGATCATTTTCTTAAATTTCGACAGTGCCGTGGGTTACAAAATAATATGTGATCGTTTTCTTACATTTTGACAGTGCCGTGGGTTACAAAATAATATGGGATCTTTTTCTGAAATTTCTACAGTGCCGTTGGTTACAAAATAATATGGGATCTTTTTCTGAAATTTCGACAGTGCCGTTGATTACAAAATAATTAGGGATCTTTTTCGTAAATTTTGACAATACCATGGGTTACAAAATAATATGAGATTTTTTTCTGAAATTTTGATAGTGCCACGGGTTACAAAATAATATCGGATCTTCTTCTTATATTTCGACAGTGCCGTTGGTTACAAATTAATATATGATCGTTTTCTGAAATTTCAACAGTGCCGTGGGTTACAAAATAATAAGGGATCTTTTGTCTGAAATTTTTATAGTGCCGTGGGTTTAAAAATTATATAGGATCTATTTGTAAAATTTTGACAGTGTAGTGGGTTACAAAATAATATGGGATCTTTTTCTGAAATTTTGACAGTGCTGTGGGTTACAAAGTAATATGAGATCTTTTTCTTAACCTATTCAATCCCAGCTGATCTGAAAAACTCGCAATTGAATTCCCAGGGGCAAGGGGAATAACTCCGCAAAAATTAGATGTGCTTGCGCAATAAAATTAATAACAAATCCAACTAAAAATTTATTTGTGTGATTCAAACTCCATTTTTCAGATAAATGGAAGCGGTACTCTTCTGTGCAAATGTTTATTGTAAGTGTCATGTATGTTGTATGCGAAAAATTAAACAACTGAAGATAGAAAAAAGTGTCAATATAAAATGTGTTTCAATCTTGTCAATTTTGCTGATAAATGTTCAAGCGAAAAGCAATCTCCCTTGGTTCAGTGCAACTAGCACATCTTTTATCTTCTTGTCCAATGTCTGAGTTTTCAGTATACACCTCAACGTTATAGAGGTATCTAGTATGAGGATCTGCGGCACACAAAATTGTAATTCCTCAAGGATCTTTTTTCCCTAAAATTCTGATGCAATGGTTTGCTCTGCCAAGTACTCAAAAAAGGTCTGAAATAGAAATAATGAAAGTGAAACGTAATCAAAAGCAGAGTAATCTTGATCTGGATCTATGTCATCTGCAGGACCTGTTCCCTCACTAAATCCTTCAATAATGATATTACTCCGTTGCTTTGGCGATTCTCTATCACACCACTAGGGCCTGCCTGTGGGGCGGGTCATGTTGTCACCATCTTCTACCAATAATTCATCCTCACTACTTAGGCTAGTGTCGCTACTTTCATTTTCTAAGTCTTGAACTTATTCCTCATCAATGTCCGATTCGTTCTCATTCTCTTCAACTCCATCAACAAATTCGCAACCACTATCGTCTTCTTCTTCTTCGTACGCTGTCAGACGTCAACCTGTATTTTTTCGAAAAAAGCAGCGGTCATCCTGAGGATGTCAACACTGCCATAGAGCTTGTCTAGTGTTGCCACTGGTGATGGCCACATCTGCTTTCTCTGATCCTCGTATGTCAGGCAATTTTGCAGCAATTTTCCCGGTACCACACGAGCATTCGTCAGTGCCACCTATCTTCAATTTATTGAAAAGGTGGTACCTCAGTCTATTGTGGCCTGTGCGAAGTCTGAAGACCACGACCTGCTCTCTTCTGCTGGACTGGTAATAGGCATCATTTTTTTGTGTAGCCAGTATGTTCTGTTTCCCATTTTGTCATGTATCTAGCTCTAATTAGCATTTTTGACTCTTCATAGGTCACACTAGTATCTGGTTGTGGTAGTCTTGCACCTTCTTTTGCCAGTCTGTCTGCCTCCTCGTTGCCTTGGATGTTACAGTGGGATGGAACCCACTGTACCACTACTCTTTTTGGTGCGGACTTCTGGCATAGTTGACAGAGTACTGCTCTTAAATCATTAAGTTCAGTATTTTTCTGGCTTTTTAGTGCTGTGACTACGGCCAGGGCATCTGTAAACAGGACTATATGGCTTTCATTTATTTTGCTTGTCACCATTTCTTCTCCTGCAGCCCTCAGTGCCTCTGCCTCCGCTCTGAAATTGCTTGAGTATTTTCCAGTTGCCACTGACAGTGTTAATTTTCTACCATTTGGTAGGCTCAGGAATACCCTGCCCCTCGGTTCTGTGTTGTGTTTGTTACCTAACCGTCGGTGTATGCATGGGTCCAGTCCATCCTTGGGTAGTTTTCCGTTATGTACCTCAGGGTTATGTCTTTTCTTTCTTTTTCAGTCTGGCTGGTCTTGTTTCCAATACCTGGTATATTTTCAGCCACCTCTGGAAATATATGCTGCCTCCAGGTAGGTTTGCGTACAGTAGGAATGGGCTTTGGTGTTGTAAATGTGTTCATAGGGTCTTAGCTCATCTTTGCTTTGGCTATTTCTGCAAAGTTTCTCCACTTTAGTTTCCCATTTCCAAAATTATTTAGTCTCTGATGCATTGGATGGTCTGTCAGTTTCTCTGCTTGCTGCTGGGCTCTGCAGTCTCTTCTGTCGGTCATGGATTGCAGATTTGTAATCTTTTCAAGTTCTACAATTGGAGTTGACTTCATGCCTCCTGTTATAACTCTCATGGCTTGGTTTTGAAGTTTGCTAATTTTGTCAAAGTTCGCCTTTGCTGCTGTTGTCCATGCCGCTATGCTATACTCAAGAACTGGTCTCACTCTTCCAGTGTACAGTTTCTTTAGTATACTTTCGTCTGCTCCCCAGCTTGTGCCAGCAAGTTTCCTCATGATTGCCATTCTTTCTCTGGCTCTCATTTGGTTTCTCTCGATCTGACTTTTCCATGTCATGCGCCGATCAAATGTGACTCCCAGGTAGTTTGGGTTTTTGTTTGGCGGCAGGTGTTTGCCGTTAAGACTTATTTTGGTGTTTGTTTGAAAGCGAGAATATCGTGCATGTTGTTTTTTCCTTATTTATTTTGACCAGCCATGAGTTCGCCCACTGTTCCAGCGATATTAGGGCCTGCTGCATCCGATTACTTGCTATGGTGAGATTCTTTTCAGAGGTCCACATAGCCAGATTGTCTGCAAACATGGATCTGTGGACTATTCTTGGTATATTCTCTGTTATGTAATTTATATATACCAGGAAGAGTGTGGGTGACAGTACTCCCCCTTGGGGTACTCCCTGCTCAAGTGTTACCTTTTTGCTCATCTGCCCTTGTACTTGAACTCTGGCTGTTCTGTTTTTGAGGTAGTGGCTGATCCATCTGTACATTTTCCCACAAACTTCACTTCTTCGTAGCTTGACTTTAAGTCCCTCTTTCCAGACCTTGTCAAATGCCTTTTCTAAATCCACCCAAACCGCTACTGTGTGTTTTTTCTCCTGGTAAGCATCCTCTATTTCTTGGGCTATGAGAGTGATCTGATCCTCAGTGGATCTGTGCTGTCTAAAGCCTGCTTGCTGTGGGATTAGTATGTGTTTTTCTTCCAGATGCCACATCAGTCTGGTGTTTATCATACGCTCCATCAGTTTTCCTACACAGCTCAATAGACTGATAGACCTGTATCCATTTAGATCTGTTCTATCTTTTCCTTTCTTTGGTACTGGTATAAGTACAGCGTCTTTCCATGCCTGCGGTACAATTCCCCTTTTCCAGCTTTGGTTCAGGACTGATAGTAACTTTTTCTTTGCTGTTTGGCCCAACCCCATCAGCATTTCGTTTGTTACGCCATCTTTTCCGGGTGATTTCTTTTTCTTTAAAGTTCTCATGGCCTCTTCCATTTCATTCATTGTTAGTTTTGCCATCATGTGCTCCTCTGGTGCCATATTCATGTTGTCGTGCATCTTTTGTTTCTTCATTAATGTCTGTATGCCTATTTGTAGGGACATCAATGTGGTTTGCTCTAGCATAATGTTCTATAAAGGCGTTTGCTGCTTTTTTTCCAGTGAGCATGTTGTCGACCTGCTTGATGGTAATTTGTTTATTTGATGGAGTTTCGTCATTCATGGCTCTGACTAACTTCCATAGTTTGTTCCCTTCTTTATCTAGATTGAGGCTTTCTGTTTTGGTTTTCCAACTATCTCTTGTTATTTGGTTTAGGGTGGATTTGTATTTCCTCCACTATGTTCAACTCTTTCCGAATGTCTATATTTGTGAGTGATTTTCTCCATTCGTGGTATTCTGAGGATCCTCCTGTAACATTTTGACTCATAGGACTAAATTCTTTTTCTAAAAATTTAGATAATCGTCCAAGATTCGCAGCCATTTGCTGGCATATAAAAAACACAGGCTCTCAAGACTTTCACTTTTGTCATTTTGTTGGTGCTCTCTCTATAATTTTCTCAGACTGTTCAGTCTCTGCGTTGCCATGGCTAGTCTTCTTCTGATTTTTTTGAAGCAGTCGCCATTTTTGCCAATTCTAGAGCCAAGATATTCAAAATGCGCGAGCTGATCTATTTCCTCACCACTTACTGTGCGCCTTGCCACAAGAGAGAAATGAGTTCAGGTATAAACCAGCGAGGCAACCTAAAAAATGTGTCATAACTGAGCTAGTCTTTCATCCTTCAACACTTGCGACTATGGAATATAAGCATAGTTTGATTCAGACAAACTTATAAACTCAATTACTTCCATGCCTTCTATCAGCAAGCATGGCGAGGAAGATTAACATCTGCTCATGCATAAGATACTAATCAGACATGTTAGTCAGGGTCAGGTAAAATCTACTGATCAGACATGTTAACCAGGGTCAGGTAAAATATACTGACCAACACCACCACCTCGAATTCCCCAGTCCTCCCTGGAAGTGTGCAATTTTCATGGCAGCCTGGCTAGCGAGGTGGAGGATCAACGTGATTCCCGTAGTAGTGAGAGATATGCAGATAAAGCCAAGCATAGCACAACCGTCTGGGGGACCCCGGTCTACCTTCATCAGCATGCTCGAGATGTGATGAAAGCTATTGCCACCCGCCACTAAACTTCTTTTTCAGGACACACAAAAGAGTAATCCTACTCATTGTGGGCATTCAATAACAACAACAACAACAACAACAACAGCAGCAACCAGCAAGCATAGACTACACATGCTTTAAATGCTTGTGTCGCAGGCAGATAAACAATGAACAGTGGTAGTTTTAGTATGGTCATTGTCAGGGAAAAAACAAGTCTTTGTTTACAACTCGAATTTTCCACATACACTAAAGTTAAGGTGTTTCCCATAGTAGTGACACTAATGTCAGGAAATGAAGTTATTGGACACTTCAGTATACTAAGCCATAGCTTTTATGAGGTAGGGTGGGCAATTTGTTTCTTTGTTGTCTTTTACTTCTCTAGATGTATGTCAGGTACCCAATTACAGCTTAGTCGACTGGATAGCGAGATTCGTTGCTTCTACATTTGCCACAAAAAGCGAGGGCTCTACCACTACGCTAATCATACTCTCTTTACTTACACTTCTTCTTCTTCCTCTCTACCATTATCACCTGGAGTTGCACAGGCCCTCAACCAACACTCTTCAAGCAGACCAGTACTGTGAGACCATCAACCAATTCTCTTCATGCAGACCTGTCATGTGAGCCCATCAACCAATTCTCTCCATGCAGACCTGTCATGTGAGGCCATCAACCAATTCTCTCCAAGCAGACCTGTTATGTGTGACCATCAACCAATTATCTCCAAGCAGACCTGTCATGTGAGACCCTCAACCAATTCTCTCCATGCAGACCTGTCATGTGAGCCCATCAACCAATTCTCTCCATGCAGACCTGTCATGTGAGCCCATCAACCAATTCTCTCCAAGCAGTCCTTCCCTGTAAGACCATCAACCAATTCTCCCCAAGCAGACCTGTCTTGTGAAACCATCAACCAATTCTCCCCAAGCAGACCTGTCGTGAAACCATCAACCAATTCTCTCCAAGCAGACCTGTCTTGTGAAACCATAAACCAATTCTCTCCAAGCAGACCTACCCTGTGAGGCCATCAACCAATTCTCTCCAAGCAGACCTGTCATGTGAGGCCATCAACCAATTCTCTCCAAGCAGTCCTACACTGTAAGACCATCAACCAATTCTCCCCAAGCAGACCTGTCTTGTGAAACCATCAACCAATTCTCCCCAAGCAGACCTGTCGTGAAACCCTCAACCAATTCTCTCCAAGCAGACCTGTCTTGTGAAACCATAAACCAATTCTCTCCAAGCAGACCTACCCTGTAAGGCCATCAACCAATTCTCTCCAAGCAGACCTGTCATGTGAGGCCATCAACCAATTCTCTCCAAGCAGACCTACCCTGTGAGGCCATCACTCAATTCTCTCCAAGCAGACCTGTCTTGTACTATTTTTTAAAATTCTTTAAAACTTCTCCCTTCTCCTTGTCCTATATGCCTCTTCTCCATGTGTTCTGTGGCCGTCCATTAATTCTCTTTCACTGTGGACTCCATGATAAGGATTGTCGCATTTAGTTTTACATTTTTCATCTTTTCTGCATGAATATTTAGTTCTACTTGCTGGGAGATTTGGTCTAGTGCTTTTGTCTTCTGCATTTGGAGTTGGTTATGAGAAAAAAGGCCTATGTCATCTGGAAAATCCAGGTCCTCCAGCTGTTTAAACAAAGTTCACTTGATCCAGTTTTTTCATTGGCTGTAGTTTCTGTCATAATTCAATCGACTGCTAGCAGGAACAAAAAAGGAGGATAAAAAACATTCTCTGATGAACCACAGATCTGATGTTAAAAAAATTATGTGAGCTGTCCCTCGTGTATCACTCTGCACTGCATGTCCTCATGCGTCTGTTTAATGATGCTAGCTAGCTTTTGTGGGATCCAGTTGTGCCTTAGTAGTTTCAAAAGAGTGTCCCTATCCAAACCATCAAAGGCCTTTTAAAAGTCAACCACACACTGATAAATCAATGAATGGATGAGTGCATTAATAAATTTTGTATGAACATAGGTAGGCAGGTAGGTCAGGCAGGTAGATCAGGTAGATAGTCAGATAGTAACATTTTCACCTGGGAGGAGAGAATCAATCCATAATTATAGGCATAATGCTTCTCCCCAAAGCACTTGAGAGCAGCCAATGGGATGAGGATGAAAGCTCCTGTGAAGGCCACAGATATCATGATAACCGCAAACATGTAGAGACCTGGGCTATGAAGAAGGCTAAAGTAGTACAGAGACGCGATAACAGCTGTGAGCGTCGTGAATACCATCAGTGTCAGCTGAAACAGACAAACTCGTATTCAACATTTTAAAACAAAGAAATGGGAAATATTGACATTCAAATAATCATCATTCATGTAATCAATAATGTTGTATAATTGTCTTGTTTTATTATCGCGACATATGCAGCATATGACAGAAATAAGAATATAGACATTCGATAAGAGTTGTGTATGAGGGAGAACTGGTACATTTAAATACTTTGGACACATCAAAAGACACACCAGCCTCGAGAAAACACTAGTGGAAGGTATGGTACCAGGCAAGAGAGGCAGACCAGGATGGCGATAGCTTCAAGATGTCAAGAAATGCTTGAGCATGAATTTGGAGCATGTTGGAGATTTGGCAAGAGATTTAGTTTCTTTCAGACGGTCTCTGATGGGAGCAATGTCCTGCAAGGGTCATGCTACATGATGATGGTAAATATAATATATATATATATATATATATACGAGGCGTGTTCAAATGAAACCGGACATAACTGCATCCAGATTCTGTATCACACTCGCCATGTTTTCAACGGTCTGCTGAGAAAACTATGAGTCGGAGGATAATGAAATTTTGCAAATTTGACAGTTGGTGTGTGCTGTTTACACCAGAATTGACATCATCATGTGCATCATATGTATGTTTACTTGGTGCAGTTAGGTCCTGTTTGATTTGAACACGCCTCATATCTAGCCATGGCCATGCAGAGGCTGAACAGCCTGAAGAAATTATGGCAGATCACTAACAAGGCGACAAAAAGTGAAAGTCGAGAGCCTGTGTTTTTCCTGTGGTAGCATATGGATGTGAATCAAGGACAATTACCAAAACTTCTAGACAAAGAATTGAATCCTTTGTGTCAAAATGCTACAGAAGTATCCTCAGAATACCATGGATGGAGAAAACGTCAAATAAAGGCATTCGGCAAAAGTTGAAAATAGAGGAGAACTGGTTTATCAATTCCATTTTGGCCAGGAAATTGAAATACTTTGGTCACATTAAGAAACACAATGGTCTTGAGAGAATAGTGATGGAAGATATGGTGCCAGGCAAAAGAGGAAGGGGTAGACCAAGAAGATGATGGCACCAAGATATCCAGGAATGTCTGAGTATGCCTGTAGCAGAGGCTGGAGTTTTGGCAAGAGAACGAGTTTCTTTCAGACAGACTGTGCGGGGAGCGACGTTCTATAAAGGACATGCTACATGTTGATTTATATATATATATTTTGTGTATGTGTGTGCGGCATATGTTGGATATTGTTTTCCAGCATTTTCATTCAGCCCTAGAAAGATACATGTTTGAAAGTTCAAACATTGGAAAAAAGAGCTAACTGGTGGGTTGTAGTAGCTTCCCTTACATTCTGAGTGTGCTGCTGAAGTTTAAACAGGGTCTTCCAGGTGGTTACGCTTTTCTTGACTTCATCTGCGTTATCACGTCGATTCCCCCCACCTTGGTAGTCAGGCTACCATGAAAATAGCCTGTATCCGAAAGACCTACGTGGAAGTAAGATGGAGGAGATCATGGCCTGTATATTTGATCTGACTTTGACTAAGATGTTCGATCAAAATGTTTTGTCTGACCAGACGTTAGTCTACTCTATCCTTCGACTAACTAGCTTTAGTACAAACAATATTATTAAGAGATTGGTATGGTCTGATACATTGGTTTGACGCCAATAGTTACAGCACTGTTGGACACCAACCCTGATTATGCACATGACATGACAACCTCCAGTTTGAGAATGGTGGTTGAAGCAATGACTTTAAATCTGAGATCGTTATAAAATACAACATTAATTATTGCGATTGACCTGTCGTACTTACAGTTCCTGCATTAGAAGTGCCAGATGGGATGTCCACTGCTTGAATAGGTAATAGACCTCAAACTCCAAGAGAATTATGGTGACTACTGGTGAGTCTACAACATGTCGACTCGTTGTCTTAGAAGAAAGTCTAAGCTAGTGCAATCAATGAAGATAAGTAGACAAAATGAAATCAATCATTGACTATTAAACAATAATACTCCAATCGATGAACTAGTGATCTTCGAACTAATGGAGTTTGGAATGAAACGCAGGTCAAGCAGGAAGGAGTGTCTGAAGTGTGTATCCAGCGAACTGTAGGAACCATCTCTATTCATTCTTCATGCCACTTTCTGAAATAGAGCACCTTTGAGCCTGGTGGACTGCAGTGATGTTGGTTCTGTTAGACGTGACATAACTTAACATTACATATCAACTGCACTGTTTGTAAATACGGTTTCACTGCCCTTTCCAACAAAAATGAAATTGTGGTTCTTTTTTCGCTCCAAGATAAGCCTAAGTGAAAAAGTAAAGATCCCAATTTCACACTAGTGTGGCATATTGAGAATATGGTGTTAGGTCTACATTTTTCTTGGCAATCGGCACACTAGGGGTGATGTGGTCAACATTACGTTGTCGGTCACCTTTAATTTACAAAATTATTCTGGTCCCCATATTTGAGGCTGGGTGGACCATGGCAACCGTTTTGCGTTCGCACAAACTGGGTACCGAATCCTGAACGCCCAGCTTGGAAACCAGTGCATTAACCACTGCGCTACCTCTGTACCAATAGAATCATAGGGCCACTAGAACAGTTGCCTCATTTACAGGAAGCCTGGATCTAAGCTTTTGTAAGAGGGTTTCAACAGCAATGGTTTAACTTGAAGAGGTTGTTAGGCATATGTACAGCCATATTTTGTCGTTTTTATTATATGCTTGGGAGGTTCCAGTTGTCCTATTCTGCTAAACCCGGCTATTCCTATTCAAAAATATACAACAAACAAAAAAGATTACCTTTGTTCCTAGCCAATCAGTAGCCATTCCCCAAAGCAGACGGGCCAATGAAACGCCGATGGTTGCTATGGTACCAGTGGTTGTTAGAAAATGGTCGTTGTCAATGTGAATTTGGCCAAACTCCTGTGGGCAATAAGTGCACATTTGTTTATTTGAATGTACCATATCAGAAAATGATGTTAGTCATTAGTTCTAACCAACTTGTGATTCATCATTGTATGAGTAGTGATTCATCATTGTTCAGAATCTCGTTGTGTCCAAGTGATTTCCGTGAGGGCTCTGTGTATGATAAAGAGGACACTGCCACTGTCACGCTGAGAGTATATTGGAAGAGGGTGATCGCTAGTATAACCTAGTATCTCTAGATTAAACAAAATCAAAATTATAGAATACACTTACCGTCATTCATCATTATGTCATGCCGCACGACATTGATGGTCAATTCCTTTCCTAATCATTTGCCCTTTGAGCAGTGCAACACTTCAGATGCGCTACGTTACCCGAAGACATTTAGTCACGCCATCTCATATTGTTCGTCTTTGTCTGTCTCTTTCCTTCCATCCTGTTGTAGAATGTGTATACTGAACGGAGCATGTCTACTTTTGATTTTAGTTATCAAAGATTTGTTATTGTATTTTTTTTTCATGTAATTTATCTCCATTGAATTTTGCTGCTGCCAAACATAACATTCTTCTCAGAACCACATTTGTTTATCTGTGAGTGATTTTGCACTTTGTTAATTCATTGTCCATGACTCACATCCATAAAGCAATGTAGGTCCCACATACCACTCCTAGACCTACTCTCTCAAATTTCAAAATTTAAAAAAGTGAGGGCATGGAAAGTTTGCTTCGCGAGACTGATATTTCACTGGGTTTTCTGGCCTTTCTTCGTTGTTCTGCTGCAGTCTTTTTAGAAGCCTCGCATGACACTGCTCCTCTGTGGAGAGCTGTACGCCAGGATGTATGGTCTTTTGCAGCATTTTCCCATACACATACATGCACACACACACACACACACATATACGCACATAAACACGCAAACACACACAAACACACACACACATATATATATATATAAGTAAGTAGCATGTCCTTTACAGAACGTCCTTTCAACCGCCAAGCTATTTGTCTGTTATAAGTTTCTTGGCAATACAATAGATTGCCATTACTTTCTGTACGTGGAGAAGTACACACTCAAGAGAAAAAAAACTAGTGTCTGCCAAACTGGACACAGTGGGAATTGAACCTGGTGCTTTGGGATTGCAAAAACCGAGAGAACGAGTTTCACCATTAGTTTATATGCGGAGATACAGAGATGACACTTGAACTGAACTGAAATTGCACGATAATCATGTTGCATGGCTTTTGCAGAACGTCTTTCTCATCAGATCCTCTGTAAGACTCTTAATCGTTGGTCAGCTCTCCTTCCTTCGTCGCTGCCATCTTTAGAACAAATTTGACATATTGCTGGGTCTGTCTCTGTCTCTGTCTCGTTATCCAGATAAAATACCCTGCAGTATTGTGCTTTTTTTCTCTCTCAATTATAATGTAGCCAAAGTAGCTTCCTAAATGTAATGTTGTTTACGAGTCAATTTTGTTCGATACCCTAGCTCCTTCAGGGGGCCTGTGCTTATATTTGTTTCTTGGCTGTCCTTTGTATTCTGAAATGTTTCTGTAGCATGTTAGTTCAAAGAATCAAATGTTCTTCTTCAGTGTTTGTGCGATTGTCCATGTTTCGCATCCGCATATTTTCCCAATGAAGAGACATATCACCAGGATTGTGCTGCTGTTGTGTGTTTGTTTTTGTTCATATATTAATAAATAGTAAATAATTTGTTTCTCAATGAAACACGAGTAGATGAAAAAGAATAAACAAAAGAAGAGATAGGAGATGAAGAAGTAAGAAAAAGCATCTTGTTTTATTGTTAGCTTTAGCAAGACTCAAACATGCATTATTTATTATCTAAGTAAAATATAATCATTATCTTCCTCCATAATCGGATATATCATCATTGTCATCGCTCATCTTTCTATTTATCATGAACATCGTTCATCATCTCATTTATCATAATAATCATCGTCCATAATTTCAAAATCATGATCAGTGTTCATCAACTCATATATCATCACTATCTTTGTCTATCATATCATACATCATTGCCATGAGAGTTATAACAGGAGGCATGAAGTCAACTCCAATTGTAGAACTTGAAAAGATTACAAATCTGCAATCCATGACCCACAGAAAATACTGCAGAGCCCAGCAGCAAGCAGAGAAACTCAGAAGACTGACAGACCATCCAATGCACCAGAGACTAAATAGATTTGGAAATGGGAAACTAAAGCGGAGAAACTTTGCAGAAATAGCCAAAGCAAAGATGAACGAAGACCCTATGAACACATTAACAACACCAAAGCCGATCCCTACTGTACAAAAACCTACCTGAAAGCAGCATAGATTTCCGGTGGTGGCAGAAAATACACCAGGTATTGGAAACAAGAACAGCCAGACTGAAAAAGAAAGAAGAGACATAACCCTGAGGTACATAACGAAAAACTACCCAAGCATGGACTGGACCCATGCATACACCGACGGTTCTGTAATAAACACAACACAGAATGGAGGGGCAGGGGTATTCCTGAGCCTAACAAATGGTAGAAAGATAACAGTCAGTGGCAACTGGAAAATACTCAAGCAATTTCAGAGCGGAGGCAGAGGCACTGAGGGCTGCAGCAGAAAGAAGCAATGCTGACAGGCAAAAGAAATGAAAGGCAGATAGTCCTGTTTACAGATGCCCTGGCCATAGTCACAGCACTAAAAAGCCAGAAAAATACTGAACTTAATGATTTAAGAGCAGTACTCTGTCCACTATGCCAGCAGACCGCACTAAAAAGAGTAGTGGTACAGTGGGTTCCATCCCATTGTAACATCCAAGGCAACGAGGAGGCAGACAGACTGGCAAAACAAGGTGCAAGACTACCATAACCAGATTCTAGTGTGACCTACTAAGAGTCCAAAAGGCTTATTAGAGCCAGATACATGGCCAAATGGGAAACAGAACATACTGGCTACACAAAAAATGATGCCTATTACAAATTGAACAGAAGAGAGCAGGTCGTGGTCTTCAGACTCCGCACAGGCCACAACAGACTGAGGTACCACCTATTCAATAAACTGAAGATAGGTGGCACTGACGAATGCAGTTGTGGTACCGGAAAAATGACCGCTGAACATCTGCTGCAAAGTTGCCAGAAATACGAGGACCAGAGAAAGCACATGTGGCCATCACCAGTGGCAACACTAAACAAGCTCTATGGCAGTGTCGACAGCCTCAGGATGACAGCTGCTTTTTTCGAAAAAATACAGGTTGACGTCTGACAGCGTACGAAGAAGAAGAAGAAGAAGATACATCATTGCATAATGGCCCACATTAACTTGACTTTACAAGGTACATGGGCTACTATGACTTTTTTTTATTACTTGACCTTTATTTGCCATTGGGCCATTAACTTGACTTATAGGACTTTATGTTAGCCAATTAGCTTGAATATTTGAAGCATTTGGGCCCAAATAACTTGTATGCGGCTTGCATGGATGTTTTCAGCATGAGACCCTTTTTTCTCCTCCCCCTCTTCCCGATGTACCTACCTTTGCATAGCCAAGTGCTCTAGTGCCTGGGAGATATAACAATCAACCAATTAAAATCGTGTGAGCTGCTTATGGAAGAAAGGTCTTCAAAACTACACACTAAGTCGTCAAATGTATTTAAATTCATATGGCTTAAATATTTTAAAGGATGGGGTAGCCAGCCCCGTGCCCAATCTTTCTTTATAGTCTCTTAATTGATGTCTGGCAGGCTATGGTGTTACTATTCTTTGCTCAAATTTCTGTCCCCGTGTAAGACTTTGATGACCCTGGCAGATATAAGCAAAGTAAAGATCCTGTTAACACGCCAGCGTGGCATATTGGGAATATGGTGTTAGGCCCATATATTTCTTGACTAACAGCCCCCTAGGGGTGATGTGGTCAACATCATGCCGGGTGCCTCTACTTTCCACATTATTTTGATACCCAATTTTTTAGGTTGGGTCGACCTCAGGAGCCGTTATATGATCGGAAAAATTCAGCACCAACTGGGGATCAAACCCCAATTGCTCGGCTGGGAAGCTTGTGCACTGCGCTAATCGGCTTCAGCCGTGGAGATTTATTTCACTGTTCATTTATTATACATTTTAATGTCTTGCATTCAATTCCTGGTCTCGATACTCTCTAGTCTACCCAGCTATAAATGGTCTCTGACTTACCGTTAGAGAAGAATGCGGTGAAGCAGAAAAATTATTACCCGACCCCAGACCTAGCACAATTTGGTCCTTAACACTTCATCCCAGACGACAGTGTGTACTATGGGACTGCTTGTACCCTTACCTTATAGTAATTATTCTTGATAATATATCCATAATGGTTGAAGGCCAGGACGAACCACAAGATGTAAAAGTCTGCTGTCTTGAGTACTTCTAGTGGAGTCTTGTCTATATTCTCATCGACGAGGCTTATGTCTTTAAGCAAGACTGTGTCAGCTGTAGATGCCCGATCAATGTCGAGTATGGCGGGGTTGTCTATTCCTGTCTTGCTACCATGCATTTCGCCATCATACGTCTTAACAGGCGTCTCTATTATCGGTTTCACTTCTTGTAATTCAAGCACTTCAATCTGCGAAAGTCAAAAAACATAGTTGAAGTTTCAAAGGGTGAGGCGTGTAACATTCGGATCAGGTAAAATATGATCACCAAGACTCACCTCCTGTCCACGCTGTGCATTTAGAAACAGGTTGATCAACCAGGTAGGGATCTTCATTTTGATCCCTATGGTGGGTAGTTTACTTAGAAGCCTGGTTTTGCAGCCAGGCATACCTTCCTCAGTACGTACTGGGATATGAAGAGCCACTGTAACCTGCTGGTACAGAAATATCGTAAAGACCGAACAACTCTGCACGAGTTGTCACATGATGTCAAAACCGTCAGTGGAATTGAGGATTTGTCCTTTATTCTAACCAAATGCCCATGAGGTATGTACCACTCATGGTCTCTGACTACAAAAACCAAGTTCCTGATCTTCGGGCAGTGTGATGGTTCCTACTAACAAGACAAGGGTTGAGGTGCGAGTCCGTGGCATCCTAAAACCAGAATACTAAGAGTAGATGAAAGCCTTGAGTCATAGGTTGAAGTTCATCTAGGAAAATGATAAATCTGAAATCTAACCACCTGCTAATTTACAGAAAGGATGACAAGCCCCCTCATACTTTACAGACAGGATGGCAAACCAACTGTTGCTTTACAGACAGGATGACAAACCATGTCCTGCTTTACAGACAGGATGACAAAAAACCTCTGCTTTTTAGGCAGGATGACGCATCCAGAGGTCAGGGGGAGTTATCCATAATTTTCTAAATGTTTGAGAAAAACAATGGTACCCTAGTCAAACTGTTCTTTTCTTTTCTTTGCATTCAGGATCTTTTGGTCATCCTATATCTGCAAGCCAGTCACCATGATGAAGTCTGTAGTCTTCCCCAGGTCGAAGCGGCTGCCCCACAGCTTTTGTCTCAGCTCCGCAATCTCTGGCCACGTCTGGCATCTCATTTCCCTATAGATTGGGCATTCTTGTAGAATATGCTCAGGGTTCTGGGCTCCTGTTCCACATGGGCACTCATTGGTGTGTGAGATCTTCAGTCGGTATAGATGTTCTAGTATGCAGTGTCCAGTTCTCAGGCGAAATAAGGTAGTTTGTTGATTTCTTTTGAGTTGGTGAATTGGGTCTGGTGTACTGCTTATGTTCCTGTCTTCTCTCCATTGGTGTATATACTGATTTCTGATGATGTTCTTGATTTCTCTGTATAGTACTCGATGATTAAATTGTGCCTTTTTGCTGCCGTCTTTGGCCGAGCGTCAGCTCTCTCGTTTCCCATGATTCCGCAATGGGAGGGTAGCCACTAGAGCACTATTGTTGAGGATCTGGGGAGTTTTCCTAGTTCTGCTCTGATCTCTGATAACAGTGGTATGTTGTTAATCAAACTGTAAAATGCAGTACAGAATATCTTAGAATCTAATGAAGTACAAAGAGAATGGGATGCAAGAGAAGTAGTAGAGAATATACCAGTTTAAAACATGAACATAAATCTTCAATTTGAAATCTTGTTGTGCAGCTTCTTTTGATTTGCGAAGATAAATGTCTTGTTGGTGTTGTTGTTATTGTTATTAGGAATGCCCAAAGTGAGTAAATTTATACTTTTGTGCACCTGAAAAGGGAGTTAAGTAACGGGTTGCTGAAGTTTTCCTGAGCATGATGATGAAAGTGGACCAGGTCCTCCATATGGTTGTGCTATCTGTGGCTTCATCTGCATGCTGATCTCCCCCGCCTCGTTAGCCAGGCTGCCAAGAAGAACAGCCCGTTTTCCACAAGAAATACGTGGAAGTGCGATGGAGGTCTTGGCCAGTATGTTTTACCTGACCCAGACTAACATGTCCTATCAGTATGTTTTGCCTGATCATTCGTTAGTCTCCTCTCCCCGGATAAGTGTTTTGGTGTGATCTATTTATGAGTCGATGCCATTTGACTCTCAATCGTTTCCTACAGAAGGTATAAAATGGAAGACTTCGGTTTGAGTGGGTAGCAAAGAAGAAACTTTAAAGTTTCAAGGATTTCTGTCAATCTGCAGTCATAGTTTTGTTGGGGCTTATAGCAATGAAAGAGCAGACACCCTAGTTTGAAAGCTCATTGCGTGACTCTATATATTAGCGGATGGGGAGACATACTGAAATCAACCAATGATTTCCATGTCAAAGATCACTTCTAACATCCTATAGTCATAGCTCATTTCTAACCTCCTATTGTCAAAGCTCATTTCTAACCTCCTAATGTTAAAGCTCATTTCTAGCCTCCTATTGTCAAAGCTCATTTCTAACCTCCTATTGTCAAAGCTCATTTCTAACTTCCTATAGTTAAAGCTCATTTCTAAACTCCTATAGTTAAAGCTCATTTCTAACCTCCTATTGTCAAAGCTCATTTCTAACCTCCTATTGTCAAAGCTCATTTCTAACCTCCTATAGTTAAAGCTCATTTCTAACCTCCTGTAGTCAAAGCTCATTTCTAACCTCCTATAGTTAAAGCTCATTTCTAACCTCCTATAGTTAAAGCTCATTTCTAACCTCCTATAGTTAAAGCTCATTTCTAACCTCCTGTAGTCAAAGCTCATTTATAACCCATGTCCTCCTGCTTCTTGTCTATTTGACACCTGGAGGAAACAAAGGACCACTACTCTATTTGACACCTTGAGAAAACATGGGACTACCACTCCATTTGACACCTGGAGAAAACATATGCCCACTACTCCATTTGACACCTGGAGAAAACATGGGACCACCACTCCATTGGACACCTGGAGAAAACATGGGACCACCACTCCATTTGACACCTGGAGAAAACATGGGACCACCACTCCATTGGACACCTGGAGAAAACATGGGACCACCACTGCAGTTAGCAAATGGATGAAACATAGGACCACCATTCCATTTCGCACCTAGAGAAAACATGGGACCACCACTCCATTTGACACCTGGAGGAAACATGGGACCACCATTGCAGTTGGCACCTGGATGAAACATGCGCTAAGCATGTGCTATGCTTGCTGTTGAGGTTTTTGCAGCAATAATTTATTTGACATAATGATGTTGCAAACACCATGCACAACCCTCTACTGAAATGCCTAGAATATTGCAGTGGAGATCTATTCATTTCTTCTCAGTATCTACTCGGGTTCATCCATCTTCTAAGAAATTCAATTCTTACCTCGTCGCCCTCCACTGGAGACCTCAGAAGCGACAAGCCAATTAGCTGCAAAATAACAGTGATCCCTCCTAAAAGAAGAAACAACTCAGGGACTCTGTCAAGGACTTCTGGCTGGCTGAAGTATCTGTGGCAGATATTACAAATATTACAGATATATATGGTGTACATATATAGATAATATTATATATATGACATGTTGTACGTACATAATGAATATTACATATTTTACATCTTGTATACATTTAGCAAATATTACAGCTATTATACGTACAAATATAGTAACTATTACATGTATTACATGTTGTATGCACATAACAAATATTACAAATGTAGCAAAGGTTACAGAGATACTACATATATTACATATATAGCAAATATTACAGATATTACATACAAGGCGTGTTCAAATGAAACCGAACAAAACTGCAAATAATTGAACATACGTAGAATGATTATGAAAATGTCAAACTGTCAAGTTTACAAAATTTCATTATCCTCCGACTCATAATTTCCTCAGCAGACCGCTAAAAACATGGCGGGTGTGATTCGGAATCCGTCCAGAGTTAATCAGCGAGCGGTGATTTGGTTTCTAACAGCTGAAAAATGTCGACCAGTTGACATTAATTTCAGAATGCAGGCAGTGTATGGTGACAAAAGTTTGGCAAACTTAAGCTCCGGCGATGGTCCACCCGATTTGCTGCATCAATTTTGACGATGTCATTTTCTGACGCAACAATATGCGCCTGACATTGGCCTCAGAAGGTCTATCGTTAACTCAAGTCCTTCTTTAAAGGCCTTCGGTGTCTAGAAAAGAGAAGAATTCAAGGTGACAGTACAGGATTAAAAGTTAAATCAAAGAAAAGGATAAATTAGACTATAACAATTTTTTTTCAAAATACAACCACCTACAAGAACAAGAGGGCATAGCTCCAAATTAACTAAAGAAAGGTCCAGATTAGATATTAGGAAATATTTATTTTAGTCAGAGAGTGGTGAATGCTTGGAATGCATTGATACATGAAGTAGTGGGGGCAGGGACAATTTATGCATTTAAGAATAGATTGGAATAGACATAGCTTTTAGAGAAAGGAAATGTAAAAGAATAAAAACGAGAATAAAAACGTTAAGCTAAGTTACGTTAAGCTAAGTTAAGTTAAGTACATATATTACATTTTGACAGCAGTTGAGTACCCAGATCTACGATTCACCGACCTACGGTGCTTCGCTTTACCGGCTCGTTTCTTTAACCAGTAACTTATGCCTAGTGAACCTCAGCTTACAGATGTTGCAAATGGAAACACAACTCAACTAATGTAAAACTAAGCTACGAATTAAACAATAAATTATAGATGACTTCAGATCGTTTTACAAAACGGTGTCCTGAATATGTTAAATCTACATTCAGAGACTACTGCTTCTTGGGGCAATTTTATTCAAAATGTTATTGCGTGTTAAAAGGCACCTGATCACCCAAGAAGAGCATATATAGAAATGTATGAGCTGATTAATGTAGTTCCTCTACGTCTAATCGTGCCTATTCTTCAGCATATAGACCAAGATTTAATTGCATCCTCCAAAAGCTTATTATTTAATAACCGTTGCTATTGATATAACTGCGTGATACGTCTGTTGTGACCAGGTTGAATAGACTAATAATTTTCTCGAAGGTCTTTAATAATAATATTCTAGCAGCAATAAACAAAAGTATAGATTCATGAGAAGATGTTAAAGAAAACGAATTGAAAGCTGTATGAAAGAAGTTAATCCCCTCCATTGTGGACGACTTTGGAGTTTTTCAGTGGAAAAGGTAATGTAAATGGTGCAGAAATTGTAACTGTTAGCGGATCCTGATGATGATGATATAATCCCATTAGCTGTGAGCTGGCAGCTTTTGGCAGGCCAATGCCTCTAGGACGAAAGCACACGTCCTCCTCAATTGTTACAGTGATGTATATAGTGTGTTGTGTATGCCGGGGTGTAGTGGGAGCAGCAGTTTCCGCAGATCGGTCAGCCATGGGCACAAAGTCAGGAGAACTGACTGCTCGACTGACCCCTCGTGGTCGTGGCAGAATCTGCAGTTTGGTTCACCAAGTGAGTCTAAACTATGCCTATGTTTGTTGAGAGGGGCATGGCCTGTTCTCAGCTTGATTATCGAACTCTGGTCTTTTCGTTTCTTGACTGAGTCCCGGGGATCGGATTTTGCTTGGCGTTTGAAACAGATCCTGAAGACGTTACTGATTTAAATGCAACATGATCCTTTCATAAGGGAAAATGGCTCACAGAACCGACTTCGTTGCAGCTGGGCGCTATCATAAGTACTCAGTCCCTTTTGTTACTGAAAGTGCCAACGGCAGAGCATGCATTCCACATCTAGCGAGTAAAGTAAGTAAAGTAAAAAAAACACATTTCACATCTGTGTGGCATATTGAGGGAATAGTGTGTTAGACCAATACCACATTGAAACTTATGACAGAACAATAATAAAATGAAGAAAATAAAAAATCCGGCGAATTTGCATCTTCTGGGTACCGGAGCATGGGCGTTAAGGGCAGGGGTGATGGGGTCGGTGACTCTGGGTCAAAGGTACGTGAATGTGTGCCAAGATCATTCACAGTCTCGACACTAAGTCGACA
Organism: Ariolimax columbianus; assembly: GCA_036924085.1. NCBI lineage: Eukaryota > Metazoa > Mollusca > Gastropoda > Stylommatophora > Arionidae > Ariolimax > Ariolimax columbianus. The sequence continues at coordinate 46,138,920 of JAVGWX010000020.1, forward strand.
AAGGAAAACGGAGGAGGGGGGGTATTGTATTGAGGGAAAGAATGTGTCTGGTACAGTTAGGGGTTAGAAGCTGACCACTCTGGCGTTCCGATTTGGGTAAGGGGCGGGGGGCGGGGGGGGGGGGGAGGTTAGTGGCAGACAGAGACCATCAGGTCTTGCTGCTACATTTGAGAGTGACATGAATTCGGAGTGATTCGTTCCAATAACAGCTGGTTGGAGGTAGATCCAAACTAGAGTGATGGCTGAGTCAGACAACCCACAGAAGCCCATTGGATAGCCCTGTTACTGTTTGAGACTATATAATACTAGGCAATGTTTAACTCAAGTAGACTGGCCATGGAAAGAGAGAGAGAGACTGAGAGTTTAGCTAGGAGACTGTTTCCGATAGGAATGAGAGTTGAGATCGCCGACTTTCTAGAAGAGCGATTGATATGCTGTTACTAGTTTAGTAGGCTGTTTTACTAATGTGTCAGAGATGGAATGCATTGCAGAATGAGTGAAACAGCATACGCCTTTGAGTCTTGGCCAGTCACTCTATAAAGTGTGTGTTGAGCACCCTGTGACTAGAAGAGATCTGAATGTATGTGTGGTGTGTGCAGGACACCGAGGGAACGATGTATGTTCCGGAGTATGTGTATACGCAGATCGATTAAGTGTGTGACCACAAGTGAGAACACGTTGAACATAATTGAATGTGTAATGTCAAGATTACCGCCTGAAGCAAAACAAGTTGATACAGCAGTGAACGAGATGGGAAGGATAGTGTTGGGGAGCCTTAAACCCACCCCCACAAACAAAGTATAATTGGCATTGCACCACCTGATATAAGAAGAGGTATAGCTGCGGAAATCGAACGAGGGAAACAGGAAAATAACCCTGGACACCCGATGTTTGGCTATCAGGAACAAGACACAAGACTTAAATCAAGAGACAGTTTGTTTTTTAAATCGACAGAGACCATCCAGACAAGACGGAAGGTCGACGCATCGAGAAGTGGCGCGAAACAATGCAGGATCCATGGATAGAGCTCATGGAAGAGGCTGCGCCTGGACACCACCAGCCCTATGCTGTATGGAAGGCAATGAACAGACTTCGAACTGGTGTGTCAAGATGCAGAGTGAACTTGAAGAAATGGGGATACTCAGATGTCGACACATGTGAGTGCGGCGCAGTTTAGGACCAAGATCATCTGATGACCTGCCCCAACCTCTCTGAAACCTGTGACTAGAACGACATGATGGAGGCGAACGACAAGGCAGTTCAAATTGCTGAATACTGGACAGATGATGTGTGACGTGGTGTTTGGACACGGAAAGTAAGTAAGTAAGTAATTAAGTAAGTAAGTAAGCAAGCAAGCAAGTAAGTAAGTAAGCAAGCAAGCAAGCACGCAAGTAAGTAAGTAAGTAAGTACCGCCTGAAGGGATCTGAATGTGAGTGAATGCACAGAATACGATAGTGAAGACGAGTTTTTGAGAGTATGTTGAGGGTGCAGATAAGGGGAGGGAAGTGTAGCGGCTAGAACTGGGTTATATTAGTTGGGGGCAATATTCAAAAGCGTGTGCTTACAAACGTCCGAAATAATTAATATTTATATTAATATATATAATGATTATTGTTGTTATGATTGTTATGTTTTGTTGGTTTTGTCGATAATAATAAATTTCTGAATATTACCTGTCGTTTACTAAGTTATTTGCTGTGTGTGGTCTTGAATGATGTGGGTGCACGTAGTAACTTTCTAGATAGCTAATCCCCAGTGAAACCTGGACTCTGCCACACGAGGAACATTGGTTAATAAGCAATATCTTGTCTACTTACTTACTTATTTAGTCGCTCCTCTTCTACCTTGAGGTGTAGAGGTAATATCTTGTCTAGAAAAAACTGAAATATTTTGGCCACATCAAATGCCACAATGGTTTAGAGAGAATTATATTTGAGGGTATGGTGCCTGGAAAGCGGATCATATGCAGAAAAGAGGGGCACAAGACATCACAGAGGTCCTGAAGGTGACAGAAACAGAGGCGATAGTTCTGGCCAGAGATCGAGAGTCTTACACAGAGGCTGTTGTGAGAGCGACGTTCTGCAAAGGACATGCTACATGATAATGAAAGCCACATCAAACATGTATCAAATTTTTGAGACTGGGTGGACCCCTACAGTTGTTTTACGATCTGGAAAAATCCTGCACCAACTAGGAACTGAACATCGATCGATCAGCAGGGCAGCCAGTGAACTAATTACTCAGCTACCTCGGAGATTCCAAAATGTGCCCCTAACTTTGTCAGTCGTCAGGTACTCATAAAAGTCTAAATCGACTCTGAGAAGCGATCGTACAATGGAAAAATCCGCGACATGCCCAGTGTAAGTACGACGTGATTTGAACATGGTACGCTTGGATGGAACACGGACAGCTAATGCGGTTTCCTATTAGCTCTCACCATTACTAAGACACAAACACATTCCAATGAAGACAAAGGGACAGCCGATAGAAGGTTTTTTATGCCAACTTTCTGCTATCAGTATCAGACATGGACTCTTGCCAAGGCACAAGAAAGAAAAATCACGCGAAATTAATTGTTTGAGAAATACTGTCGGTGTCACAAGGTTGAACAGAGTACACAGCAAATAAATAAGACAGAAGGTAGGTGCACCGTGCATGGAAGGCAGAGAATAAAATGGCTCGGACACCTGACAAAGCTACCGGCTGCTCATTTCTACAATCCCAGACATCGGGGCACAGAGCAAGAGACAAACCCCGAAAAAGATGGATAGATGGTGTCAGTGAGACACTGAAGAAACGCTGAATGACATCAACATCGGCGACAAAGATGGCACGCGACAGAAAACTACACCTCGCCACGACGTTTAACGACACAAGTGGATATAAGATGATGATGATATCCCTGGGACATCCTTTAACATAACGAGATTTGGTTAATCTAGAAGATCAAAGAACATTGCAGCTTGAGATTGAATCTATTACCGATCATGACCCAGCTACCACCCCAGAAATGTATACGATGGAATTGCAAGAGTTCGTTTCCTATATTGAAAATTGGTTGGCGGATTTGTGAAGATTGGTTCGAACTTTCGAAAGACGTTTTTCAGTGAACATAAGCGTGTTGAATAGCATCGCATGTTAGTCCCGAGTAGTCCACCAGGGGTCTCTGTGTATGACAAGGACAAGAATAGCAACACTGCCCCACATATAGCAAGGTGTAAGAGGCGACTAACTGTGTGGCATGGCATTATATCAGTTATGGTTAGGTGGCTTGTTTAGAGCTGCATAGATGGTGCCTAACAGGCTGAGGGTCTACTTTGCTCTTGTGTTTGCGTCTATTAATATTTACTCGCACATCAGATAACCACCCTCCGCGTTTCTTGTCCTAACACAACGGACTAATAAGCTACTCGAGCCTAGCCCGCTAAGCAGGAAATTCTCCTCTCGGCTACATCCAGCTAACGCTAGAGCTGGGACCTGCTCAAGGGCATCCACCTCTTTAGAAGTACAGGTCAACTAAGACTAAGACTATATATTAACGAAGTCCTGCGAACATGTCAATAATAAATGTTTATAACAATTGTGTATAATTTGTTAATGTTAATATCAAAAATCAGGTTATGAAAATTAGACCGTTGAAAATAGATCTGAAGTTCATGAATGAAGGTCAAAAGTCGATGATGACACTGCAATAGATGAATCAGCAATTTACAAACCGCATATCTTTTATTTGGAGCGAAGTCCGAGCGTGAGGATTGATCAGGCGTGTATGCAACCAACGAGCTGCAGAAACCAACAGTATCTAGACCCTTCGCCATCTACTGAGAGAGAGGGAGAGTGAGAGAGAGAGAGAGAGATAGAAAGATATTTATATATATATATATATATATATATATATATATATATATATATATATATAGAGAGAGAGAGAGAGAGAGAGACTGTTCACCTATTGGTACCCTTGAATAGAAGTGGAAGTGAAATCTATTCTTCAGAACAAAACAAAAAGTCAATATAAATATCTATAGGGATAACTCAGCTACTGTAAAAAGATAGAAACAATACAAAAACATACACACGACCACAAGACCTTCGTTACAAACAAAGAATAAACGTAAACACATAATGAAACACAACAACATCAATGAAAATGTGATTCGTCTTCGTCTTCTTTGTTCGTTCTCATACTCCCGCTACCAAGCCCGGAAAAGGACTTCGCAAGTAGCAGGGTGTTGTCCGGAGAACAGAATACGTTGTGTCGTAGTTTACAGCTTGACTGAGATATTTGCACATTTCGGTCCGACACATCCGACTTCAGCATGTCAATTTTTGGGTACCGGGTTAGCCTTCCCTCTTCGATCCCTTCTTCTTATCCAGTCTGCGTGCCGCAGCCTGTTATTCAGGATCAGCACGTGCAGGTGAAAACGTGTTTTGTCAGCTCTGGGTCTCTGGCCCCGATGCTAGCAACCAGCTCTGGGTCGCTGGCCCTGACTCTAGCAGTCCGCTCTGGGTCGCTGGCCCTGACTCAAGCAGCCAGCTCTGAGTCGCTGGCCCTGACGCTAGAGTTCAGCTCTGGGTCGCTGGCCCTGACGCTAGAGTTCAGCTCTGGGTCGCTGGCCCTGACGCTAGCAGCCAGCTCTGGGTCGCTGACCATGACGCTAACAGTCAGCTCTGGATTGCTGGCCCTGACGCTAGCAGTCAGCTCTGGGTCGCTGGCCCTGACGCTAAAGTTCAGCTCTGGGTCGCTGGCCCTGACGCTAACAGTCAGCTCTGGGTCGCTGGCCCTGACGTTAGCAGTCAGCTCTGGGTCGCTGGCCCTAACGCTAGAGTTCAGCTCTGATTCGCTGACCGCTACAGCTCATGCATTACTCAGCATCTTGATCCAGAAATGGACTTAACTTATTTACCTAACGTCTTTATACTGGTTTAGAAGACTCTGCAGAGTCTGTATACAACCAGTTACTTTTATATTACCTTGCTCTATAAGCTATGCGCATCCAATCTATTCTTAAATGCATTAATTGTCATTGCCTCCACTAATTCCTGAGTCAATTCATTCAAAGCATTCACTCCTCTCGTCGTTGTCATCATCATGTAGTATGTCCTTTATAGAACGTCGCTCCCATCACAGCCTGTCTAAAAGACACTCGTTCTCTTGCCAAAACTCTAGCCTACGCCACAGTCATACCGAGGGATTCCTGGATATCTTGGTGCCATTGTCTTCTTGGTCTACCCCTTCCTCTTTTGCCTGGCACCATACCTTCCATCACTGTTCTCTCGAGTCCGTTGTGTTTCTTGATGTGACCAAAGTATTTGCATTTTCTGCACTCCTGTCTGACTAAAAAAATGTTCCTAATATCTAATCTGAAGCTATCTTAAGTTAATTTATAGCTATGGCCTCTTGGTCTTGTATGTGGTTGCATTTTTTTTTAAAACTTGTCATAGTCTAATTTATCCTTTTCTTTGATTATCGTATAAACTGTATTGTCACCTCGAATTCTTATTTTTTTTATAGACAATGTAGGCCAGTTTTTCTGAGTCTTTCATAACTATAATTTCGGAATCTCACTATCAGCTGTGTCGCACTTCTTTGTATCATTTTCAACATGATTATCTCCCATCTACGATAAGGACTCTACACCTTCACTTGACAACGGAGACAACTCCTATAATTAAAGCGGTAGTCTTTAACTAGTTCGTGGCCTGGAATGTGTGGAACACGGTATGCCAGCAATAACAAAGTATAAAAATAAGAATTCATCAGCACGACAACACAAACCTATTATTAAATGTGTACACATGAATAACTACTTACACTCATACGTACATGTACACACAAATATGTATAATACATGAAACAATGACTATAGGCAATAACACATACCCACCCACGCACGCACGCACACATACACATGTGCGTATGTATGTATATATATCTATGAGTTGAAAAAAAGGAGCTTACATAAATTCATCATAACATTGTTTTAGTTGGACAATCGTGAAGTTGTAGCTACTCCTTTTCCTTTCCATCAGTTGGTGTGAGACAGGGGTGTACGCTCTCTCCAACTCTTTTCAATATATTCCTTGAAGGAATTATGAGTGACGCACTTGAAGGTCACGTTGGTAATGTCAAGATAGGGGGCTGAACGATTACCAACCTTCGTTTTGCAGATGATATTGACGGGTTGGCGGGTTCGGAAGCAGAACTCCCGGAATGGGTCAGAAGGCTCGATGAAACAGCTCTTGACTATGGTATGGAGATAAACGCTGGAAAGACAAAATTAATGACCAACAACGCTACGGGCTTCAACAGATGATAAAAGTTAACGTCAGGAACTCGAAGTGGTTGACCGTTTTAAATATCTTGGGTCAATTGTCAGTGATGAAGGATCAAAATGTGAAGTGTTGGCCAGAATAGCACAGACAATAGCGGCGCTTGCACGGCGTAACAAAATCTGGCAAGATAAACGGTTAGCACTAGGCACGAAAATCAGATTAATGCGTACACTGGTCCTGTCAATATTCCTCTATGCTTATGAGACCTGGACAGTTACAGCTGACCTTCAGCCAAGGATACAGGCCTTGGAGATGAGATGTTTCCGAAAACGTTTAAACGTCACGTACAAAGATCGAGTTACAAACGAGGAAATACGAGATAGAATTATAACATCAATAGGGCCTTTTGAAGATCTCTTGGCAACTGTCTAAAGAAGGAAACTCACTTGATTCGGTCACATATCGAGATCAAATGGTCTTGCAAACACAATCCTCCACGGGAAGGTGCATGGCAGACGGCGAAGAGGCCGGCCCAAAAAGAAATGGGAGGACAACATAAAAGAATGGACCCGTCTCCGACCAGAAGAGTCACAGGCAGCGGCATCTGACAGAGAGGGATGGCGTGGAGTTGTGAGGATGTCTTCATGTGTGCCCCAACGACATCACCGGTTACGGGATGACCTGACCAGACCCTGATAGAAGAAAAACATAAGGGGGGAAGGGTTTCCGCTAGGTGTTGGTGTTAAATCGTGTGCAATCTTAGTTTGTAATACCAAGATACCCGGGTCGAAATCATTTCATGTCCAGTTTGGCTGAGCATGCCACGGATTTTTCTTGCTTTGATCACTTCTCCAAGGAAATAAAGGATTGAGCTACTGTACTGCACAGCTGCTATAGTGAAACACATACAAACAGATATACATACGCATACATACAATGGTTAATACGTCTTGATATAGCCTTTAACCCTACGATCTTAGATTGAAAAGGGTGTGCCTTCGTCAGTAGAATCCAGAAAAGCAAACCTTCAACAAAGCCCCCCCCCCCCCCCCCCCCCCAAAATTGATACGTCATAAGTTTGTTCTTGAATGTCAGACTTGTTTTTATACCTCCACAATCTTGGTCATAGAACAGTCCCGACTTCGATCGTGTTGACTATGCGAATTGAGAGCTAATAGTTCCAAAAGTGGATCGCTCGAAGATGAAAGACGTCACTGAGTTACAACAATGCATTTGTGACGCTTGGAATAAACATTATCAAGCCACAATTGACACATCAATCGTCTTATGGCGCAATCGTCTGGTGCTTTCTGGTTCAACAAATGGAGGATACTCCCTAACTTGTGCAGTTGTTCCTCTTCTGCACTGGGACTTAGAGCTTTGGATAAAGGATGCGAGATCATTCTATACGCTTTCTTACTCTTGTTCTGGTTCCAGTCTTGCCAACGGTCTCTTAAAGACTGTCTTATGTTGACATCCCAGCGGACTTTGAGTCGTTCATGGTGTTTGGATCCGTCTCTTTTATTCCCCCGATTGCTTTGGTAGCGAAACTTATTTCCTTCTGCAGACATTGGCAAACCGTCGAAGACGAGAAGGCTCCACTCTCTACAAAAGTTCTACAGACATGGGCAAACCATCGAAGCTGAGAATTCTCCACTCTCTGCAAAAGTTCTGCAGACATGGGGACATCAAAGCTGAGAATGCTCCACTCTCTACAAAAGTTCTACAGACATGAGCAAACCATCGAAGCTGAGAATCCTCCACTCTCTGCAAAAGTTCTACAAACATGGGCAAACCATCGAAGCTGAGAATGTTCCACTCACTGCAAAAGATTGACTTCAAGATCTTGTGGTATCGTCGGACTGCGGAACTTTATCCTCTTGTTACCTGAACCACTACCTTAATTTCATTTTTGACTTTGGTGATGACTTTTATGTGTTGTTGTCATTGACCACGTCCGATCTCTGTTAGTCAAAACTGGTACATGTATGGAAGGGTATTCAACCATCACATTTATCGTTCTTATTTCCCCTTTGCTGAGGGATTCTCTATTTATTCCATTTAGAAGTTTAACAGTTACTACCCTCGAGTAGGCAACTCCTTCTGGTGTATTACAGTACGTTGAGATTGTAAACCGAACTAACAACATATAGACCACCGAAATTATAATAAGGTATAAAAGTGAGCGTGAACCATTTTTAACCTGTGAGGCCCTAATCTATGGATTTTTCCTAAATCAAGCCTTGACCCGGTATAACAAATGCAAAAAATGTTCGTGTTCACGTGCAAAAGCAAAATTAAGAGAACACCATGCGAGTTCGTAATTGAAACGTGCGAGTGACAGAAACACATTATGTATCTCAGTGTGCAATAAAACAATTCAAAATCAAATTCTCGTAATGAAACAAATAAAGCAATTGGATGTTGTCATATTTGAAAGTCAAACCTGTCTATCTTGGCCTCTCTGCTCTGGTCAGTAGCGAGAACCTCGTGCAACTGACTCTCGCGGCTGAGAAACAGAAGGTGCGTGCAACACTTCAGAGTGGGAGGTTACAGTCTAGTGAGTCAAACAGGCTTATGTAGATGCGTGTGTCCCCCACACCCATTCAATATATATTTTTCAATTAAATTTACAATGAATATATTTGAGTTTATTTTTTAAAGCTTGGTGAATATGAATGTTTTATTTGCATGCAGTGATACAGTTAGTAGAGTGGTACTCGAAGGAGCACTGGTCAACACTTCTATGTGCAAACAGGTGGTCCTGTTCTTGTTGGCTTTAGATTGGATAATGAAGATATCAATCGAGGGGAAAAGAGCCGGTATTCTACTTAACTTAACGTCTTTATACTGGTTTAGAAGACTCTACAGAGTCTGTATACAACCAGTTTCTATGCGCCATGTATGTCTGCTCTTAACATCCCACCTGGGGAAAGGTACAAATAACTTGGGTAGCTTTTAAACTTGTCCGGGCAGTTGCCGTTAAGCCTACTTTTTCGATTTCCAACTGCAAAGGAATGCTTAACGTGCTCAACACTGTACAAGGGAGTCCGATCTCACTACTCAGAGATCGGGAATATTTACCAGAAGATCCACGTGAAAAAAATGCCGGTCTCATCTGTGATTTGAACACACCACCTCCGGCACCCGAGGCGGACACCTTACCTCGAGACCACTTAGTCAACTATTTAGTAGACCCTATTATCACAATTGGTGGACCTGGTACTTTTGTCATTCAGGCATAGCCAAATGCAAGAGAAACTTGATAGGGGGAAAGAACAATCGCCCAAACTGGGACTGAGTATCAACATGAAGAGCACGAAGCTACTTAAGCTCAACACTAGCAGCAAAGAACCAATCATGCTGGAGGGAAAGCAGTTGAAGGTATTTTTACATATTTGTGCAGCACAATTGACACATCAGGAGGTGCATGTGCAGATGTAAGGATCATAATTGGAAAGGCACGAAGGGCATTCCTGACAGTAAACAACATACGGAGATCCAGAGAAATGGAGATTCTTAATAAGAAAGTTATAATATTCAACGCAAGTGTCAAGTTGGTGTTGCTGTATGGAGCGGAGACACGGAGAACGACCAAGTCCATACGACAAAGACTCCAGTCCTTCGTTAACAGATGCCTACGAGGAATAATGAGCAAAACGTGGCAGGACATGGTGAGGAATGAAGACCTATGGGAAAGGCGCAAACAACAGGTTCTGGGACAACAAATTAAGCGAAGAAAATGGAAATGGATAGACCATTCGCTACCGAAGGCACAGTCCAGCGTAGCTAGACAGGCTTTTACATGGAACCCTCAAGAGAAGGAGAGACAGACCCAAAAACATTTGAAGAAGAGAATGTGAGAAGAAACTAAGATTAAAATTGTATACCCAGAGACAGGCAGAAAGAGCAGCCCAGGACAATGCATGATGCTCGGGTGTTGTCAATGACCTAACCACCTAGAGGAGTGACGGGCTTTGATTAATTGATTGGCTGATTGACTGACTGACTGCAGTCAACATCAGATCCGGATTTATGGGAACCAAAACAGCAGCAAAATCTCGCTAGATGTATGTTCTGTACGTTTACAATAAAGATATTTCATAATATATAAATGAGTATCATTAATGGCTCGTGAACACTACATACTCAGTACAAACAGCGCTTTGGGTTCAAGAATTTGGGTCACTCTGATATTTATAATAAAATGTAACATATGGTTGCTTGTCAAGGAAAAGCTTAAACTGACATCTATTAATAACTTGCGTGGTCGTTTGCATGCAATCAGATGGTAACTATAGAAGTATGCACAATTTCCTGTTCATCAGCTTAGAATATGTACTGCGTTTCCATGATGTACGAGGGTAAGTCAGTAAATAGGACACAAATGGCTATTTAAGGAAAAGTTGATGAGATACGAACTTGAAAACCATTTTTTATTTTCCTTACATTGTCCCTTATTTCTCAACATAATTTCAACCAATATTGATTCTCTTATCACATCGCGTTATCAGTGCACCAAAACCTGCAGCATAGATGTCTCTGGTCTGCTGCCTCAGCAATAATTGCATCTTCTATTCAACCTCTGTGTCCATGAACGTTCGTAACTAATATGAGTTCCTAGGAAGTGAAAATCGCTCAGGGCGAATTACGAATTGCACTATCTGTTGTTTCTGGGCCATTTGTGTGTGTTTTTGTGTTCGCCTTTTTCTCTATTACCCAAGGCGATGTGCGTTGCACTATGTTTTTACTTTGCGCCTGTTGGCCCAGTGCATCCAAATTTGGCATGCATTTTATGTAAGGATCTGCTTTCTCCTACATATTCTAAAGGTTTGCTTCCCCGGGGTAACGGCCGATGCTGTGAGGGGCAGCGCACCCAGCACCTTCGGGTTGTGAGCCGTGTCACTTAACCACTAGCCCGTGCGTCCCCTCCTTTTCGGCTGTCAGCTCCAAGGCGCCATACAGATGCTTCTGTTGAAATTTGATCAAGACGACCAGGCCGGGCTTCATTAGCAATTTGTGAGCGTCCTTGAGACGGTTTAAGAAAGCAGTTATACATGGCTTTACGAGACAACCAATTCTCACCGTAAACAAGAATAATTTCCTTATGAATATCCTTTGCAAGAATTCCTTTTGCCCCCTTCACGCAATCTCCTCCCCCAACGTCAACAGTACGGTGTTCCTTGATTGTACATGTTGAGCATGGACGCTATTTTGAATCTAAGCTCTGTACGTGTATGCGCCACCTAGCGTCGGCTACCTGCAGTAGTCACAAAACTGGATACGTCTGCCACTTAATGGCACATTTAAAAACTACCAGCGACATTTTTCAGCTATTCCATATCAGCGTATGCTCTACTTACTGTCTTACCATCGTAACTACTTAAAATAATTGGATTCCATACTTGAATATGTAATATATATATATTTACATTCCGGTTTGATATCCGAATTAAAAAGAATAGGATCATTGTAACCTTCCCAGCATATCGTTAAAAAGACTAAAGAGGGTTAAACATGGTACTGGCAGCCTAGTCATGAAAAATTATCGATTTTAAAACCAGCACTGCAAGTACTGAAATACAAGTTTCCAGTAAAAGAGACCGATTGTAACTGTGTCAATGTGTTTCACTGGGAGAGGACAGATGAATTAATCATATATAGTACGTATGACGTCAACAGCTGAGGTAAGTCTAATTCACCCAGAGTTAAAGGGCCAAAATACACAGTAATGCCTGAATTCAACGCCACATATAAAAAGAGTTGTCCTTAGCAATTAATAGCTTGTCAAATGGAAAAGCTCCGGGAAATGACAATATAACTTCAGAAGTTATCAAGAAAAACTTGAAAACAGTTTGTTTTTTCCGATTCTGTACGTGGTGTTAATAAAATTCTGGAGGGAAGGAGACATACCACGAGACATGCGAAATTGCTAGGATAGTCACACTCTACAGAAACAAAGGAGACAAAGACGACTGTGACTATAGGGGAATATCCCTGCTGAGCATAACAGGAAAGGTATTCTCTCGTGTCATTCTAAGGAGACTGTGACAACTATAGGGGAATATCCCTGCTGAGCATAACAGGAAAGGTATTCTCTCGTGTCATTCTAAGGAGACTTCAGAAGCTTGTTGAACGCGTACTGCCCGAGTCTCAATGTGGGATCAGAGCAGGGCGTTCCCCTACACGTACTGCCCGAGTCTCAATGTGGGTTCAGAGCGGGGCGTTCCCCTACACGTACTGCCCGAGTCTCAATGTGGGTTCAGAGCGGGGCGTTCCCCTACATGTACTGCCCGAGTCTCAATGTGGGTTCAGAGCGGGGCGCTCCCCTACACGTACTGCCCGAGTCTCAATGTGGATTCAGAGCGAGGCGTTCCCCTACACGTACTGCCCGAGTCTCAATGTGGGTTCAGAGCGGGGCGTTCCCCTACACGTACTGCCCAAGTCTCAATGTGGGTTCAGAGCGTGGCGTTCCCCTACACGTACTGCCCAAGTCTCAATGTGGGTTCAGAGCGTGGCGTTCCCCTACACGTACTGCCCGAGTCTCAATGTGGGTTCAGAGCGTGGCGTTCCACCGCAGATCTTTACACTGAGACAACTGCAGGAAAAATGCCGAGCAAAATAAGCCCCTTTTCATTGCATTCGTCGATCTTGCAAAGGCGTTCGACAGCGTGAGTAGACCAGCCCTATATAAGGTCCTAGAAATTATTGGCTGTCCACCGATATTGCTGAAACAAGTTGTCTCATTCCACGAGGCCACTATTCAGTTTCATGGAAATACATCCGACAGTTTTGAAGTCAAAAGCGGGGTGAAGCTGGGCTGCGTTCTTGCTCCTACAATATTCTGAATTTTCTTCGCAGCCTTGCTGCACTGTGCTTTCAAACAATAGATTGGTGACGTCTTTGTCCCCAATAGGTTCGATGGCTCGATGTTCAATCTGGCAAGGCTCAGGGCTAAGTCCAAAACAACGGAAAATCTCATCAGATAACTTTTGTTTGCTGGATGATGCAGCCCTGGCGGCGCATGACGAGGACACTCTACAATCATTAATCAATTATCTGTCTGATTCCTGCAACATATTTTCACTCACTGTAAACGTGAAAAAAACGGTTGTCCTAAAACAAGTTGGAACCATACCAGTAAAAACAATTACGTTAAATGAAGATCCGCTAGATGAAATTCGAGTGTTCAAATATTTAGGCTTCACAGTAAAAGCAACACTATCACTCGATGAAGAAATCAAAATAACTATAGGGCAAGTAGCAACAACTTTCGGCAGGCTGAAAGAAAGGGCACGGAACAACACAAAGCTGACGCTAAATACAAAGAGCATGATATATCAAGCATGCGGGCTTAGTACATTGTTATACAGAGCGGAAACAGGGACAACACATTCAAGACATGAGAAGAGGTTTAACAGTTTTCATATGCGATGTTTTGGCAGTATAATGGACATAAAGGGGCAGGACAAGGTGACCAACTCGGAAATACCAAAACGTGCCAACATACCTTTTCTCTTCTCGACTCTGAGCAACAAGAGACTGGGAATGTTGGGTCACGTGAAACGAATGTCAAATACCCGCATTCCGAAGTAGTTACTCCTGGGTGAACTCATGTCGCGTACCAGATCACGAGAGAGGCCTAAATTAAGATACAAGTGCATTTGCAAACGATCCATCAACGATTTTACGATCAATCCGAATACCTGGGAGGAAATTGATTGCAGAGGATAGAGCTACACGGATAGCGACCTTGAGAACGGGCATCGATGCTTCATAGCTAGTTCTGATGACAAAGATGGAAGACAAGAACCGCAATAGAAAAGAGCCTACACCACACCAATCGAACTTTTTCTGTTTTCACTGCTGCCGTCCCGGTCAATCGAGAATCGGCAAAATCAGCCACGAAAGTCGATGCCCCTCTAGGACAGATGCAGCCACCGCCATCTCTACAACAAGATCAGCTTACTGACCGTCTGTCAAGACACAAAAGGCCATAACAGAACATTCTGAATTGGCAAAATTTGTCGACTTTGAAATGTAAGTTTTTTATTGTTTCCTTAGGAGATTGGGGAGTTGAGGCAAGAGGAGATTAGCGAGTTGATGGGAAGAAAGAGATGGGGGATTTGTTTTGACGGGGCAGGTGTGCTGGGGGGGGGGGGGGGGCAAGAAGTTGGCGGTTTTTAGGGGATGCGATCGGCTGGTTGAAAAGGAATGAAATTAGCGTAGAGGTGGCGGGTTTCGGAAGGAGAGTTTTTTTTAAAAATTATAAACTTACAAAATTGTTACACCCTGGCAACTCCTGAGCAAATATATTGAATGTTTGAAGGTGAGAAATAGGCGAGTTGATGAGGAGAGATGAGTGGGGGTGTTGAGTGAGGAAAAAGATCAACGAATTGAGGTGGAGGGGCAGATTTGTGGTTTGAAGGAGAGAGACGGGAGGGTTTAAGAAGGCCGAGACTGGCCGTTGGGGGGGGGGGGGGATTGGTGAGGAGTGGATAGGGGACAAGAGATAAACGGTTTGAGGGTAAGAGATCGGCAGGTTGAGAAGAGAAAAGATGGGCAAAGAGATTGGTAGGATGAAGGATAAAGAGATGGAGGGGTAGGGGCTAGAGGAGAGATTGGGAGCTAAAAACAGCTAACTACTTTATTTTCACAATTATCCTAACCAACACAAGTACCCCACCCCAGCTAGTACTATATTTAAATATACACACATACATACACACACACACACACACACACATATATATATATATATATATATATATATTATACATATGTGTGTGTGTGTGTGTGTGTGTTATGGCAACAATTTATGACTTTTCTGCATAGCTTTTGATGATAACTCTGATCACCAGCTTGGCCTAGTCGATTAAAAAGATCAGGGTTCACATATTTTACCTTCTGTTAAGCCAACGATGTTATGCTACAAAGAACGGTAAGTAGGTATGTCATTTGTACGAGAATCTTGAATAGGTCAAGTGTATAGTAATATAGAATATTCAATATCGAAATGTCTTTTATCGTGTGCTGGGGGACGCGTTGACATTGATGGAGCTTAGCTGTAGTTGTTTATTCTTGTCAATAGTAATGTACGATACGATCATTATAGCACTACTATAGTAGTATATAACGTAGGATTCAACTATTAAAATGGAGCTGTTTCCCTCTTTAATTGTCCTATGATCCGCACGCTTAGTGGAGCTTATGTAATATCATATGATCCGCACAGACAGCGGCGTGACCTTGGTTCCAGCCCGCGTCTTCCCCAGATACGTAATATATAACTTCGCGGAGCGAAGTTATCGACTTTCATAATTAATAGGGGTAGCTAATTATTAATTTATGGTCCTAGTCTCCGTATTGACAATATGATTCTTCTTCTTCTTCTTTTATTTTTTCTTCTTCTTCTTCTTTTCTTTTTTCCTTTTATTTATCTTTTTAATCTGATGTTTGTTCTCAATCTCCTGCTACCAAGCCCTTAACAGGGCTTTGCAAGTAGCATCCAATAGTATGTCACGACTAAAAAGGGCTCCTATAGAGTGGTGGTAGATCCATGTTTTTCATGGCAAAAGGTTGGGGTCCACACAGGGATCGGCGTGACCTTGGTTCCAGCCCGCGTCTTCCCCAGATACGTAATCGACAACTAAGTTATCGACTTTTATCATTAATAGTGGTAGCTAAGTATTAATTTTTGTTGTTGTTGTCCTAGCCTGCGTATTTACAATATATAAACAAGTAGACAAATAAGACGAAACAAAAAGATGATGGATATATACAGCTTTTATTTTTGGATCAATATCACAATGACTCGCAGGTCATTTCAAGCATCGCTTATGACAATCGTCAACAGCGACAAAAGTCGTAGTTATCGATTGTATAATTAATAGGCGTAGCTTCACGGCGCGAAATTATTGATTACATATTTTCAAAATTGTGTGTATTGTTGGTTGTTTTAGATGTGCGTAGCCTGACTCAGTTTGACGTATCATTGACAAATATAGTTGTGACGCAATATGTTTCATTCAAACAAGATTGGGTATCTTTTTTCATACACCAGTCAAAGGAGTTTTTGTAATGGTGGATACGACAAAACACAGACATCAACAAAAACAACAGAACATTTTCTTTATGTAATAAAAATGTTTATTAATAACAACAGCAAATTAATTTCAAAAGACTTGTTGTTCCTATATAGTAACGAGGATAAGGGCAGCCCTGTCTTACCGATCTAGTTTTTTGTATTGTGTCTGTAAGTGTGTGATTTATTATGAGTCTACTCTCTGGTTTGTTATATATTACTTTTAACAAATTTGTAAAATATTCTCCCATGTTGTTTTCTTTTAGTGTTTTGTGCAGGTATTAATGTGAGACCCTGTCAAAGGCTTTCTCGTTCGCTATCGATAGTATCGCTGACTGTGTGTCTTTTTTCATGTCTGTATTGGATAGTGTCCCTTAAAAAATGTGCATGTTTACTGATACTTCTATTCTATACACTATATGACTGGTCTTCATGGACTAGGTATTTCATAAAGGGTGTTAGTTTGAATGTTAACGCTTTTGTTAGTATTTTGTAGTCTGTATTTAGTAAGGGGATAGGCCTATTATTTAATTATTTACTTAAGTTTTGTCTGTATCAGGTTTAGGTATTAATGTTATGTAGGATTGATTGAAACTGTCTGGTAATTCCCTTTTCTCGGACGCCTCTTGTAAGACCCTGAGTAGGAGTGGACTCAACACGTGGAAAATATGGAGTATAATTCAGAGGTCAGGTCATCAGGGCCCGGACTCTGACCTTTATAGAGAGAATTTAGAGCGTTGGTAAGAGTCTTTAATGTTAACTGTTCACTAAGGGTCCGACTGTCTTGCTCGTTCAAGCATTTGGTGAAGGTCTCGTAGACAAATAAGACGAAACAAAAGATGATGGTGGATATATACGACTTTTTTGTTGTTGTTGATCAATATCACAATGACTCGCAGGTCATTTCAAGCCTCACTTATGACAATCGTCAACAGCGACAAAAGTATACATATGTATAAATGTAACATTCAAATGTTGATATGAAGAGGTCGATTGACAACTACTTGTACTGTCTTGTGATCTGTGAACGTTGTGGTATTCAAAGTTTTAATTTTCGTTGTCTTTTAACTTTCGTGAATGTTAATTCTGTCTAATCGGGCTGATGTACCATGAGCACGTGTTGTGTCTGTAAATGTTGTCTCCTTGCTCTCAGGGTATATTGTGTCTGTAAGTGTCTCTGAGGGCGTACTCGTCTAGGACTTGCTGTAAAGTGTCACTGGCTTTCCTTGTTTGTTGTCCCCTGTGATGCATCTAGTGGGTTTAGATTACAGTTGAAATCTCCCCCATTATTATTTTGTGTCGTTCATATTGTTTGCTTAATGTAGTTTGGAGGTTTTCGTAAAATGTATTTCGTTCTGGTTTTAGTTGAGGGGGCATGTATGTTTACTAGTGTGTGTATGTATCTTCTGGGTTGTCTTTGGTTGTTATTTGTATCATTTGTATTCTACCTTGGTTATCTCTATGTGCGTGCGTTACTTCCCACTTATCTTATGTTTGTAGCTTATGTTGCAACAGTTCTGCGCTAGTCTGAACGATTGTCGGTGGTTCTTTCCCAGTCAGCAGAATTAACACAGTTATTAGAATTAAGGTGCCCTTGTATCTTTTTCCACACCGCTTGCTCTTTTGCAGTTCAACATAAAGCAGTTTCATAGGTAGACGACGAGTCGACATGCGGACCACATCGCCAATCCATCTCAGCTGTACAGCACATATCATGTAATGGTGAGTAGGTAAAAATGTATAATATAAATATATAAGGTATCAATTTTTTAAATTGGGGAATTAGTCGGGGTAATTCATAAATCTACTGAGTTTCTTACTCTTTTGTTTAGTAGTCTTCTTATTGTCTACTTTAGTATTTGTATAACGTAATAAAATACGAAAATAAAGGCGCGAAATAGCTCAGAGAGCGTTAGACTGAAGATCTGAGGGTCCCGTGTTCAATCCCGCGTTTCGACAAATCCGGCGGCTTGTCTTTTTTTGTGAAAGCGCCGCTATTGTCTGTGATATTCTGGCCAACACCGCCCATTTTGAGCCTTCATCACTGACAAGCGACCCAAGATATTTAAAACGGTCAACCACTTCGAGTTCCTGACCGTTAGCTATTATCCTTCTGTTGAAGCCATTGGCGTATCTTCATACCATAGTCAAGAGCTGTTTCAGCTAGTCTTCTAACACATTCCTGGAGATCTGCTTCTTAACCCGGCAACCCGTCGATATCATCTGCGAAATGAAGGTTGGTAATCGTTCGACCCCCTATCTTGACAGTACCATCGTGACCTCCAAGTGCCTCACTCATAATTACCGCAAGGACTATATTGAAAAGAGTTGGAGAGAGTGTACACCCCTGTCTCACACCAACTGATGTGCGAAACCAGTCCCCTCGCCTCCCATTCACAAGAACTGCACTGGACGCCTTGTCATACAGGTGTTCAAGGACCGTTATAATATTTCCGTTGATATTATACATCCTTATGGTTGCCCATAGCGCTTTATGCCATACCCTATGAAACGCCTGCTTAAAATCAACAAAAACATGATACAGTGTTTGCTGCTGGTCTAGATATTTCTCGCTTAGCAGCCTTAAATTAAATATATGTTCTGTAGTGCTTATTCCATGTCTGAACCCAGCTTGCTCTCGGCATTGAGGTTCTCTGCTTGGGGTTTCAATCGGTGGAGGATTAATCTAAGTATGACCTTGCTAGGGTGGCTAATGAGGCTTATTGTTCTGTCATTTTGGCAAAGCTTTAGGTTTCCAGACTTATCTAGCGGAATAACCATTGATTTCGTCCATAAGTCCGTCAGTTTTCTGTCACCCATATTTTGCGGTAGATCAGTTTCAGGCCTTCCACCACTACCTCTCCACCTGCCTGTAAGAGCTCTGCTGGTACATTGTCCACACCGTTCGCCTTCCCTCTTCTCAATGTCTTTACCACTGCAGTTACCTCTTCCTTCGTTATCAGTTGGTTATCCTCTATATTTGTTGATGTTGGGGGATTGTTTTCTCAGGTTCACTATCTGTCTACTGCGTTGTATATTTTGTTCGACTGATAGATATTGTTTGTTGGGTATTTCTTGTGTTGCTTGGTTTAATTTGGACCTTATTTGTGCCCCTTGTAGCCTATGGTTGTCCAGTTTATCTAGTTCTTCTTGTAGTAAATGAATTTGTGTGGCATTTTTATCCGAAAGTTCTGTTAGCCGGATTGTGTTTTCTATGATACATTTGTTCTTCCTTGTTTGTTTGTGTATTATTTTGGATATTAGCATCCAATAGTATGTCACGACTAAAAAGGGCTCCTATAGAGTGGTGGTAGATCCATGTTTTTCATGGCAAAAACTTTGCAGAAATAGCCAAAGCAAAGATTCTCCGCTTTAGTTTCCCAGTTCCGAAATTGCTACCAGTTCTACCCTGTAACTACTACTACTACTTCTACTACTACTATTACTACTACTACTACTACTACTTCTACTACTACTATTACTACTACTACTACTACTACTACTACTACTACTGCTACTACCACTGCTGCTACTACTACTGCTACTACTACTACTACTACTACTAATACTAATACTGCTACTACTACTATTATTACTGCAACTTCTACAACTACTGCTACTTTCTCTACTGCTGCTATTACTACTGTTGTTACTATTGCTATTACTATTACTACTACTTATACTACTACTTTTACTACTGCTATTACAACTTCTACAACTACTTCTACAACTACTGCTACTACTGCTGTAACTGCTACCACTACCATTACTACTATTTCTACTTCTACTACTACTACTGTTACTAATACCACAACAACTACTACTACCGCAACTACTACTACTACTACTACTACTACTACTACTACTACTACTACTACTGCTGCCGCTACTTCTACTACGAATGCTACTACCACTACTACTACTACGACTGCTACCGCTACCGCTGCTACTATTACTATTTTTACTGCTACTACTACTACTGCTACTACTACTGCTGCTACTAATACTACCACAACTGCTACTACTACCGCTACTTCTACTACTACTATTACTTCTACTCGTACTACTACTACTACTACTCTTTCTCTTGTTACTACTACAATTGTTACTACTACTACTGCTACTATACTACACTAACCATGCTAAACCGTCGCCGTTTGGCCGTATTTAGACATGTGGCCTGGCTTGCCGAAAAGCCCGCGTTCTCCAGGTTTATAAGGTGGCCAAGGATATCAATGATGGAAACGACTCCCTCCACCATGGCCGTTCACGCATCACCTGGTTAGGTAACATTGGAAAGACAGCATCCTCATTGCACGCAGCCTGAGTTTTATAACTCATCGTATTCATGGACGATTGGCGTCACGGTATCCTGTCGCATAAACGGACTACATACCTACCTAATAGCCTCACATGCAGATAATCGATAGAACGTTCCATTACGCGCCTATATCAACGTCCATACCTTTTTTGCTTTTACAGGTTACATACACAACGCAGCATAATCCATTCTGACTAAAAACGAGATGAATAATCGAGAAGGAAAGCGGGCCCGAAAGAAACTATGTACATCCTGGTAACATTCCTCTCAGATGCCTGGGATGTAAATATCCGTTTTGGAATTAGTGATGTGTGATCCCGTATGTTTTACCCCTCATAAATGATCGAACAGCTGTGCCATAGATCCCCCGAGTAGTCGTGCAAATCATGCTTGAATCCGCTTAATGCCAGCTTCAACTCCATCTTCCTACACTAATCACCGTGTATTTCTCATATTAAAGGTATCGGTTGTGCTTGTCAACAACGACACACTCCAGTCTACACCGTATGTATACTTTGGGACTTGACTTAGGCAAGGCAAGGTTCATAGGAAGACGATCTAACACCGAATCCTCACAAGTTGAGACCTGGTACTATTGTCATGAAGATTTCATGTCCGAAAGCAATGTCTTCTGTTGGACTAACTTTACATGTCAAGTCTTTGTTTGATGTCAACCTGAAGGGGATTGTCTTTGGAGCGAGGAAGAACTGTCTACTTACGTTTGTTGAATATTGCTTACGGCCTGTGTGTGTATGTGTGTGTGTGTGTCTGTGTGTGTGTGTGTGTGTGTCTGTCTGTATGTGTGTGCGTGCGTACGTGTGTGTCTGTGTGTGTATCTATGAGTGTGTCTGTCTGTATACGTGTGTGTGTGTGCGTGCGTGCGTGTGTATGTATGTATGTGTGTGTGTGTGTGTGTGTGTACGTGTGTTTCTGTGTGTATGTATGAATGTGTGTGTAAATGTATGTGTAGTCTATGCTTGGTGATGTATTTACAAATATACAAATCGAAGCTGTGGCGGACTGAAAAAAGTCAGTAGCCGAAGAAAACATTTAACAAATGAAACCATCGTTACGACTTCAAGGTCTTCGTCTGGGAAAAAAAGCAAACGGAAACAACTAACAACTCATGAAATAAGCAAAGACAATGGACATGACAACTGAACCACACGTCATGCGGCAGCCATATTCGTTCTCTAACCCCCGCTACCAAACCATGAAAAGGTCTTTGCTAGTATCAGGATGTAGTCAGGAGAACAGGGTGCATTGTGTTGTAATTTACAGCTTGACTGCGATACTGCATCTTTCGGTCCGGCACATCCGACTTCAGCAGGCATTTTAGGTACAGGAGTAGCCTTCAA
The DNA here is from genome assembly GCA_036924085.1 of Ariolimax columbianus. Lineage (NCBI taxonomy): Eukaryota > Metazoa > Mollusca > Gastropoda > Stylommatophora > Arionidae > Ariolimax > Ariolimax columbianus. The sequence continues at coordinate 46,160,960 of JAVGWX010000020.1, forward strand.
TTTTCAATCTCTTCTCCTCAGCCGATGTGCCCTGTTGGAGCCTGTTATCTACCATCAAGCTATAGATGTCCATCAAGTCAAAAAGAGGAAGATGAGGAACTGATAAGTAGTATAGCAAAGGCAAGTAAAGGGAAATTATTGTTAATGGGAGATTTCAACTATCCAGAAATAAAATGGGATATGGCAGAAGCACTTGTAGAGTCAAAACCTTTTGTTACGTGCATAACTGACAATTTTTTAATTCAACATGTAGAAGCAGCCACCAGAGGCAAAAACATACTCGACCTAGTTTTTACCACAGAGGAAAATATGATTGAAAACGTTACCGTTGGCGAACTGTTTGGCTCAAGTGACCATCAAATCATCCGTTGGGATCTTATTGCAGGGAAAGAAGTAAACATAAACACGCGAACATACGACTACTCTAAGGCAGATGTTAAGAGGATGAAAGAGGCAGCGAACCACATAATCTGGAAAGATATTATTGTAGGAACAGATGTTGAACAGGAGTGGGAAAGTTTTAAAACAGTTCTAGAAACGCTAAAAGAGGAATGTGTTCCATGTAGGGAGGTAAACCCCAAGCGTAAAAAGTGGATAACTAGATTTGTAGTGAAATGTAGAAGAGCAAAAAAACAAGCATGGCAAAAATATATAGAGGCAGGTAAATCAAAAGAAACATATGTAAAATATTTGGACAAGCAGAACATATCTCAGAAAGCGAATAAAACAGCAAAAATAGACTTTGAAAAAAAACTTGCTCAGAGGATCAAGACTGACAGTAAAAGCTTCTTTTCTTATGTTAGAAATAAACAAAGAACGAAAGACAAAGTAGGCCCTCTCATAGACAGTACAGGGAAAATAATAAGTGAGAATAGGGAGGCTGCTAATCTGCTCAATCAGTACTTTGGCACAGTCTTCACAAAGGAGGACTGCTCCGAGATCCCAGAGCCTATAGATATTTTTCAAAGAGACATGGATACAGCGGGATTAAGATCAATGTGTATTACAGAGGAAATGGTTTTTAAAAAATTGGAGGGGTTGAAAGTGAATAAATGTCCAGGTCAAGATGGTATTCACCCAAAACTGCTGTATGAAATTAGAAACCAACTAGCAAAACCATTGGCTATATTATGTTCTCAATCACTTACAAAAGGGATTGTTCCACGAGATTGGAAAGATGCAGGAGTGATCCCCTTATTCAAAAAAGGCAAAAAATCAGATCCGGCAAATTATAGACCGGTGAGTTTAACGAGCATAGTCTGTAAATTGTTAGAGTCAATAATCAAAGAAAACATTGTAATGCATTTAGAAAAATTTAATCTAATTAGAAATAGTCAGCATGGGTTTACTAGAGGGAGATCATGCTTAACAAATCTATTAGAATTCATGGAGGAGGTTACTAAAATCATAGATAAAGGGGAGCCAGTGGATGTTATTTATCTAGACTTTGCAAAGGCCTTTGATAGAGTACCTCATCAAAGATTATTTCGAAAGTTAAAATCACATGGAATAGGTGGCGAAGTTGCCAAATGGATTGAAAATTGGTTAACGGGAAGAAGGCAGAGGGTGGGCATAAATAAGGAGTACTCTGAGTGGAGTGAAGTGAAAAGTGGTGTGCCACAGGGCTCGGTTTTGGGACCAATTTTGTTCTTGATATATATAAATGATTTGGACATTGATATGAGATCCATGATTGCAAAATTTGCTGATGACACAAAACTATGCAGTAGTGTCTCATCTAAAGCGGAAGTGGGTATATTGATGTCGGATTTAGATAAAATTCGAGAATGGTCTGTAAGCTGGCAAATGGAGTTTAATGTAGATAAATGTACAGTCATCCACATGGGTAGATCCAATATGGAACATAATTACAGAATGGGAGAAAACAATATTAGAAAGATAGATAAGGAAAGGGACCTAGGGGTTATAATAGATCATACAGGAAAGGTGAGTGAGCAAGTTAAGGTAGCAGTGAAAAAGGCAAATGCAATGTTAGGTATGATAAAAAGAAATATTAAATATAGGAGCAAGGAAGTGATCGTCAAACTGTATAAAGCTTTAGTTAGACCTAGATTGGAGTACTGTGTACAGGTGTGGAGTCCTTATCATAGAGGGGACATAAACATGCTAGAAAGAATACAAAAAAGAGGGACAAAGCTGATAGTGGGATTCCAGAATTACAGTTATGAGGAACGACTCAGAAAAACCGGCCTACAGTGTCTCGAAGAGAGAAGAATTCGTGGTGACTTAATACAGGTTTATAAGATGATCAGAGGAATCGATAAATTAGACTATAACAAGATTTTTAAAATACAGCCACCTACAATAACACGAGGGCATAGCTACAAGCTGATTAAAGAGAGGTCCAGGTTAGATATTAGGAAATATTTTTTTAGTCAGAGAGTGGTGTCTGCTTGGAATGCATTGCCAGGGGAGGTAGTGGAGGCAGGGACAGTTAATGCATTTAAGAATAAACTGGATGCGCATAGATTTTAGAGCAAGGTGATGTAAATGTAACTGGTTGTATACAGACTCTGCAGGGTCTTCTAAACCAGTATAAAGATGTTAAGTTATCACCACGTGGAGGTGAAGAATGGTCTTGGCAGCTCTGGGTTGTTGACCACTGCAGCTCATGCACTGCTCAGCATCTTGATCCGATTTATATATATATATATATACAGTATACAGGATGACAAACAGACAGTGACAGACGGATATACACAGACAGACATGCATGCAGACAGATCAACAGGCAGGCAGACAGATAGACAGACAGAGATAGATAGATAGATAGACAGACAGACAGACAGACAGACAGACAGACAGACAGACAGACAGACAGACAGGCAGACAGACAGACAGACAGACAGACAGACAGAGATAGATAGATAGATAGACAGACAGACAGACAGACAGACAGACAGACAGACAGACAGACAGACAGACAGACAGACAGACAGACAGACAGACAGACAGACAGACAGACAGACAGATAGATAGATAGATAGATAGATAAGATAGATAAGATAGATAAGATAGATAAGATAGATAAGATAGATAGATAGATAGATAAGATAGATAAGATAGATAAGATAGATAAGATAGATAAGATAGGTAGGTAGGTAGGTAGGTAGGCAGGCAGGCAGGCAGGTAGGTAGGCAGGCAGGTAGGTAGGTAGGTAGGTAGGTAGGTAGATAGCCTAATCCTAGAAAAGTGCTGTGTATTTTCATTCATTACCAATTGGATTTCAAACATTCAAAAGAGTGCAGAGCACTGCTGATAGCGAAAATAAACAAAAACTTCATTCAACATGCCAAAGATGTGCTGTTGTCTTTTCAATGAATCTAATTTTGAGTATAATACGAGCATTTACACTTTCTGTAAACATGTTTAAAAGCCATGCTAAAGTCATTTCTGTACGTCACTTCTAACGCACTCTTCAAGTTTTTAGTCTGAATGATAATGATCATCCTCCAGTTTTTAGTTTGTTTGATAATGCCCACTCTCCAGTTTTATTCTGAATGATAGTGACCATTCTCCAGTGTTCAGTGTGTTTGATAATGCCCATTCTCCAGTGTTTAGTTCGTGATAATGCCCATTCTCCAGTTTTTAGTTTGAATGATAGTGGCCATTCTTCAGTTTTTAGTCTGTTGGATAGTGCCTATTCTCCAGTTTTCAGTTTGAATGATACTGCCCATTCTCTAGTTTGTTTAGTCTGTACGTTAGTGCCCATTCTCCAGTTTGTTTAGTCTGTATGATAGTGGCTATTTTCCAGTTTGTTTAGTCTGTATGATAGTGGCTATTTTCCAGTTTGTTTAGTCTGTATGATAGTGGCTATTTTCCAGTTTGTTTAGTCTGTATGATAGTGGCTATTTTCCAGTTTGTTTAGTCTGTATGATAGTGCCTATTCTCCAGTTTTCAGTTTGAATTATGCTGCCCATTCTCCAGTTTTTAGTTTGAATGATAGTAGCTATTCTCCAGTTTGTTTAGTCTAGTTTGGTAGTGACCAATCTCCAGTTTTTAGTCTGAATGATAGTAGCTATTCTCCAGTTTGTTTAGTCTAGTTTGGTAGTGACCAATCTCCAGTTTGTTTAGTCTAGTTTGGTAGTGACCAATCTCCAGTTTGTTTAGTCTGTATGATAGTGGCTATTCTCTAGTTTGTTTAGTCTAGTTTGGTAGTGACCAATCTCCAGTTTGTTTAGTCTAGTTTGGTAGTGACCAATCTCCAGTTTGTTTAGTCTGTATGATAGTGGCTATTCTCCAGTTTGTTTAGTCTAGTTTGGTAGTGACCAATCTCCAGTTTTTAGTCTGAATGATAGTGGCTGTGCATACAACATTCAGTGAATATCCCATTACACCCTAACAAGCTCAATATATGTTATGGAACCATGCCCATTATTGTGTCTAATGCAAATTATTATTTCACTTGAATTTAAAAATTACATGTTTATTTGGTTCATTAGGTTGAGTCTGTATATGGGCTTGCAAACTTTCTAACAATGCACCACAGTGGATATATAGGCTTGAACTATTGCTAAACTTATATTTGATAGTTTCTCAATAACCAATTTTCATGAATTTAGAAATGTAATTTCGGCCCTTCAGTTTTACATTTTTTAAATATGTGTGTGCAGAAGTCCAAATATTATGCAGTGAATATGGTCAACATTTTGTTTAAAGAAATAATATATGTGTTGGAAGAAAAGGGTTCTTTCCATGATCTTATAAATAAACATTTGTTTCAAGGCTTAATGAGTATGCAGAACCTATAGCATAATACAAACAAAGAACTACAACTAAAGATCCTAAGAATATGCATTTTTCCTGTGGCAACCTATGGATGTGAAACATGGACGATTACAAAAGCAATAAGAGCGAAGATCTGTGCTACAGAAGAGTCCTGAAAATCCCGTGGACAAAGAAACAAACAAATCCACCCTGCAAGACCTGAATGTGGAGAAGAATTGGTTCATAAATGATGTAATGACCTGAAAACTTAGGTTTTTTTTGGACATGTCAAACGACACAACGGACTGGAGAGAGCAGTTATGGAAGGAATGGTGACTGGAAAGACAAGCAGGGGCGGACTGAGAAGACGATGAACTCAGGACATCAACGAGACGCTGGATTTGACCTTGGGGCAGGCCGGAAGACTTGCGAAAAAGTTTTATACAGACAGGCTGCCATGAGAGCGACGTTCTGCAAAGGACGTGCTACATGATGATGATGATGATGATTCAAGGCTTACAGTTGAAACAGGTATACACTGTGTTGTTTTATAAAGTTCATAATTTAGTCAACTCGTTTCATTGTCGACATCGTTCTGTTGTGCCCAAGCACTTGCTATCATCATGCACAACCTTATATAGTCGCCGTGTACGATATTCATGGAATATTACAGTGGCTATAGTCATTTCACCTCGGATACCACACTCAGGTGGTACTTCTGTTGGCGCATGCTCAAAAAACGGAAACATGTGAAGCCAAGAAATACTTACGTCGTACGGCTGCCTGTCACGTCTGGTTTCAAATTCTTAGGATTGATATAGAACGTGATGAGTTCATTATAAAAAACGGATCCTCCACCAAAGCCTGTCATTAACGCTCCACTAGCCAAGCCGATGTGCCGAGGCATCCACTAAAATAAAGAACACAAAAAGAAGAGGTGGATTATACTCATCATCATCATGTCTGGTTGCTCTTATAACATAGAACAGCAACATATACTCTCCACCTTTTCATATTCTGAGCCGTTTTCTTGAAGTTCTGCCCATGATATCCCGTCTGCACTGGCTCCCTCTTTTATCTTTCCTTGACAGGGGTTTGTTGGCCTTCCCGCTTGTCTCACTCCCTCTGGGTTTCAATTCAACGTTATTTTTACAGAAGTGCATCCTGCAAGCTCTAGAAGATGGTGATCATTGTAAGCGTAAACTTACCAACATTTTTCTAAGATGCCAACCAACTTATCACATCCCATGAAGTCAGAATAGTCATGCAATGTATCCCTGGTCACTCAAATACATCTGGAAATGACAACGCAGACAGAGCGGCAAAGAAGTGATCATGTCACGAACATTAATACACACCAACAACCCTACAGACAGTCAAACAACTAATGAAGACTGCGAACAAAGAGGCCTGGTTTAATAGATTAGCAATGGGGAGTACTGGGAGAGAAATCTACGAGGCGTGTTCAAATGTAACCAGACCAAACTGCAACGTACGATGCGCGTGATGACGTCACTTTTGGTGTAAACAGCACATACCAACCGTCAAGTTTGCAAAATTTAATTATCTTCTGACTCATAGTTTCCTAGGCAGACAGTTGAAAGCATGGCGGGTGTGATACGGAATCCGTCCAGAGTTGATCAGCGAAAAAAGGCGCGAGTTAACGAAAGATCTTCCGAGACCAGGTCAGTGGCGTATTGGTGCGTTAAGTCACGTCCTTCTTTAAACATCATTGTTTACCAAGACTTCTGGATTTTAACTGCAGAATTTTGAAATCAGTTGCGTTGGAGCCTGAAGGGGTTTCTGAGAGAGCAGAGCTGAAGTCTATAAAACCAGCAGACTCTTAAAGCTATATTTAGCCACAATTGTCACCATTTGCTGATGGGAAGATTAATACCGACGGGTATGTCCTGTGTGCAGATACGTCAAATCTTGACAAACAAAGCAGGACAAAACAAGACGTCATGAGCTCAATACTCGGCCATTACGACTCGATTAAAGCAATCAAGAACTGAATAAATATGGGAAGCCAAGAGATAGGGATCCCGACTTCCGAGACGATGGTGAGGAGATACCATTAGACAGTCCTTGAGAGAGAGACCACTAGGAACCAGACCAAGTGTAAAGTAAAGTAACCCATAGCATTACTGCCGTAGGGGTGTGAGGTGTTAGGGATCTCACATTTCAAAGGCTCGGCTATATGAGGGCGGTAGCCATCTCCTCTCCCTCGCAGCTTTTACTTCCCGGACTGAACCGGTACCCATTTAAGACTGGGTCTACCCGGGAGCCATTGCGGTCAGAAAAAACATTACCGCCTCAACTGGGAAATGAACCCAGGATCACTCAGATGCGAAGCCAGCGCGCTAACCACTACGCTACGCGGCTCCCAAGTGTAAGACAACAGAAATTATAGCCTGGTGTTTCCTTTGATAAAGATGTAGACCTCAGGGTAGAAGCCGATCGACAAAGTAAAATTACAGGTTCTACCCATCTCACAGGCAAAGAGGGCTCTTGTCTGGTCTCTTTTCCCAATGATTTGTTTGGCCTCATTGGCCATGAGCTCTTGGCTCCAACCAAATTAGCGCAGCAAGTCACTCTATAAAGGAAATGAGATACCAGACCTGGCCAGAGGATGCGGAGCTGAGACAAAGCTGTGGGGCAGCCGCTCCGACCTGGAGAAGGCTACAGACTTCATCATGGCGACTGGCCTGCGGATATAATATGTCCAAAGATCCTGGACGCAAAGAAGAAAGAAAGAAGTTTAGCAAGACACATACAAGCGTTAGGGAGCATTTGGAGCAGGCAGATATAATAGTACTGTAATATTATGTTTGTCTGCTACTACATTTCATCATAAGCTCTCAAATCTTCTTTATATACGTTCGTTCTCAATCCCCGGCTACCAAGCTCTGAACAGAGCTTTGAAAGTAGCAGGATGTAGTCCGAAGAACAGAATGCGTCGTGTCGCTACTTTACAGCTTCTGCGATATTTGCACCTTTCGGTCATACACATCCATCTTTGGCAGTAGGCATTTTTTTAGTACCTGGTTAACCTTCTCTCTTCGATCCTTTCTCCTTAGCCAACCTGTTATCCAGGATCACCGCGAGGAGGTGTAGAAGTGTCTTGCCAGCTCTGGTTCGCTGGTCATGACGCTAGCAGTCAGCTATGGGTCGCTGAACATGACGCTAGCAGTCAGCTCTGGTTCGTTGAACATGACGCTAGCAGTCAGCTATGGGTCGCTGGCCGCTAACCGTTGCATGCGCTTCTTAGCATCTTGATCACATAAGTTCTCAAATAATCCACCATATTTCTGTCATAAACTTGATGGTCTGTCTCAGACTTCTCTTGTCCCCATTCAATATATCACACATCTGCGTTAAACAGGCCTATGTTTTCACTCTGCTCTTATCGTGTAGTCGACCAATTTAGATTAAACGTGTCAAAATTGCAGCATTATATGATGTACACAACTGGTCTAAATACGATAATTTAAAGAAAGAAATGCTAAATTACATTTCATTAAGCCAATACTCTAAAAGTTGAAAGACATCAGAGCGTACACTTTCAATTTCATAGTCATTCCAGTAATGGTTTACTAATGCGAAGTGTGGAACTTGCGAGAAAAAAATTGCTGAGAAGTTTCATAAGGGGTCAGACCTGAAATAAAGAAATTTGAAATCCAACTTTGCTTCGGGACGTCGTAGAAGCAGCAATTTCACGCACACGTCGCTGGGCTGGACATGCTTTCGTACACATGCCTGACAACAGATGGACGCGTAGAACAACGTTTTGGTGGCCCTATGCCTGACAACAGATGAACGCGTAGAACAACGTTTTGTAGCACTATGCCTGTACACGTCCACGTGGCATCCCCTATATGCGGATGAACTGACCAAAGACCTAGGTCCACATTGGTACAACACTGCTAAGGATCTGGACACATATAGAACAGTGTTGACTTCCTCGCCCACCGCAACTTGTCGGGCTGACGCCGAGGTTAATGTGACAATGAGAAATCGTAAAAGTGTAAATGGATACTGTGGTCAAGGAAATGCAAAGACGATCAATAAAAAAGATGTGCAGTAAGTTCCAGTTTAACTTGGGTGCTTACACTGAAACCACAATCGGGGTCATCGTCAAACTGTACCTGCTCCCTGTGGAGCAAATGTTTTTAACAAGTACACGTCAAGCTCTCCTGTCCTCGGCTATCTGCTCCCATACTCTCCATGTCTTCCCCATTTCCGTTATCTTTGTCTCGATCCTCTTTTCCAAGTGTATTTTGATTCTCCTCTATTTGTATTTTCCCGAGGGTTCCAGAATAATGACTGTCTTGTAATGTTATAACTTACGTATCTTAATGTCCAACGATAGCTCCTTCTCTTCACGCCATGTTTCTATGATATATGTATGGTCCTTTCCAACAGTTACACATTAGTGCTTTTATAACTTAACTTAACGTAACATCTTTATACTGGCTTAGAAGACTCCTCAGAGCCTGTATACAACCAGTTTCTTGGAGGGAGATCAACCGAAGTGCGGGTCTATCTTAATAGACTAGAGCAAAGTAGACAAACAGCCTGTCATGTGCAATCTATACTGCTCTTACCATGACAATTATATCCTTCTATTCCTCGCATGCACCTTTTCACGGCAGTCTGTACCTTTTCGAGGCTGTTTCATTGTTCTCCGTGTTACAAAGCCGTACAACAGAACAGACTTTACGTTGAAATTGAATATTTGTTTCTTGTGTGTGCTAAACCTAATTAATTTCTTTCCTCCTAATTCACCAATTCAACAGAAGCTCCCAATTGCCGTCCCCGTTCTGCGGGTTTTTGAAGTGTTTGTAAAAAAAAAAAAATGGTTTCCAAGCTAGTTTTACGCTAACTTGGGGTAGTGATAAAATTAGTAATTAGTCGTAGCTATAAAATTATTATCCCACATTCTATTGTCCGTTACAGCTGTTCACCAGCCAGCATGATGTATTTTCATCTGTTTCACCAAAGGTCTTTCTTTGTTCTTTTTCTTGAGTGTTTTTTCAAGTCTATTTTGTTTGGCAGGCCGTTCACAGATGGTGGCTCCCGAACCGTTTGCGCCTACTTCTAAAGGTAGAATGTTGACCTTGAACTCAATTAACTTCAGTTCTGTAACCTAGTCATTGTATTTGGCCACGTGGTAGAAGTGGTGCTCATCTAACCTAGACTTGAATGATACAGTTAACTCGACCATGATGATGGTGAGTGGTACAACTAACTCGATCATGGTGGTTAGTGGTACAACTAACTCGATCATGGTGGTGAGTGGTACAACTAACTCGATCATGGTGGTTAGTGGTACAACTAACTCGATCATGGTGGTTAGTGGTACAACTAACTCGATCATGGTGGTTAGTGGTACAGCTAACTCGATCATGGTGGTTAGTGGTACAACTAACTCGATCATGGTGGTTAGTGGTACAACTAACTCGATCATGGTGGTTAGTGGTACAACTAACTCGATCATGGTGGTTAGTGGTACAGCTAACTAGATCATGATTAAGTGGTAAGATTGTGGTGAGTGATACAGATAAATCGATCATGGTGATGGTGAGTGATGCAGCTAACTCGATCATGATGGTGGTGAGTGATACAGCTAACTCGATCATGATGTTTGTGAGTGATACAGCTAACTCGATCATGATGGTGAGCTGTACGATGGTGGTGAGTAAATTGCTATATATCTATTCGCAGCTGAAATTTCCTAGACACATCAGTATATAGCCCTCTAAATGTTACTCCTTCTGACATCTTAACTTAACGTCTTTCTACTGGTTTAGAAAACTCTGCAGAGTCTGTATACAACCAGTTTCTTTTACTTTACTTGATCTAAAAACTACGAGAATCCAATCTAGGATTGACTGAATTGAAAGAAATTTTAACACGTTTGGTCATAGCGAAGCAGAAGCTAAGCAACATACACAATGTATGACATAATACTAACAAGTAGCTAAAACTGAAGATCGTGAGCACATGCATTTTCCCTGTTACAAAGTAGGGGTGTGAGACATGAAGAAAATTGTAGCGTTCGAGACAAAATGTTACAGAAGAATCCTTAAAATTCTTGGATAAAGAAAGTGGCAAATAAAACCACCTTAGAAGACCTGAATGTTGAATAAAACTGGCTCATAAACAATGTTATGTTTCGGAAATTGAATGTCAAACGTCATGACGGACTGGAAAGAACGGTCATGGATGGCATGGTACCTGGAAGGTGTACGCAGAGGTTGACCAAGGCGAAGGTGGTTTCAAGACATCAAGGATACTCTAAACATGAACATGGCGCAGGCGGGAAGATTGACTGTAGAGATTCATATCGGCTGGTTGAGGTATTGGAAACAAAAACTGCCAGACTGAAAAAGAAAGGAGAGATACTACCCTAAGCTTTATATCAAAAAGCTACCCAAGCATGGACTGGACCCATGCATACACCGACGGTTCTGTAACAAACACTACACAGAACGGAGGGGCAGGAGCATTCCTGAACCTACCAAATGGCAGACAAATAACATTGTCATTCGCTACTGGTAAGTACACAAGCAATTTCAGAGCGGAGGCAGAGGCACTGAGGTTGGCAGTGGAAGAAATGGTGACACATAAAGAAAATGAAAGCCATATAGTCCTGCTTACAGATGCTCTCGCCGTAGTTACAGCGCTAAAAAGCCAGAAAAACACTGAGCTTAATGACTTAAGAGCAGCACTCTGCAAACTGTGCCAGCAGTCCGCACCAAAAAGGGTAGTGGTACAGTGGGTCCCATCACACTGCAACGAGGAGGCAGACAGACTGGCAAAAGAAGGTGCAAGACTACCACAAACAGATACTAGTATGACGTACGAAGAGTCAAAACGGCTTATCAAAGCCAGATACATGACCAAATGGGAAACCGAACATACTGGTTACACCAAAAACGATGCCTATTACCAGTTGAACCGAAGAGAGCAGGTCGTTGTCTTCAGACTTCGCACTGGCCACAATAGACTGAGGTACCACCTATTCAACAAATTGAAGATAGGTGGTACCGACGAATGCCCGTGCGGTACCGGTAAAATGACCGCTGAGCATCTGCTGCAGAACTGCCCGACATACGAGGATCAGAGAGAGCAGATGTGGCCATCACCAGTGGAACCACAAGAGAAGCTCTATGGAAGTGTCGACAGCCTCAGGATGACCGCCGCTTTTTTCGAAAAAATAATGATTACTGTCTGACTGCGTACGAAGAAGAAGAAGAAGAGGAAGAAGATATCGGCTGGTTGGGATGAGATCGACGTTCTACAAAAGACATGCTACATGATGATGATAATTAATTGACCCAGTCATTAACTTTGTTAAAGATTGTTTGCAAGCCAAAGTTAATTGGTGTGACGTGTTTGCTGATTCTCCTGCCATGGTAAAGAAGGTACTTTCAATTCTAGGTCTGGGTTGGCTATTTGTCTTCATTATCACCCAGTATGCTGTTTCAACAAGTCCATTAAATACGCTGTCGTACGGAGATGTGTAAAGCGTCCTCGGGTGATCGTTATAGGAATGCGACTCTCTGGCGTTAATAAAGCGACAGATGAGGGCTATAATCTAGCGGGTTGTCATAATGAAATAGGTATGCCATTCCTACAATTATATCAACTTAACTACTTGCATACATTTAGAATAGGCTGCACCAAAGATAAACTGTATAATAGGGACAATTTTGTGTATATATTTGTGTGTGTGTGTTAGCAAGAGAGATACAGAAAGACAGAGCGAGAGACAGATAGAAAGAGAGACAGGGAGAAAGAGACAGAGAGAAAGAGAGACAGGGAGAAAGAGATACAGGGAGAAAGAGAGAAAGAGAGACACGGAGAAAGAGATACAGGGAGAATGAGAGACAGGGAGAAAGAGAGACAGGGAGAAAGAGAGAAAGAGATACAAGGAGAAAGAGAGACAGGGAGAATGAGAGACAGGGAGAAAGAGAGACAGAGAGACAAGGAGAAAGAGAGACAAGGAGAATGAGAGACAGGGAGAAAGAGAGACAGAGCGAAAGAGAGACAGGGAGAAAGAGAGACAGTAAGAAAGAGAGACAGGGAGAAAGAGTGACAGGGGGAAAGAGAGACAGGGAGAAAGAGAGAAAGAGAGACAAGGAGAAAGAGAGACAGGGAGAAAGAGAGACAGGGAGAAAGAGAGAAAGAGAGACAAGGAGAAAGAGAGACAGGGAGAATGAGTGACAGGGAGAAAGAGAAACAGGGAGAAAGAGAGAAAGAGAGACAAGGAGAAAGAGAGGCAGGGAGAAATAGAGACAGGGAGAAAGAGAGGCAGGAAGAAAGAGAGACAGAGAGAAAGAGAGACAGAGAGAAAGAGAGACAAGGAGAAAGAGAGACAGGGAGAAAGAGAGAAAGAGAGACAAGGAGAAAGAGAGACAGGGAGAATGAGAGACAGGAAGAAAGAGAGGCAGGGAGAAAGAGAGAAAGAGAGACAAGGAGAAAGAGAGACAGGGAGAATGAGAGACAGGGAGAAAGAGAGGCAGGGAGAAAGAAAGGCAGGGAGAAAGAGAGACAGGGAGAGAGGCAGGGAGAAAAAGAGACAGGGAGAAACAGAGGTAGGGAGAAAGAGAAACAGAGAGAAAGAGAAACAAGGAGAAAGAGAGACAGGGAGAAAGAGAGGCAGGGAGAAATAAAGACAGGGAGAAAGAGAGGCAGGGAGAAAGAGAGACAGAGAGAAAGAGAGACAGAGAGAAAGAGAGACAAGTAGAAAGAGAGACAGGGAGAAAGAGAGAAAGAGAGACAAGGAGAAAGAGAGACAGGGAGAATGAGAGACAGGGAGAAAGAGAGGCATGGAGAAAGAGAGAAAGAGAGACAAGGAGAAAGAGAGGCAGGGAGAAACAGAGATAGGGAGAAAGAGAGGCAGGGAGAAAGAGAGGCAGGGAGAAATAGAGGCAGGGAGAAAGAGAGGCAGGGAGAAAGAGAGACAGAGAGAAGGAGAGACAGCGAGAAAGAGAGACCGAACAAGAGAGAGACAGGGAGAAAGAGAGACAGGGAAAAAGAAAGGCAGGGAGAAATAGAGACAGGGAGAAAGAGAGGCAGGGAGAAATAAAGACAGGGAGAAAGAGAGGCAGGGAGAAATAGAGACAGAGAGAAAGAGAGACCGGGAGAAAGAGAGACAGGGAGAGAGGCTTGGGGAAATAGAGACAGGGAGAAAGAGAGACAGAGAGAAAGAGAGACATAGAGAAAGAGAGACCGAACAAGAGAGAGACAGGGAGAAAGAGAGGCAGGGAGAAAGAGAGACAGGGAGAAAGAGAGACAGAGAGAAAGAGAGACCGAACAAGAGAGAGACAGGGAGAAAGAGAGACAGGGAGAGAGGCAGGTAGAAATAGAGACAGGGAGAAAGAGTGACAGGGAGAAAGAGAGACAGAGAGAAAGAGAGACAGAGAGAAAGAGAGACAGAGAGAAAGAGTAACAGGGAGAAATTGAGACAGGGAGAAAGAGTGACAGGGAGAAATAGAGACAGGGAGAAAGAGAGTCACGGAGAAATAGAGACAGGGAGAAAGAGTGACAGGGAGAAATAGAGACAGAGAAAGAGTGACAGGGAGAAATAGAGACAGAGAGAAAGAGTGACAGGGAGAAATAGAGACAGGGAGAAATAGAGACAGGGAGAAAGAGTGACAGGGAGAAATAGAGACAGAGAGAAAGAGTGACAGGGAGAAATAGAGACAGAGAGAAAGAGTGACAGGGAGAAATAGAGACAGGGAGAAAGAGAGGCAGGAAGAAAGAGAGACAGGGAGAGAGGCAGGAAGAAATAGAGACAGGGAGAAAGAGAGGCAGGGAGAAAGAGAGACAGAGAGAAAGAGAGACAGAGAGAAAGAGAGACCGAACAAGAGAGAGACAGGGAGAAAGAGAGACAGGGAGAAGAGAGACAGGGAGAAAGAGAGACGAAGAGAAAAAGAGACAGAAAGAAAGAGTGACCGAGAGAGAGAGACAGGGAGAAAGAGAGACAGGGAGAAAGAGAGACAGGGAGAAAGAGAGACAGAGAGAAAGAGAGACAGAGTGAAAAAGAGACAGGTAGAAAGAGAGATAGCGAGAAAGAGAGACAGGTAGAAAGAGAGACAGAGAGAAAGAGAGACCGAGAGAGACAAGGAGAAAGAGAGACAGGGAGAAAGAAGACAGGGAGAAAGAGAGACCGAGAGAGACAAGGAGAAAGAGAGAGATATAATGATAATTTGATGATTTACCATTTCTTGCCCAGCGAAACAAGGGGGCTAAACTCACAGTTTTGACCATTGGTTTTTTTGCTGATATCCTGTAGCCGAGAATTCGTATTGAGTGTTTCATTGTAATTGTTTTACATGATGAGGTTGCTAACCCAATGTCCAACCCTCTTTAGTAGCCCTTCGGAGGTTACAGTAACCTGTTTCTTTATTCATCCGAGTACCACTGTTTTATGTGTCTATTATTGTGTGTTGGGTGAGAGGGTGAGAGAGAGAGCGAAAGAGAGAGAGAGAGAGAGAGAGACTCCCTTCAAATGGCTCATAATTGTATCTATAACGAACACTATAGACTGAGTTTTGATTACTCCAAGTGGAACCACCTCTTTATTTTTTTGCCATGTTCAATGTGAATGTTAGACATCTGTTGAGTAAAATGTCCTTTGATTTAGTCTTTCATCTGTGATCCCTGTAGTAGTCAGGGTCACGCAGATGAAGCCAAGCATAATATAACAGCCTGGAGAGCCCAGGCCAACCACCAACAGCACGCTCGAGATGTGAGGATAGCCACTGCAGTCGGAAACTTGAAGCCCTTGTCAGAGCGCAGGAACGAGATAACATGCTCATCGTGGGCATTCAGCAACATCAGCCACAACAGGTCAACAACAACAGCAACAACAACAGCCGCAACAACATCAGCCACAGCAACAACAGCATCAGCCACAACAGCAACAACATCAGCCACAGCAACAACAACATCAGCCGCAACAACATCAGCCACAATAGCGACAACATCAGCCACAATAGCGACAACATCAGCCACAATAGCGACAACATCAGCCACAACAACATCAGCCACAACAACATCAGCTACAACAACATCAGCCACAACAACATCAGTCACAACAACATCAGCCACAATAGCAACAACATCAGCTACAACAACATCAACATCAGCCACAATAGCAACAACATCAGCCACAACAACATCAGCCACAACAGGTCAAGAACATCAGCCACAACAACAACAACATCAGCCACATAAACAACAACAACAGCAGCTACAACAACAATAGCCACAACAGGTCAAGAACATCAGCCGCAGGTGAACTGTTGTGATGTGGTGAACGGTTGTGGTGGTGAACTATTGTGGTGGGATGAACTGTTGTGGCGGGGTGAACTGTTGTGGGGGTGAACTGTTGTGGTGGGGTGAACTGTTGTGGTTGGATGAACTGTTGTGGTGGGGTGGACTATTGTAGTTGGATGAACTGTTGTCGCGGTGAACTGTTGTGGTGGTGAACTGTTGTGGTGGGATGAACTGTTGTAGTGGGATGAACTGTTGTGGTGGGGAACTGTTGTGGTGGGGTGAACTGTTGTGGTGGGGTGAACTGTTGTGGCGGGATGAACTGTTGTGGTGGGGTGAACTTTTGTGGTGGGATGAACTGTTGTGGTGGTGAACTGTTGTGGTGGTGAACTGTTGTGGTGGGATGAACTGTTGTAGTGGGATGAACTGTTGTGGTGGGGAACTGTTGTGGTGGGGTGAACTGTTGTGGTGGGGTGAACTGTTGTGGTTGGATGAACTGTTGTGGTGGGGTGGACTATTGTAGTTGGATGAACTGTTGTGGCGGTGAACTGTTGTGGTAGGGGGAACAGTTCTGGCGGTGAACTGTTGTGGTGGTGAAATGTTGTGGTGGTGAACTGTTGTGGTGAGGTGAACTGTTGTGGTGGGGTGAACTATTGGGATGGTGAAATGTTGTGGTGGTAAAATGTTGTGGTGGGGTGAGCTGTTGTGGTGCGCTGAACTTTTTGTGGTGGGATGAACTGTTGTAGTGGTGAACTGTTGTGGTGGAGTGAACTGTTGTGGTGGGAGGAACTGTTGTGGTGGGATGAACTGTTGTGGTGGTGAACCGTTGTGGTGGGGTGAACTTTTGTGGTGGGATGAACTGTTGTGGTGGTGAACTGTTGTGGTGGGGTGAACTGTTGTGGTTGTATGAACAGTTGTGGTGGTGAACTGTTGTGGTGGGGTGAACTGTTGTGGTGGATGAACTGTTGTGGTGCGGTGAACTTTTGTGGTGGGGGTGAACTGTTGTGGTGGGATGAACTGGTGTGGTGGTGAATTGTTGTGGGGGGGGGGGTGAACTGTTGTGGTGATGAAATGTTGTGGTGGTAAAATGTTGTGGTGGGGTGAGCTGTTGTGGTGGTCAACTGTTGTGGTGGTGAACCGTTGTGGTGTGGTGAGCTGTTATGGTGGTGAACTGTTGTGGTGGGGTGAGCTGTTGTGGTAGTGAACTGTTGTGGTGGGGTGAACTGTCGTGGTGGTGAACTGTTGTGGGGGTGAAGATTAGAAGTTATTGTGGGCTAAAATTAGAACATTTTGTGGGCTGAGATTTAGAACATATTGCTGGGCTAAGAATAAAACAAATTGTATGTTAAGATTAGAACCGTTTGCTGGCTAAGATTAGAACGTAATGTGGGCTAAGATTTGAACGTAATGTGGGCTAAGATTAGAACGTAATGTGGGCTAACATTAGAACGTAATGTGGGCAAAGATTAGAACGTAATGTGGGCTTAGATTAGAACGTAATGTGGGCTAAGATTAGAACGTAATGTGGGCTAAGATTATAAAATAAATATTAGCTGTTAACCCCTTTAGGCTAAAAAACTCTTCACCTCTGGAACGAAAAGTAAAATCAGGGTCACGTGACACATACTGGCCACCACCACGCTTCCTGATAAGTCTGTTGTGGCAGCATGGTCAGTGAGGTAGGGATCGACGTGTAACCTCTATAGCGGGGAACAGTATGAAGCCTAGCTTTGAACTGCAGTTAGGAGATCTAGTTCCACTACATCTCTGGATGTAAGAAAGGTCACTCAAAAAATACACACAATAAAAAGCGATAAAGAGTGAAGCTAGCTTAGTACCAGTGGCTTCCATAAAAAAACATCAACACTCCAACTCACGACATTGTATACCCAGCCTATCACATGCACCAGAAGTTTGCCCAATGTGAAGACACCGGTTGGATTTGTTGTTGTTTCGAATGCCTATAATTTTTTTATTTTTTTATTTTGGGTTCGCCTTATTTCTCTATTCCCCAAGGCGGGTGTGCGTTGCACTGTGGTTTTTATTTTGCGCCTGTCGGCCCAGTGCATCCGACTTCAGCATGCATTTTATGTAAGGGTCTGCTTCCTCCTGCATTTTCTAAGGGTTTGCTTCCTCGGGGTAACGGCCGGTGCTGTGATGGGGAACGAACCCAGCACCTTCTGGTTGTGAGCCGTGCCACTTAACCACTAGGCCACGCCGTCCCCTATGCCCATAATGAGTATGTTACTCTTATGTGTGCCCTGAAAAGGGCATTAAGTGACAGGTTGCAGTAGCTTTCCTCACATCTCGAGCGTGCTGATGAAGGTGGGCCAGGGTCCTTCAGGCGGTTGTGCTATGCTTGGCTTGATCTGGTTGTGGCTCACTACTACAGAGATCACGTCGAACCTTACCTTGTTAGCCAGACTGTTGTCCTCGACAACAGCCCGTTTCCAGGACGACCAACGAAGAGGTCAGATGAGGGTCTTGGCCAGTATATTTCTCTTGGCCCTGGCTAACATTCTCTGATCAGTGTGTTTTGGCTGACCAGAAGTTAGCCTCATCGTCCCGTCAGGCGAGGGTCTTGGCCAGTATATTTCTCTTGGCCCTGGCTAACATTCTCTGATCAGTGTGTTTTGGCTGACCAGAAGTTAGCCTCATCGTCCCGTCAGGCGAGGGTCTTGGCCAGTATATTTCTCTTGGCCCTGGCTAACATTCTCTGATCAGTGTGTTTTGGCTGACCAGAAGTTAGCCTCATCGTCCCACTACTGGGATTTAAATACAGCGGTTTTCGTTGTTGTTGTTGTTGTTGTTGTTGTTGTTGTTAATGCTCACAATGAGTTAATTTACTCTTTTGCGTGCCCTGAAAATGATGTTAAGTGACGAGTTGTAGAAACAATACCTCGTATATGATCCATGATTTGTAAAGGAAATATCTAGTTTGCGAAAATTACAGAATGTAAACAGTAATGAAGAATTTATCCCTCTTTGGGGTTTTCCATCTTAGACAAGGGGTTGGTTTTTGTTGTTGTTGTTGTTGTTGCTGTTGATGTTGTTGATTCTCATATCAATTGTCTGACTCCAGGATCAAACAATGGAGCTTGCAACCTTTCCAAGTAAAACATATTGCTACAGAATCCCCAACTACTAGAGCAGATAAATTGCTGAAACGCAGGCTTCATTTCCTCTTCTTCTCCATTATCTCCTGCATCGTTGTCTTCTTCGTCTACTTCTTGTTCTTGTTCTTGTTCTTCTTCTTCTTCTTCTTCATCGTCCTCTTTTGACTTCGTTCTGAAATGGACGTTTCGTTACGTTGTATCGTAGTTTGCTGCGATGGTGCGATATTTGCGACATTCAGCACGACACATTTTTGAGACCGCATTTACCTCCCCTCTTCGATACTTCTTCTCTCTGCCAGTCTGCACGGATGCATACTGCATTCAGGACCGTCACTTGTAAACGGAAAAGGGTCTTAAACAGCTCTGATTTACTAACACTGACGCAAACAGCCCAGCTATGAGTCGCTAACTGCTCCCATTACATTCACTGCGTCTTCAGCCTCATGGTTCCTTTCAGGACCCATCTACGGTTGTAACTATACCTTTCATATTGAACAAAACTATACGTTTCATTTTGAACAAAACTATACGGGATCAAGATGCTGAACAGCGAATGAGTTGCAGTGGTCAGCGACCCATAGCTGACTGCTAGCGTCAGGGTCAGCAAACCAGAGCTGCCAAGACCCTTCTACACCTCCACGCGGTGATCCTGGATAACAGGTTGCAGCAGGGAAAATTGGCTAAGGAGAAGAGATCGAAGAGGGAATGCTAACCCGATACTCAAAAAATGATTGCTGAGGTCGGATGTATTGGACCGAAAGGTGCAAATATCGCAGCTACTTAAGCCCTTTCAGGGTTTGGTAGTGGGAGATTGAAAACGAACAAAGAAGAGGAAGAAGAACAAAACTATACGTTTCATATTGAACAAAACTATACGTTTCATATTGAACAAAGCTATACGTTTCACATTGAGCAAAACTATACGTTTCATATTGGTCAAAACTATACGTTTCATAATTGAACAAAACTATACGTTTCATATTGAGCAAAACTATACATTTCATGTTGAACAGAATGGAGAAGGTGTACACTCTTGTAGATGTGCATTACTAATGTATCTTTCTTCTAGCTTGTGTATTAGATTAATGAAAACCTACCTTAATAACGACAGGGAGAGGCGGTCCATATGCTAACCCTGCTCCAAGTCCTCCGAGCGCTCCAAATACGGTAATTAATGCAATCATTGAGTGTTTAATGGCAAAGTAGCTGAGAAATGTGGCTCCACTGTAAGGACAAGAAGAAATACGGTATCGTCACGTATTTTTTTTAAAATATTGGTGTATTCATACGATAATTAACTTAACTTAACATAACGTCTTTATACTGGTCTAGAAGACACTGCAAAGTCTGTATTCAACCAATTTCTGTAGCATTAACTTGAACTGATATAACTATGCGCATTCAATCTATTCTTGAATGCATTAATTGATCATGCCTTCACTATTTTCTTGGTTCGCATCTGAGTGGTCATGGGTTCATTCCCCAGTTGAAGCGGTAATGTTTTTTTTTCAGACCGAAACGGCACCCGGGTCGACCCAGCCTTAAAATGGATACCGGTTCAGTCCGGGAAGTAAAAGCGGCGAGGGAGCGGAGATGGCTACCGCCCTCATATAGCCGAGACTTTGAAATGTGAGATCGCTAACCCCTACTACAGAAATGCAATGGGTTACTTTACTTTACTTTTCACCACTATTTCCTGTGGTTGGAGCCGCGTAGCGCAGTGGTTAGCGCGCTGGCTTCGCATCTGAATGGTCCTGGGTTCATTCCCCAGTTGAGGCGGTAATGTTTTTTTCAGACCGCAATGGCTCCCGGGTCGACCCAGCCTTAAATGGGTACCGGTTCAGTCCGGGAAGTAAAAGCGGCGAGGGAGAGGAGATGGCTACCGCCCTCATATAGCCGAGCCTTTGAAATGTGAGATCGCTAACACCTCACACCCCTACGGCAGTAATGATATGGGAGACTTTACTTTACCTGTGACAATGAATTCTAAGCATTCACCACTTTCTGACTAACACATGTTTCCTGGTATCTAATCTGGACCTTTAATTAATGTGTGTCTGTGCCCACGTGTTCTCTTGTTGAAAAACGTGTCATGGTCTAAATTAATTTGAATGTTTTGAATCCTGGTATTCAAACAAGCAGGTTTATGCCTACTGCCAATGCCCTTTGTCTCTTGCCTTGATTGTACAATCTGCCAATGCCCTTTGTCTCTTGCCTTGATTGTACAATCTGCCAATGCCCTTTGTCTCTTGCCTTGATTGTACAATCTGCCAATGCCCTTTGTCTCTTGCCTTGATTGTACAATCTGCCAATGCCCTTTGTCTCTTGCCTTGATTGTACAATCTGCCAATGCCCCTTGTCTCTTGCCTTGATTGTACAATCTGCCAATGCCCTTTGTCTCTTGCCTTGATTGTACAATCTGCCAATGCCCTTTGTCTCTTGCCTTGATTGTACAATCTGCCAGGCTTTTCCGTGTCATCTATTGTTGGTATCCCCCCACCTATATCACTGTTTGCGTTTGACAAGCTGACCCTCCACCTTTCCTTCCAGTATTGCTTTCAGCAAGGTGGTATTCATACATGATACAGGAAAAACAGATCAAATAATATGTGTTCTTTGGGGCTTTCTTGACGCTGACAACAAAACATATTTTGTGTTACTTTGATATTTAGTCAATTACTGACAAATCAATCAGCGATCATCACATCTAATGGCATCCTTAAAGGCAGCAACAAACTCCCTCCATTTCACCCGGTCTGCGGCTGATTCCTAGTGCTCGTTTCGGTCTCTTTGAAAAGTTGTCTTGAGCCAGCCCACACCCCACCCTCCTTCATCTTCCCGCATAGTTATCTTCTTGGGACATATGCAGATATATTTCTTTATTTTACAATAAATCAAAGTATCGATTATCACATATCCATGTCTGAGTGAGGATATGCGAACAGACAGAAAACGTAAAACTGAGTTATTATCGTAGCTTATTAGTTGTTTCATTAGTTTATAATCATGACCAAACGAGAGACAACTATCACTGCCATGATCGAACGGAACAATTGATCCTGTCGCACATGAGAACGAACTAAGGCAAGCCAAGCCAATCCATATCCGATAAACCAGCTATGGTTTCGTCTACATTACCCGCCGAATAGTCACAAGTTTGGTAGCTAAGCCATAGCTTACCGACGGTTCAGTGCCCTCGGCTACCCTCATCTGGTTTAATTAGCAAGTCAAAGCGATGTCTTGGGGTGGGGCTACTGTGTCAATTACAGTGGTGGCTCTGTTCTGTTCTGAATCGACTGCATTGCACTCATGTAGATCCATATGTGTTTCATTCCTCTCAGTAAATGGTGAAGCGTGTAGACACCGATGGTTACCGTAGCTCGCTGATTATACACACGCCAGCTATGCACCCACAGCCCCTTCTCTTTGTTGGCCTGACAATATGATTTCAAATGTTTACGATCTGTGAACTGCCGGTTTATCGATAGCAACATCTGCATCCAAGATGCTGTCGTTGATTACTCATATATCCATCTGTCAATGTTCCAAATATGAATGCCTCTGAGAACAGGATGTTAGCTCTTTCATCCCCGCGAACGTCACCAAGATCAGGACGGTAGAAGGTCCGAGACCTCTATGTCGACTATCCACTCATGCGGGAGGCACATGTGATAGCTGGATAGCAGGTTGAGACGAGGGTTTGAACCCCTTCACATGTGAAAGCTGCATAGCAGGTTGATGCGTGGGTTTGAACCCCTTCACATGTGAGAGCTGCATAGCAGGTTGAGATGAGGGTTTGGCGAACACCTTCCAGTGAACGCATGCCATGTTATTCCCATCAGAGGTACTGCCTTTCTCCCTACCACCCCATTACACTGGTTCGAGTATCCCACATCAGGATACCACGACAATCTCAATAAAAACGCTCAATTTAAATATAAAGACATGATTAATGTAGCTAGTGAGCACCAAAGATGGCGCATAACCGGCTGCGGGTCTATGTTGTTCTAAATGTATGAGTCTACCATGAGTGCCACCAGGCCACGGTTTAAAACAAGAAAGTAAATATCTCATTAAACGCGTCAGGGTGGTTTATGGAGTTGAAATATTATTTTTTCTTGACTAACGGCACATTAAGGGCGACAGACAGATAGACAGGCAGACATACGGACATACAGATAGACATACAGACAGACATAAAGACAGACGGACGGTCGGATGGACGGGCGGGTGGGCGGTCTGATAGATAGGTAGGTAGGTAGGCAGGTAGATAGATAGATAGATAGATAGATAGATAGATAGATAGATAGATAGATAGATAGATAGATAGATAGATAGATAGATAGATAGATAGATAGATAGATAGATAGATAGATAGATAGATAGATAGATAGATAGATAGATAGATAGATAGATAGATAGATAGATAGATAGATAGATAGATAGATATAGAGCATATATAATAGTTAGTTAGTGTTAGTTTTCTTTCCACTTGTGCCGTTAAGCGTCCTGGGGAGCTTAAGTCGTCTATCCTGCGCCAAGTGCGTTTGCGTCGGTCAATGTGAGCCCTTGCCGCTGCACAATCACTCTAATGGCATCTATCCATCTACCTCGCGGCCGCCCCCTTGCCCTGTAGCCAGATCTACCAGCGTTGTAAGACATCAGTGGAAGATGATGAGGGTGCATTCTCATGAGATGACCAAGCGAATTTATTTTCTGCCTGTAAATGTATTCGACACAAAACGTAGTGTCGACCACACTTCGAATGTCGACGTTCCGCATTCTGTCTTTTCTGATAACACCGATGACTTTCCTCAAACACTTCATTTCCCAAGTCAAAATTCTGCTCTCGCGCCCCGTTGACAGAGGCCTTGTTTCACATTGATAGCACAGTATTGGCATAAATATACTGTTTATCAGCTGTTGCTTTGTTGCCAAACAAATGCTCGGGTGTCTAATCAGTGAGGACAGCTGATAAATCGCCGCAGATACTTTCTGATACCCAGTCTCAATTTCCCTGTCGATCCTACCGTCTGCCGAAAAAATACTGCCCAAATACTTGCGGATTAATAGACATAATCAACAGCAAGCCGGTCGCCTCTACTTTCACAGATTATTCAGGGGCCGTTTAGTGATCGGAAAAATCCCACATCAACTGGTGATCGAGCCCCGTTCGATATGGCTTGGAGGCCAATGCACTTACCAATGCACTACCTCGGCTTACTGTCAAGCCACGGATTTGAGTGATTTTCCCACTAGTCGACTAAGAAGTGTGATTAGGTTTCTCATTTATATTACTTAGTTCGCTCGATTTGTGGCGTTTTTCACACCAACTATCGGGGCAAAGCTATCGCCTACTTCGATTACCCTGTTTCGTATTTCCACGGTTCAGTATACACGGCTCAACGTGACGAGAAAGCCGCCTTTCACCCTATTTGCCAATTTTAGTGGGGCTAGAAAATACTCACACAGGTCAGCGACTGATTGACACATCGATTAACTAACGAGCGCGGCGCTGTGTCAGTTCACAGAGTATCGGGCCGTCAGTTAGCAGACGTCAGAAAATCGTTCTTGGTGAAAACCCTAGTTGGATATTGGTGGATAAGTTAAAGGGTTGGAGGCGAGGGCTTGACTTCCTCGCCTCGGGTCGCCCCATATGACTCGGTCTCTCTCCGCAGAAAGGTATCCCACCTGTCGAGAGCAACACACAAAGCACGAACTCCGTAGCTCTAGCGATGAACCCAGGGATCTCCAGCGATGAACTCAGGGATCTCCAGCAATGAACCCAGGGATCTCCGGAAAAAAATTGACATCATGAACCTACTGTCGCAGCTGGAATTCGAACCATGACCCTCTGAACACGAGGCAAACGATTTGACCATTTCACCACGTAGAATGGTGGTAGTCGTTCGACACTACTGGCCAGGTTGCATATGCATACATATGTGTAGCCTGGGTTAAAGCGTGTAGTCTAGTTACCAACGTGTAAACTAGTTACCAGCGTGTAGTCTAGTTACCAGCGTGTAGTCTAGTTACCAGCGTGTAGGCTAGTTACCAGAGTGTAGGCTAGTTACCAACGTTTAGTCTAGTTACCAGCGTGTAGGCTAGTTACCAGCGTGTAGCCTAGTTACCATCGTGTAGGCTAGTTACCAACGTGTAGTCTAGTTAACAGCGTGTAGGCTAGTTACGAGCGTGTAGTCTAGTTACCAACGTGTAGTCTTAGTTACCAGCGTGTAGTCTAGTTACCAGCGTGTAGTCTAGTTACCAGCGTGTAGGCTAGTCGACAGTGAGCTGATTTGCTAGCCTGATATTACAGCGTGTCAGGGTTCGATATCACGGACAAACAGAAGAAACAAAATCTGGGACGTGGTTCGTGTCTGATAAGACCGCTCCTTCAGTCAACCCAGCTGTAAATGGGTACCTAACGTAAAAGTTGGGAATGTAAAAACCTCATGGAAGGAAACTGGCCACCAAACCTCCCATAGACTGCGGCTTAGCTCATGAAGAGTTATCTTCATCACCAAGGGGCAATTGGTGCCATGGACTGACCTCTACCAGAAATCCCACACACACACACACACACATACACACACATATACAAACACACACATACACACACACATCACACACACACAGCTCACCTGTGCACAACAAGGGCTATTAAGACAGTCACCCTAGGCCCGTACATGTTACTGATGTAGCCAGATCCAATGATGGCCAGGGAGAATGCGATAAAAAAAGCCGAGAAAATCCACTGAGGGTCCACTAGATCCGTTTCTGACGGTGTCCTGGAGTGAAAATAAGAGCTCACATATGTCGCCAAGTTGCCTGTGGAGTAATTGGAGACAGAAGATGACAAAAATGCTAATGATAATAATCGGAAGTTTCTGGTGAGAGCTTTTCAGTAGAAACGTATAGTATATAATAAATGTTAATAATTGATTTACATGTTTGCTCCAATGTGAATGAAACACGCGTCATTACTTCAGTTGGCCCTGTTTAAAGGAAGCCTGTTTCTAAACGTTTCCAATAATTGACCTTTTCTTTCCAATTACAAACACGCGTCACTACTGCAGCTGGCCCTGTTTGAAGGAAGCCTGTTTCCAAACATTTGCAATAATTCACTTTGTAACTCCATATGAAACATATGTTTAATTCAGTTCAGTTTGGGTGTCCACAACGAAGGTCGTCTGCAATGGATCTCCATCGTACTTGATTTCTTGCTCTGGTGGTACAATCTAACATAATCTATCCAATTCATCTCCTGATGTCATCCGACCACCTATAACGTTGTCTGCCTCTTGGGAGACTACCTTTCAACTTGACCTCAAATATTGTTTTCACCAATATGCTGTATGACCAAAACATACCAATTGTTTAACCCTGATTTCTGACAGCAGTTTCCATCCAGCCACCAACGTTATCAGGACTTCCACAATATTCTTTTCTTTTCTTTCCTCCAGCAATGACTAACTCTTCTATACACCCACAGCTCACAACTCAAGTGTTTCTATTCTCTTCTCCACCTGTTTTAATTGTAACTGGTCAATTTCCACGATGTCCGTACTCGAGTTTTTGCAAATGTAATGTATTTTACTCAATTAGATTGCTAGCTTTACTTGCGCCCGTCTTTATCCGCCTTTTACATGTTTGGAAGGTAGCAGTGGTACTATTCTTTTTATCCTGGGTACCACGTAGATATATGTTCGTGTATGAGTATTTCAAATAGCCGATGACTATACCCTGTTAATTTGAGAGGAAAACTTCACATAATCAGGTCAGGTCAGGTCATCCCGTAACCGGTGAGGTGGTTGGGGCACACATGAAGACATCCTCACAACTCCACGCCATCCCTCTCTGTCAGAAGCCGCTGCCTGTGACTCTTCTGGTCGGACACTGGTCTATTCTTTTATGTTGTCTTCCCATCTCTTTTTGGGCCGGCCTCTTCGTCGTCTGCCATGCTCCTTCCCGTGGAGGATTGTGTTTGCAAGACCATTTGATCTCGATATGTGACTGTACCAAGTGAGTTTCCTTCTTTTGACAGTTGCCAAGAGATCTTCGAAAGGCCCTATTGCCGTCGTAATTCTATTTCGGATTTCCTCGTTTGTAACTCGATCTTTCACACAATAAACATACTAATTAATCCAAATGGAAAACAAGCAACTTTAGCAATGACAAATTTTAAATGAAACATGTTGGCACGCTTGAAAATGCAAAATTCGCATGTTTTGAATGGGAAAAAAAAACATAATTCAACACATGAAAAAATTAAAGTTGTAATAATTCTTTATTCTGTTTACAGTCTTCCGATAGTGTCGGACGGCATCTTAATATAAAAGGTAGCCATATTGTGATATTCAACGTTTTATATTTATTATCTTAATTATGCAATCTGGCATTTGTGTTCTTGCCCAACTCCTGACGTCATTCTCGTGCACTACTGCTCTCGTTGCAGAAGTTTCCAACAAAGTTTTATACGT